>BMAU01020878.1:397500-776108 GCA_019973935.1 Trichonephila clavipes | reverse complement strand
TAAGTTTCAAATAATTTATCAGGAAATTATAAGATCACATAGAGATTCAAAGGGAATTAACTTTCTTAACGAACAATAATATTGGAAGTTTGCCGTCAATCTTGCAGCAAATTGGATGTATGTCTCGCCTGATTTTTACAGCATTTTTAAATGAGTTTAAACACTCGCGAGGGTTGGTGGAATTCTCTGAAAGTACTAAAGATTTTAGTTTTTCATAGTCATTTAATTCCTCTTCTTTAATATACAGTAAGACGTTATGAGCTCTTTCGCCCAGAAGATTTATTAAAATTTCTAGTTTGCATTTCGTCATTTATTTTCTTGGTTAAAATGCGCGTTCTAATGATTGGAAGAGAACAGATTAAAATTTTCAGGATCTGGTGGGGAACAGGAAGAGATAAAGTTTTATACTTTTATCATATTTTCTATGTTAGTTTCGAACTGTTTTCTTCGGCTTTGGCTGCAGGATTTTGGCAATGCTTTATTTTAGCTAATTGAAGTTCGATTTCTTTTTTCAATTTTGCCAACTGAAGTTTCGCGAGGAGAAGCTCAATTTTTTGTTCTGAAGTTACCTCTCTTTCGTTTTGCGATACTCTCTCATCTATACAGTTTTTAGTTAAAGTTTTTAGCGCGAAATCTGGATCACTCAAATGTACTACTGTTCTCAATTTTAGTCTTTTTAGTTTAACTATAGTGTCAGTACTTTCGACAATACCGTCTAGCTCCTGAACTACTCTTATGAGATCCTCTTTAAGAGCGTTTTTATACATTTTTAGGAAATGGAAAGATCCTACCTTTTTTTTTTCTGGCTCCCTTGTTGCTCGCACGTACGATGTATCAATGAAGAAAAAAGTACATTCCGATTCCACTGATTTCACCTCTTCGCAGGTAATATAGTTGAATAGTTCCGGCCTCTACACGGGCCGGATTATTCACACTGAATTAGTTCCAACCTCTACACCGAGGCGGGTTTTGTCACGATGGTTCCAACCTCTACACAGGCGGAATATTTGTCGATGGTTCCAACCTCTACCTGAGCGGAATTTTCGCTGGTTCAAATGAAGAATGCAACCTCTACACAGGTTGAACAGAGTTTCCGAAAAATGGCGGCGCGTCTCCTCCACGGACGGCTTTTTTTCACGTTCCAGGTGCGATCAGCGTCGAAAATTTTTTTTTTCGTCTTTCTACACAGGCGGAATTTTCATGCTGAGTTCAAACCTCTACACAGGTTGGCAGACGAAGTTTTCAAATGGCGGAGCGTCTCCTTCACGGACGCTGTTGTTCACATTGTCAGACTTTGGTTCAAAATCGAAAGTTTATCGATCACTTGATCGCGGCCGAGCCCCCCTTAATTTGTGGGAGACAACAAAGGGGGTCCAAAGAACGTTTGCTCTACTTCTATTTTATTTTTAACATTAAACAAAAATTAATTAAAAAGGTAGAAAGTTTTTACAGAAAAGATTGACGATCATTTTCAGAAGGTAACGCCTGCTCGCGCACCTCTCGCGTTCTCTCTCTCGCTGCTTCTCTCTTTCTCTCTGCTCTAATGGTGTCCAACAGTTTCAGTTCTTGTTTCAATTCAATGCGCCTGCGCGCGAAGACTGCGTTGCTTTTGGCTGCATGCCATATAAATGTGATTCATGTATCCCTATTTTTTATGTACGTATTTGTCATACACGCTTGAGTTTCAACTAGAATTCTATAATTCATATTTTACATTCTATAATTGAAAATATTCAATTGACACACGTGTAAGCAAACAATTGCAGATTTATGTCTCGCTTTTTGATCATATTGGGTTAAAATTTAGACAAGTCAATCATATAGTTACAGTACATTTGCTCTGGTGTATTTAATATCTTTCAAATCGTACATTTCTGAATTTTTTATTACAAACAGATTTGTAATAAACATTTAATTTTGCAATTAGCGTCAAGAGCTCTTTGACATTTATGTAATCCTAAACATTTGAATGGAATTTATTTTTAAAAAAAACTCTAAAATGAATATATATGTCAGTAATTCTAATTAGATTTAAAGTAACTGCTTTTTTCAATTTAAAATAGGTAGCAATTAATTATATAAATTGATACAAATGATATTCTAATGTAAGTGTCTGGAAGTCATTTATTTACGCTTAAATATTTTGGTATCTTCCCTTCTGAAAATCGTAGTTTACAGAATATTGTATTTTTAGGTTGATATATTATCACATCAGACTCAATGTGTGAAATAAAATCTTACTTTAATAATATAAAGACTGATAAAGTAAAATGCTTACATGATGTGATGGAGTTGTTGTATTTTTTAAACTAACATAGTTTATTTTAGAAAAAAAAGTGTTCATGTAAACTATTAATCCCGAATGCGAGCTTGATTTATCCCTGTTGGAGACTTTGTTTACAGATTGAACCCATTATTCTGAATTCTTTACTTAATTTTATTTCTGGAATAATTTAACGCGTTCCTGTTGAAAAGTCTGCGTTAAGTCAACATAAGCTTGCGCAAACTTAAAAAGTAGCTATCTAAGCACCTTCATCTCCTCCTCGTAATTTCTTTCCACAGTTGCCTCGAAAATCAATCGTAATACCTTTCCGATAATATCCTGGTTGAAGCGTTCGAATGGAGATAAAAAAAAAGTCTTGTGTTGGAATTTTCCTCTTTTCTCAAGAAATGGCTGCAAAGGAAAAATAAGCAAAAGTTTAAATAATTTTGCCAGAGGGCACGCTGTCTTTTATCTCTGAGAGGAAAAAATTAAATAATTAGATAGGCAAACAATCTTTTTGAGAACTATGTTCTTGTTCTAATTGCTTAATGATGGGTAAAGTTATCGAAAATATTTGAAGGGCGATACGATAATGCATTCTTGATAAAAAAAGAAAAAGAAATCATAATAACTTAAAAAGAGAAATTGTGAGTGTTAATTTTGCGGAATTTATTTATTTTTTGTCTTTTAATTTATTATATCTAGGGCAACTAATAGGTTTCGGAACTTATAAGCAAAATTAATTACAATTAATACACACATTCATTGGTTTGGTTAGTAGACGGATCATTTTATAATACTTCCTTATTCTAAGGTACATGTAGTTCAAATCCAATCAGAGATTTCCATTCCCCCCCTCATTGTGATTCTGGTCACGAACGCATGGCCGTGGTAGCCTAGTGGTCAAGGTATCGGATCGTGGCTGGCTTGTCACGAGTTAGAGCCGAGTATCACTAAAGATCCGCCGTGAAGGGCAGCTGTGCACGTTAAATCTGTCGAGAGCTGAAACGGCCTCCCGTTGGTCTGGTGTGGTAGTTAGGAGAGGGGGTGCCAGCTCAGGTGTCGCCCTCGTCACTTGACCAAGGTTCAAAATGACGTGGTCCATCGCCAATAGCCCTCGTGTTACATTATAGTGCGTCGATAGTATGACTCTCACTCATTCAAGCCACAAAGACAAGACGGACAATGTACATAGTCAGAATTTCTTCTAAATGCATGTATATTTATTAAATTCTTATACATATTTGAAAATACCATTTTTATTAAGACTGATTTTGAAATTATTTTCAAGTTTTAGCAATGTTATGTGATTTAAGAATAGGATAACATTTTGGCAAAATATCTTGCCAGATCTGTGAATAACATCGCTATTAGCGACGGACCTCGTCATTTTGTATCTTGGTCTAGTGGCGAGGATGACACCTCAGCTGGAACATACCCTCTCAAAAATACCACATTTACAGTGAGAGGACTTTCAGCCTCGAATGACTTAAAATGCATTAGCCCCTCTAAGTGGCATGTTTTCAGTGGCATCAAGGCTCGAGTTCGTAACTGGGAACTCATCCTATAGTGAAAGTATCCATCACTGCTTAAATACGCATGCGTTGTACTCGGGGGAAAATAGACAGAGAATGAGGTATAGAGCTCTTAAGAAGTTAATTCATTCCAAATCATTTCACATAAAAAGAAGTTGAAATATTGAAAACGAAAGTAATATCAAAGGAATTTTTTATTCATTCACTTTTGGTTAATTCGGAAAATAAATAAATACAGATAATAATAAAAAATAGTTTGTCCCATAAAGTTATTTAATCTCTGTTATTTTGCTTTTACATCGAACAATTCCTAATACAATACTATTTTTATGCATAGTCCTTTCATTGGCGTTTTCCGCCGTGTAGCAAGACCGTGGTATTCAAGTAGTCATGGTCACGAACTTTTCAAGTTATGGGTTTGAATCCTGGTGTCACTGAAAACCAGCCATACAGTTAAGCTATTTAAAGTTGTCGAAGCTTTAAGTCTTTGCGTTTACATAGTGTGGAACTGAGGAATGGGATGCTAGTTCAGGTGCCTTCCACGTCACTCGATCGTGGTTCAAAATTACGAGGTCCATTATGTGCTTCAAGTGCGGTATTGAAAACGAGCCAATCAAATTCACTTTGTGAAACTGTATCTACCTCTTTGATTATAATTACATGTACTTCATTGTGTCTATATTTGTCCTATGTATAGCTTAGTTCCTCTTACAAGAGGAGGGCATGAAATGAGGAATTAATTTAGGAATGAAACTTTGTGTAATAGTGGTTCTCCCCCTGAGGGTGTTCAACCCTCAATATAATAGCGCCGAATGGGCAGTCAATTAGGAGAAAATAGCCTTCGGATTTCATATATTTAGCTTTTATACAATTAGGTTTTAATTAGTTCCAGTGGTGCAGTAGCATAGGGGATAGCATACTTGCATTTTGCACGATCGGCTTACTGTGTTTTTTAATTCATTTAAAAATAGCTTTACTTTCAAATTATTTTATTTCAAAAAAAATATTTTATATTTTATATAATTATTTTGTATTTTAAAAAGTAAAACAATTGCTATAATTTCACAATTATGTAAGATATACTATTTTATTATATTAATTATAGTCTTACATAAGATAATTATTTTATAAAGGACAAATTAATAATAATACAAAGTCATTGAATTGCAAAAATAATTACTCGAATTAAAAAAAAAAACAACCAAGAAATCGATCGTGCTACTTGAACCCTGATAGGCAGCGCGGGGTGCAGGTACGTTATCACCTACGCCACTGCACCGTTGGAGCTAATTAAAACTTAATTCTATAAAAGCTAAATATATGAATTTCAAAGGCTGTGTTCTCCAAATTGACTGCGCAATTACATTGAGGATTGAACACCCTGCAGGAGTACTAGTATTACACAAATGAATTTCCTCAGTCGTACCCTACCCTTGTTAAATTAGATCTAGGTCAAAGGATGATCTACATCTGAGTAAGCACCTTACTTCCCCATTTACTGTGCCTCGGCAGATTTAACGTGTATGAGACTCTCTACAAGACGGAAATCAGGACCCAAAACATCACACGTCAGCCATGAGTTCTCGACCAAGACCAATCTACCACCGTGATTGCATCTAAAAGTGGAGAACAAAATATTTATGGATACCCAGGATGGTAATTATGAAGGAATTGAATATTAAGACTTGGTGTACAATCAGCTAAATTTGTTGTTTCTAATACCGCCTGTGATTGACGGTGTAAGTGAGTGAATATTAACATCGCACTGTTCAGATACACGAGGGCTTTTGACGATGGACCTTGTAATTTGAATCATGGTCAAGTGACGTGGACGGCACCTGACCTGGCAGCCCCTCTCCTAACTACCACACCAGACCAGACCAACGGGAGAACATTTGAGCTCGCGACAATTTAACGTGCATCGCTCCATTGCACGAAGGGTCTTTAGTGGTACTGGAATCGAACTCGTGACATGCCAGCCACCTTGACCACTAGGTTATTGCGGCCACAAAATAATCATTTGACGATGTCAGAGCGAGACCCATGAAATTCATCGTAGCATGGGGATTGTTTACGTCTGCCGTTAGTTGCAGCTTTCAGTATCATACAGGTACAGTACGTTTTATCTTCTTTCCACCCCAATTTTGAGGCAGCGCCCCCTGGGAAGGGAACAAGGAGGCCTCCCACCTCACGAGAGGATTTGCGACTCGACGACTATTTAGACAACCCACATGCCGTGAAGCAACTATACGTTTACCAGCGTCTATGCCTTCTCTGGGATTCGAACTTATGCCCTATCGCTCAGCATTCAGCGTCACTAACCACTATACCGTCTGGGCGACTTTAAGCTGACTTTGTCTTAAATTAAAACTTTTTTGAATCTGACATTAATTAATTTGAAATGATATTAGTGTGATCTTGACGCAATTAAATATTGTTTTCATCAATTTAACATTAAAATGCATTAGCTTAAACCTAGGTCTTCTAGTCTTCAGAGAGCTCGCCTTTATTTTTTTATTACACTACTGATGTCTTAAGTTAAAAATAGGATGCAAATTATTGTGGTACTTATATATATATATATATATAACTGCAATTAACATAGATTTCTTGCATTTTAAGAAATATTGGATTAACTCTACTAAGAATAATATATATACATTTGGAATCATTTTATTTCAACGATATTTTTCAGTGTCTTAAGACTGATAGGACAGTGTGCTCGATCATCAATATTACACTTTACTAATTCCATATCGATCGTAATATAGTTCATAACATAAAAAACGAGGCACCAAGAAGGAGTAATGAAAATCGGCAGAATCATTAAAATATTTTACTGATGAAATTCAGTTACAACAACAATTAGTAGTCACCTATTCGGTACAGTGGTTAGTGACACTGACTGATGTGACGTAGGGCCTGGGTTCGAGCCCCGGAGAAGCCATGCATGTTTGTAAATGTTTAGTGCCTTCGTGGCAAGGAGTACTCTGAATAGCCTTCGAGAGGTTGGTAGAAGGGGAAGAGAGGTGGGAGGCCCCTGACCACCCCCAAGGTATTCTCCATCAAAATTGGGGTGGAACTGAGTTAAATTGCGTAAATGGGGCTCAATACTACGGATTACGACAGGTTTACATCTAGCCCCTTTCACGATGAATCTCCTGGGTCTGGATACGACATTGTCAATCAGGCGTTGTTAGCAACAACACATTTTCACTTTTATACCGTATTGCTAAATGAGATTTCATTTAACACGTGAAGGAAATTATTATTTTTAGATTTTAAAAACAAGGTATATGATTTGAAAAACTCATTTTTTTGTGAAACTTGTGGTATTTTTTTTTGTCTAAAAATAAGTTAAGAGTGTTGATACACAGGTACTTTCACAATTAACGAGGATAGTGAATTTAATAAGACTTAACCTAAAGTCTATTTCCTATCAAATAATTAGCTGTTTTCTTTGCATAGACATTTTTAAAAAAACTAAAATATACTTTATTTTAGTTTCTTTCCCACTTAAGGCTGTTTTCAGCTAATGTTAAAGTATAGGACCCGAATTCGGAATATTTTTTCAGATATAAAAGTACTCAAACATTAATATTATATATTCTGGCTTCACTATCCTGTAGAGAGAGAATCACTTCTTTTATCATACTATGAATTTTTATCCGAGTTCATACATTTTTACTTTTATAAAATGTGTTTCCCATCTTATCTCTTATACCGTAATGCTAAATGAGTTATCCCTTTACATGAAGGAAAAAGCAATTATTTATAAAATATTTTGAAATTATAAAAACACTATATTATAAGCAAATGCATGAGTTTCAATGTCTCAAGTTTTTATAAAAATTGAAGCAATTTTTCTGTCCAAAAATTTACTCCGCATTAAGTTCACGCTCTTGTGTATATGGCAAAAACAGCTTTAATAAATAATTTCTCATATTTAATTTTACAGTATTAAGATCTGCCAAGTGATATTGAATACGCCCGTGTACATACATAGAATATTACTAAATTCATTAATAGAATATGACATATCTCAATTCTTAACTCTATCTAATTATTATACAAAAGAATATTTTTTATCGTAATTGTGACAGAGCTATATTTCAGATTCAATGTGACTTCATTTTTTTTTACAATAAATATAACTTTTTCGAGCAGCAATTAGTATTTCAATCAGCTGTGTCAATGACATTTAGAATAACCGAAACGGAATCCAAGATAATAATTACAGAAATGACGCTTCTGTTAATGAATGTATTCATTCCACTTTAAAACATGATTAACGCCTTGGGGAATATTTTTCTGTTTCGACGAGGGACTTACGGACAAACAGTAATGAAGATGAATTGAGAAAAAAACATTGAACAGCATTAAATTCCCATCAACGTAAGTTCTGAAAATACAAATAAAATCACTTTACATTTTTATATCTTGCTTGTAAATTTTATTTTTTCTTAGAAGAGAATAAATATAAAATATTATTATTTAGTGATGTGTAAGAGCAGAAAAAATGAACTGGATTATTCAATTTTACTTATAGTATTAGGTAAAAATTTTATACTTTAGAAGGTAATTATGAGCGCGCGCGCGAAGTGCTCTTACTCTATAAAAGATCTTAAAAATTATTGATGTCTTACATTTTATGCATTCGATATACACTGCTGGACAATTGCTAAGGACGGATAACACTATCATCCATAGCAACCACAAAATGAAAGGAATCAAAATGTGGAAAATTAGAATAAGTGCGGGATATTAGTAAGAAGAAGTATGACTATATGCAAATTTTTTCCCCACGTCTGTTCATCACGTGATAGCGTTCATAGGAGCTTTAAAGGTTTTGTCGCGTGTGGACAGTTGTTGTTTCAAGTCAAAGTTTTACAGGAAAGATTTAATAGACGAACTTAAAATTTTTGGCATGTCTTCCCGACATCACATAGATGATTTTATGCGTTGCCGAATTATTGGAAAGATCGAAGAAGGGTGAAAAATAACAGATGTTGCAAGGGGGTTCGACATGGCTCACAGCGTTGTTTCACGGCTGTGGAAGTCATTTAAAACTACTGGAATGTGTAGTAGACGGCACGGGGGAGGTTGTGTTAGAAGTACGACACCTGCAGAAGACAGAAATATCGTCCTATCAGCAAAAATGAACAGGCGCACCACAGCTCAGCAGGTGGCAAATCAGTTTCTTGCTGCCTCAGGAAAGCAGATCTCCCGAAAAACTGTTGCCAGACGTTTGAGGGGAAGAGGACTATACGCACGCAGACCTGTTGTGTGTGTCCCATTGACCAGACAGCACCATACTGCCCGTTTGCAATAGTGTCGTGAGCATCACAATTGGACTGAACAGGACTGGGCATGCGTACTATTCTCAGATGAGAGTAGGTTCAGTCTGTCATCGGATTGTAGACGCCAATTGATCTGGCGCGAGAGTGGTACTGCTTATCGTCCAGAAAATATCCAGGAAAAGGACCGATATCCGACATGCAGTATCATGGTGTGGGCCGGCATCATGATCAATGGCCGCACGTGCCTACATGTGGCTGCGAATGGGACTATGACGGGCCAACGATACATTGATGAAGTTCTACTTCCTCATGTTCGTCTTTTCTGTGGTGATAAATTTGTTTTTAAGGACGACAACGCAACATGTCATCGAACACTCGCTGTTCAGGATTGTCTAGACAGCTAGGGCATTCAACGTCTGGTATGGCCAGCACGTTCTCCAGATCTAAACCCCATTGAAAATGTGTGGGATGCTTTGGGGAGGCAAGTTGCTGGTCGAAACTATCCTCCGACAAACAAGAATACCCTCATCCGTGCACTCACAGAGGAATGGGATAAATTTCCTCAACAGCTGCTGGATAATGTTGTGCAAAGTATGGTACGACGTGTGGAATGTTGCATCACACTCCACGTTAGACATATCCCGTACTGATACCTTTTTTTAAGGTGCCTGCTGACTTTTAGATGCATTGTTCCATTTCTCCGTACACAGATCAAATGAATATTTTTTTCCTTTCAGATGTTTCACAGCTTTTGTACTTTCCAGAACAATAAATATCTTTATTCTAATGTCTGAACAGTGTGGCAACTATATTTTATCCTACTAGGCCTCATGTCTCGCTTAATGTTATGCTACATAGCAATTTGTGATCCGTCCTTAGCAATTGTCCAGCAGTGTATTTTTCACAAAGGCAAATTTTCTCAATTTTTAATCAACTTTTTTTAATCTGAGATTTTTAATGTTTTGGCATTTTGTTGAAATATTTACTTATCCCATCCGATCGACAATTACATCAGCTGGAGTCTCACGAAGTTCATCGGGTCGAAGGGGGGGACAAGATTATGTCATTCGTTTGTCAGTAGTCTTTTTCAAGAACTTCCACCTCATCGAATATTTAATGTGCTTTCATGCCACACAGACACTATAACTTGACACAGACATCCATGCCTTCTCCGGGGATCGGACCCAGCCCTCCGGGATAGCTGGCAGAGACATTAGCCACTGTTCGATCCGGGCAGTCACGCGTGTCCATACCTTTCATTTTATAGTATTCTAAATCATTTGCTATACTTAATTTTTTTTATATTGTATCATTTGCATTCAAAAGGATTCTATGTTTCATCATTATTCTAAATATGATTTAACTCATATATGATCGTATTTAAAAATATATAGGGTGATCGAAAAGCATGGCTGTACTTTCAAAAATGAACAAAATTTTCGTTCACGGAGTTCATGTTTCAAAAAGAAAAAAAAAAAAGTTTCTTGATGAAATGCAAACAAGGTGTTACAACATCCACGTTTCAAAATAGCTTCAAAACAAGAACAAGTATAAGTTGTAGCATGGTTAATCGAATTTAAATCTGCACCAAATGCACAGAGTAAATTTCAGACTACCTATAAATGAAGTCGACCTTTAAAATCTACAATTTATGAATTGCATGAAATATTTATAGCGACATAGGCAATGTACTGTCAGAAGCAAAACCTGGCCGCCCTAGAGGAAACTGAGATGATATTGTGCACACATTGAAATCGGGCAATAAAACTTTGGTATGTTCTTTATGAAATTTAAAAAACCGTAAGTGAATGTTGTTACGTTGGTCGGGGTTCGAGGATTTTATGCAGATCACAGTCTTAAAGAGCAAAACAGTTCTTTAAGGAGGATGAGAATTTATTGTCGATAAAATAATCCTCTAAATACAAAAATCAGCAGCAATATTTGCGGAATAAGTCTCAGAAGGTCTTCACTGTCAACAGCACTCAGACACAATTATCTGTGTCCAAAATACAGGTATGGAAAAAGATTATTCACAAGAAATCACTCGTTCAACAGCCGATTGATTGATTGAATGTTAACGTCGCACTGTTCAGCTGCACGAGGGCTTTTGGCGACGGACCACGTAATTGCGTTCAACACAGCCGAAGTAATCAATAACCGCTTCTACATACTTAAAGTAAGACTACTAAGCGCTAGTCAAAGCAATACTAACTAATAGCTGGTCAAAACAAGACTTACTGACTTTCGGCAAGAATCTCTTTATATATAGGCCTAGCGGATAATTCCAGAAAGATCCGCTTGCGCCATAGGTCTTGAAATTAGTGAAATTCTCCACTAATTTCTAGAGGGCCGTGAACTCGCCAAAAATGATGCCAACTTGGCTCTATCACCAAGATTTCTCCAAGTTCCCATTGAATCATCAGTATAACGTAAGGGACGGCATTGCTTGTGAATATTATAATTTTAACATAAAATAATTGCTTTACACATCCAAATACAAATTATTTGCACTATTTTATACAAAATTCGTAACAATATCTTTTTTTTTTGTGTAATTAAAATTCCAGCGCAGTCATACTTTTTGAACAAATGGTACTTATAATATATATATTCATTTAATATATTCTAAATAAAATATAGATTTTCATCTCTCTTCCTCTCACCAGAAAAGCTGAGACTAAAAAGCAAAACTTTTGTAATATTGGAACTTTATCTTATATATATATCTATATTGATCAAAATATTAGTCTCCTATAAATTATTCTCCCAACACACTCTTGCTTTTATTTGTCGAACGTAGACTGCAACTTTCATAATCAAATAGGGAAAGGGGGGGGGGGAGAAAAACAGCATAACAGAAAATAATAAACGGGCAAGCGGAATTTATGCAATTTCCGTTTTGAATAATAAAACGAACATTTTATTGAATAATACCTTTTGCCATCCCCCCACCCAAGCGTTTAATGTTTCCCTTTGCCCTTTTATTGTTCCTACCCTTTCATTCTGCCTTCAGCAAATATTTGGGGTAAAATATTTACACCAATGCAACTGAGAAGAAGCGAGGACAATTCTGTCCCTCTTACTCGAGCCAGACGAATGTCAATTTCAAAGAAAAACACCGGAGAGACTTGCATTTTTCTCAAGACACAAGAGAAAAAGTAAATAAAAGTCTTCCCTCGCACGGTGTTATATCCCTTCAAATTTCGTAATCAGATAGGAATAGAAATAATAAAGAAGCAAACCTTGCTGAATGAAATTGTGAAATAAAAATTTATTACTAGATAAATTCAACTTGCTTGTGTGTATATCCCCTTTTTTGCTGTATGCATCATAAAATAGTTCTTTATTTTGTTTCTGAGCATGAGAGTTATTCTACCGTTTTAAGACTAATTTGGGATTAAACACGAAATAGAAGAGTCGTGTTTAAATTATTCAAAACAGGTTAACTCAAAAATCATTTATTTCAGTGGTGTTTCGTTGGTGTATTCTTAATTTTAATATTTTTTATACATAAAATGCTTTGTGGAGTTCTAACTGTTACTGGGATTCAAGATGAAGCCTTTTGTTTTAGATAAATTTATTATTAATAGCACCAACACAATTGATATTTAAATACACATAGTTGTCTGTTTTGAACTAAACCATTTCCTTTTTGTTGAAAATAATGTGAAGGTCATTAATAGCATAGAATAAATGTTTATTAAGGTCATACTATAAAGTAGGGGTTGGCAACCTATGGCATGCGCTTCAATTCTCAGTGGCACGTTGCACTACTCAACAAATTTGTCATTTTTGAGCGGATGGAAGTTGATACATTTGTAAAGGACCTTATTTGACAAACATCTTCAGAATTATGGACATTTACGGAATTACGAAAAAAAATTTGAAACAATAACTCTAAAGATAAATATACAGTTATTTTGTAAGTTATTGAATGTCATTACTGGAGAGATTTAAATTTTTGAGGAGAGAAAATGGCCTGTGTATATTGCTTTCAGCTTTAGTATATCCACTGCTTCTACAAATCTAAGTAAAAAAGTATTTCCTCATATGAAAAGTATTCCAATTCCTCAAAGAAATCTTTTAACAACTGAATGCACAGAATCGTGTCAAATAGAAAGTCACTAATTATACCCTTGATTTTGCGATATGAAAGTAGAGTGGTGCAAGCACTAGGTTAGTATTAAATTTTTTGTTTATCTTATTTAACTTTACTTAAGGAAAATACTTATTTATTAATATAAGAAATAGACAACATATATGTTTAAAAATACATGTAAATACAATTTTAATATTTTTTTAAAAATTTTGTTGAAGAAATAAATGTATACTGTAAACCCACCTACGTCAATTATTGACCTATATTCTCCAATTCTGCATGCATTACCTTGGGAATCAAATTGTTTCAAAATGCATGTGTGGCACACTGAATCGTATTGGTAGATTGGTTTGTTACGCCCCCAGCTAAAAGGTGGCCGACCCCATCTATAGAGCAACATCAAGGCTATTTATTGGTGACAGACTTCATAATTTGAAACTCGATTAAGATGAAGAACCCTCATCAAACACCAGACCGTGCCTCCGAAAGGACTTTAGGCATCGACAGATTTAACATGCTGCATCGGTCCTTCTTACAGTGGGTTTTCAGTGGTATCAGAACTCGAAACCACATGACACGCCGGTCACGAATTCGTGAACTTAACCACTAGGCTACCTCGGTCACATACTTTTATCCAAATATGATAGTTACATCTTTGACTATGCTGTAAATCAAAATTTTAAATTTAAAAAAAATGAAGAGGGTGCGGGTTGGCAGTTTTTCCTAATACCTTTAAAATGGATCACCCAATTATCTTATGGGTTGTCAGAAAAAATAATATCGTAAAAATTAACCCAAAAAGAATTTGCCTTAATAAAAAAAGGTATCTTAACTAAAAAATCGCCTAACTTTGCATTCATATTTTGTTTCATTGTTACCAAATGAATGAATTAAAAAAGAAATGCATAAATTCAGGAATAATCTAATGTTTTCTAAGTACTGAAATCAAAATATGACGTTGATTATAGGGCAATATTCTATGTATAAAAGAGATTTCCACAATCCTCATTCCTATGTATAAACATTAAATGAAGATTTCAATTAAAATTAACAGCTTAGAACTTTTCATCTAAAGGAATGTGAACTATAATTAGCGCACACACCTAACAAATAAATAGCCAGTTGGGGTCTTGCATTATTGTACTATCATTTGCGTTATGTACTAGTATTGTTGATTTACAAGGTTAAGGCACCTTAGTTATATCTTGAATCAGAATTCTTACGTTGACTCGTAAGATTATATGAGTTTTTAACGAAATATTTTGTATAATAATGCATGCCAAAAACATCAAATGTAGATCTAAATGGCATTGAATAAAACTATAAAGAAAACGTATTCCCATATACACAATATTTCATAATTAATGGTGATTGTAAGTAGGATTTAAAATTAAGCTCACAATGTTGGTACGATGTGTTTTTAAACTATAATTGATAGTTTAACCAACACAATAGTTTTTTATGCCGTATGCTAAGAAAAAGACAGTTGGGGAAAAAATCCCTTCGATTTGAACTTTATATGAAAAGTATTATTCTCTATTGGGTTTCATTATTTTGACTTTTTAATTTAATTGCACACAAATTACTTATTCAACCGTATAATTACTTATTTTCTTTTTATCTGAATAATCGGTATTTTCCTTTTTTTTATAAAACGAATCAAAAGTAATTGAACAGCGAAGGAGGTAAAAATTCCAGCACGTATTTTTATTCACGAACATTTTATTTTAATGCATCAATAACCAAACAAAGATCAATGAGGTACTTTATTATGGTGAAAATATAAAAAAGAATAAAAAAGTAAACCCCCCACAAACAACATTCGTTACTTTTATACCCTTTAATGGTAACAGAAAATCAGTTGAAAATTCGAATAAAATTTGCGCATTTATTGCTCCAATGGTTGCGACAACAAATGGGAAAAGAAGAAAGAAAGTAAATCCAAGTGTTCCTTTCCGTTATTTGATTTACGGGAAATAATAAAATGCGTCTTTCGATTTAAAAGCACTTTGACCCGTTGAAAGAACGGGAGAAAAAAAGAACTGTAAAAATAAACACAAGTGTGTTTGCAGCAGGAATCTGTAAACAAATTCATATACGTCTCTCTCTATTCGGGGTGTAAACAAGAGAAAAAGATACCCTTACGTTTAATAGTAAACTTAATTCAGAGATGTTTTTTTCTTTTTCTTTTAATATATTCCTCTGATTATTATGTAACAACACATTTATCCTTTGTACTTTCTTTCTCCTTTCAGAGAAAAAAAACACATTTCTAATAACATACCTCAAGCATTTAAATGAATGCAATTAAAGTATGAATTAAGTGTTTTCATTTGCTGAGTGTGCATTTTTCTGAGTGGGTGGGCAAATAATTCAAAGGTAGGAGTGGGAAAGGAACTTCAGATGAATTACTGATCAAGTTATCGTTCAAGACTTTGTAAATAAACAAAATAAATATGTTTACTGTTCGTTTAATGGCAAATGAATAAAGAACTTTTACTTTTAGTTCAATTCATTTAAAAAAAAAAGGTTTTGAGAGAATTTGCTTGAGCACAATCACCTTCATAAATATTTAAATAAAAAAAATGTATCTGTAAACAATCAAATATATTACAGGGGCTAAGTATAATTTATTTGTTATTAAGTTGGATTAAAATTAGTAATTTGTTACATTTATTCAATTGAAGCTAAAAACTTAATGCAATTTTACAGCTTTTTTGACATCTTTAACATACATGCCGCAAAGATGAAAACCCCCAACTCAAATTAATTTATTTGAAAAGTTATGTGGATCAATTTTATTTCCGATAAAAAAATAATATGCATTTATTTCTGTGGCTTACAGCTTATTTTCAGTCTTTAATTTACTCTAAATTTATTTTCATAAATATGTTAACTATTTGATAATCTTGTAAATGCTTCCCAATATACTCAATTTGTCAGTTGTGTTTTATTATAGCGCTGATATACATATTATAATCTACATCAATAGATACATGGGGGAGACAACATTTAGAACGGGATTATAGTTATCTGACGGAATGAAAATATCATAACAAAATCGTTTATCTTTAATTAACGTAAGTGAAACAGTTCATATAGAAATGTATTTGCTGATTCTGTCAATTAACAAAAAAATGTCTGATTCGTTTTTTTTTCCTTCTTACTTTAATTTAATATTTACGCGTAATTATATATCAGTAATTATTATTTTTTTTAAAGTTTTGGATCATTGTAAGTTTTGAGTAGCCTTGATGAACTTGTAAGTCAAAACTTTTTAAAACAAATAAAGACGTAATGTATTTAAATTTTATATTTATTATTACCTTTCACTTAAGTGATTACTTTTTCAGTTAATGTTTTGCGATGTATAGATGCCATTGAATAAATTTGAATACGGTTGAACAAGTAAATATCCGTAGGAAATTAAACATTAGTTGTTTTTATTTAAAGTGCACCTATTTTTGTATAAACATTTATATGAGTCTCAAACTGTAGAAATATTACATTTAATTTACATATTGATTAGTAAAAATTAAAAACAATAGTAATCTTTTAATTGCTAAATGTAAAAAGCAAATCATACCAATTAAAGTATGAAGAAATTACGGCTCTCTTTTTATCTCAAGAATAATATACTGAATAAAAGAATTTATTTTTATAGTTAGAATTTAAACTTTCTAAACTTTTAAAAATTTTAATACAGTTTTTAAATTTTTCGGTAATAAATATTAAAAAGTTTCCTTTTTGGTTCACAAAATTAAAATGAATTTTAAATTACAAATTATTGTCATTAAAATGTAATGAACGTTGAAAAAATATTCATTAAGTATAAATTAATATATATATATATATATATATATATATATATATATATAACTTTTTGTATTAAAACTTAACAACAGTGGGAAATTATTAATTCTTTAATAAAATATTTTTCAGAGATTTTCATCAGCTATAAGTTTTAAAAAAATTAAACACCAGCTAATTTCAATTTAAAATTTAAAATTAATGCAAATTTTAAGTATTCCATTATAGTTATATGATTAATATTTCAACTCACAGATTATACATTTCAGAAGAAAATCTTTTCATTCAGTATTAAAATATGCACGAATTTTAAACTATTATCCATTAGCATTAAAGTTTAACCGTTACTACTTCTAATCAAGTATAAAAGTATCTATCTTTTCAGAGCATAAATCAGATCTATAACATCGATGGCTCTTTCCCCTATTTCTTTCCCTTTAAAATTAATATCAAGTATGAAATGTCCTCGACCCCTCAAGTGGAATGGGGGAGAAATGAGAATCTCGCTGTCGTCAGAAAAGACACTCTATCATAAGATTAATTGGAACCATTGTCGTTGCAGGAATGCAGGGCATTATCATCATCCGGCCGGTCCTAGGCTTGCTCATCGGCGTCCTGGTGGCCCTGGTGATCATCGCCATCATCATCATCGTGGCCCTCAGAGTGAAAAAAAGAAGAAAGCAGAAAGGTGAGTACCTCTTCTCACTTTCGCAGAGATGAGTTCGAGGCCCTCAGGAAACGTTGGGAGACGAACTCCTTAATGAAGCGCATGATTAATTAAATTTCTAGGAAGGCAGGCGTAGAGATTTATGGGAGGAGATGAAGAAATGTTCTGGAGGAAAAACGGAATGTTTGCTCAAATCTTGTTTTAATTGTTGGCTAGAGGATCGCTTAGGACGTTTTTGAAGAGATTTTGGAACTTTGCGAGAGTAATGGATAGAATTAAACTTGAATGAATTTTCATATTTTATTTTTACTTTAAATAATTTCGGACTTCCGCAAATTACATTTGCGTCAAAATGAGGGAAATGATTTTAATAAAAGTTATTTTTATCTTCGAACAGAAATGGTTATTTAAGTGTTTACAAAAATTTATGAAATTTTAATATAACGATTTGTAAAAGTGGTGACATTTTTTTAAAATAACTATTTAAGAAATATTAAATTAGCGTATTATATTAAATAAGAATTTTAACTTGTAGCCATCAGATTATTTATGTTTTAAAAGTTATGGTAATAATTATAAATAAAATAACGAACTTTTACATTATGAATAATTAACAAAATCCGATGTCCTACTTATTGCAATTTCAAGAGACTTATTTCTTAAGGATATTTAAAAATGTAACAATATTTATATTAATGCATAGTTTTTAAAAGTGTACTCAATTAAAAGAGCTGTTAATTCAAGGTGAAATGCGACACGCTAACTTCATGAATTTCTTCTTCAAATTCTGAACATTTTAATTAATAGTTTATTGAAAAATTTGTGTATGTGTCCAGTGATTACAAATATTTTAATTCTTGAAACTAAAATTAATTAAAAATTATATTTTGACTAAAAATCTTATTTTTGTTTATCATAATAAACTTATTTAAATATTACAAATACATACTTATAAATTGTGCCATAACTGAAATGATGTGGTATGTAATTTTAAAAACCAGAGTTAAAAATTACTTAAATAGTTATATACGTACATTGAAACTGTCTTTTGTCTTGTGAAGACAACACTTAAAGCAGTTCGTAAATTAAAAGCACTTCTACTGCTCATGTATAATGTAATCTTTATATTGTTCCTTTTATAACGTTTCCCCTTTAGGACTTCACACTCATGCCGTCAGATTTTTTTTTCAATCTCAATGCATTTCGAAAATGATGAAAACATTTTATGATCATTTTATTTATCTATTTTATGCAAGCAGTTCAAACAAAATTAATCGCAGAGTTAAATAAATTGATGAAAAAAGTCGTTTGTTCATATCAAATTTAAACATCCACGATCACTATTTGAAAATATTTCGCTCTTGGGAATTGAAAGTCTTCAATTCTGTTACATCGCCCCCTGACCTCTCCTTTAAAAAATAGAAAAATCTGCACTTCTCACGTGAAATTAAGACTTTCCTTTCGCAAAATCGCATTTAATTTTCGTCTGCAAAAATATTTACCTCCCTTTCCCCACCTAGAGGGTCTTTCACAATTAGCTGACGAAGCAGAAATGTTTTCAAGAACAAAGCGAACGCTTTTCATCGGGGGACTTAGCGGAAAAGAGCTCCGTTCGAAAACACAACGAGTTTATCTAGTGTGGAAAAGCACGTCTGAAGGTCCAAGTGTCGGTTGCACAGACATCTATTCACTGTGAACAACGAAGGACCCTTTCTTCCTCGTCCCCCCCTCGGGGAAAACCAATCCCAGACGCGGCTCTGGGGAGCAGCCCATAGGGAACGCCACGTTTGCTTCACGACAAAAGACACTCGGCGCTGAGCAAGAAAGAACGATAAAAGAATCCAGAGAGAGGAAGCAAAAAAGAAAAAAAGAAGAATATATACCCCCGTAGAATTTGCCGAAGAAAGACAAATACACAGTCTGCAGTGGATAATAGAACAAGGAGAAGAAACCCCTTGTTATTGCATGGTTTACGACTGAAAAAACTTCCGTTAGATTCACTCTTTTCTACAGGCTGGTATTCTTCGCTCTTATTATACGACCTTTTCTTGTTTAATTTTATAGTGTAGTGCTTCGAGCAGTGAAAGAAATCAGATCGCAAATTAAATTAAAGCTTTGCCGAATTTTACAAATGGAACAGTAAGGAAAGTTGAATGCATTTTATAGTGCTGGCTTAACACTTCGAATAATGATACTTAAAACACAGAAAAACTAAAAGCGTAATTAAAAATAAGATAATAAAATGAAGCATTTGAAATAAGCCAAAATCAATACAATGCTGGGGAAACGCAGTTTAGATACATAAGAAAGGAATTTATTTTTAATACAAGCAAGATAAGGAGAAAAGATAATATTTAGAACATTTTTTTTGTATAAATGTAAATTAAATTTGCCTTATAGAAAATAGTGTAATACTATTCCAATCCAATATCTCTTTCATTAATGAAATAACATTAAAATTTTCATTCCCAACACTTTCAAGTTACAGACTACTTGAAATGTGTTGAAATAAATATTGGATGTGCTGCAGATGTGATATTTACGCTTTACTCTCCCTATGGAATAATAATTAGAACTGTTAAGAATAAAAATAAGAAAGAATTTTAAGTCAACATTCGGAAAATTTAAATTGATTTTTGATTTACGCTTTTGCACAAAATTATTTATGCCTTCACAGGCAATAACGTATAACTTGTAATGTTCTTACTTCAAAACTTATGAAAAGGCACAATTTTAAAGTTACTTAAATAATTTTTTTTAACTCAAACATTTAAAAATTTAATACAATATAATGGGGTTTCACATACTTAACCCCTGAAATACCAGAAAAACCCCGAAACCGACTTTTTTTAATTTTATAGTTAAAATTCAGTGAATAAACACTCACTAAAAATAGAAGTAACGCTGTTATCCTGCTGGAGTTGTGTGGTGGATCTTTGAGCTGCTAGACTGACTGACCAATTTGGATGGCAAAGCTTGGTTAGACGTACATGCATTTAAGAATACAGTTTATTGAACATTTAAATCTATTTAAATAATAATAATTAAAATAATTCATCGTTCATATATGCTATATCGATCATCACTTATACGTTTTGAAATTATAAATGAAAAGTTTTTAAAAAAGTAACATACTTACTCTTATACGTATCTACACATACACCAATATAAATACACATATACACACAGGGACTTCTTAAGATTTCATGAGGCCCCGGGACCCTATGCAGAAATAAGCCCCACTTGTTACCCTTTTAAGTATACAATACACAGCATAAATTGCCAAATACTTATACAAACGATAATCCATAACCAATATACTTGTACGTGACTCACATTCACAAACCTAGGAGCAAACCAACTCAATCAACTACTGCCTTTCGCCTAAATGGGGTGTATGGGGGTAGGCCTAGGTAGAAGGACTGACATACCACATAATAATACTGTCTTGCCGCAGTTTACTAATTGGTATAAAACTTTCTCCCAAGGCACCCTGCGACCCTTTTAAGTAGGCAGCATATAACATACGTTGCCAAATACAAACGATAACCATAACTGATGAATTCACGTGACTCACAATCTCACAAATCTAGGCACAAACTGAATGCCACCTTTTGATAAATAAGTAATGGTTTTGTATAGTGGTATGCCTAGGCCTAAACCAGGACACGACATAATAAGGCGATCTTGCCCCTGCCTCCAGTTGGCATTAAGTTCAAAATTACCAGTTCTTCGGAGAATATACCCGGGAATAACATTTGACGAATAAAATTATTTGGATCGTGATTTTATTGAGGCCAAGTCGCGGTCCCCAACCGAGGTAGAAGTCCTATGTCTGGCCCCACTTTAGCCCGTACCTTAAGACATCCCTATATGCACATACACAAATACATTATAAGATTGCAGGCTCCACAGGTTTTGGAACATGAGCAAATGACGAGAGAGTTTGAAGATTCTACGAGAAATGAAATCTCATGACAAAAGAAAATGTCTGGTTTCATTGAATGAGATGCGCTGTGTCGTTAGCATACATTGCTAACAGTGACGCGACAGTTTACGAAATAATGTTTACCCTGGGATTGAAACCTTAGGGCCTAGAAGAGACTCTTGTAGAACAACACTTGGGCTCGGCCGTGGGCAAGAGATAATTTGTTCTACTCTAACACGGAATGAATGGGTTATGACAAAGCAGTTTGTTTTTATGATGCGGAGGCGAGAAACCAAGTCACATGGACTTGGGAATTAAATCGTTGCGCTCTATTTTATCAAAAGCATTAGCTACGCCCAGAAAAGAAATACACCAATAGCCTATTGCTTTGGAATGCCTGCATGGATAATCTAAGTTACTTTGTGCACAGTTGATGGATTATAGAGCACTGTGAAAAGAAGACACATTGTTGGGGGATAATTATGTTGTTAGCCTCGCAGAGCACTTTTTATGGCATGCCTAGCAGTGAAATAGGACGAAAACTTCGAGGGAGATTCGAAATAGAGTTCGGTCGTAGAGTATGGATGACTAACGGTAAAGAGCATTTTTGAATATTGGTGTTAATGATCAGGGTTAGGGAAATTAAAAATTTTACGGAGGGTTTGTTAATTATGCAGCTATTAATTTTCTAGGAATCTTTTATCCTTTATTATTTTAAAATCGCTTGATTTCATATTTATAGAAATTTCATATCTAGTTAGGCAAATTTTTGTTTCGATAACAATTTGATTCTGGCTCCCCTTGGTTGGTTTGCATTTATAGCACAAACTCCTCTTGTGACGTGCTGATAACCCTCCCTTTTAAGTAAATCTATACTATGATAGCTTTTTTCGGTGACCCTTTCAGATTGTTTGGTGACTCACTTTAAAAATCATACTATAAAAGCTAGCCAAAATTATAAATAAGCATCCTTCACTTTCTTTTCACAGGATTTTTTTTAATGATCTTCATAACAGCTTTCTTACATTTGATTTATAGATTCCACTCTTTAAAATATACAAGTAAAAGAGTGTTTATTTTTCATTAAAAAATTTACATGCTATAATAAGCCCTCAAATTTAACGCAGATATCAAATTCGTTATAAAAAAACACGTTAACATTGGAGTTTATATGTTTTAACTTTTTTTTCTTATCTTTAATGTTTAGTACTTTTATAATTGCGATATATATTTTACATATTTTATCAATATCTAACTCTTTCTACACGAGGTTGTTTTTAAACGTTTACACACCTTTTAAGAATTATTGCAGTGTTTACTTTCATGTGAGTTACATTTCACTAGTAAGAAGAATTAGAATCTGTGTCGCCACATTTTAACTGATTGATTACCTTCCTATTATAGATCTGAGTGTTTGTTCAAAATATATTTGCTAAATTAAGCGCACGCAGTTTCACTAACACATGGTTAATTGGCATTTGACTGAATCGCCACAAGCGATGATTCCTTATTATAATTTCAGCTATGAGAAATAGACAGAGATAAATGGACACCAATTGATTTAAAGCATTATTTGAGTGAGTGGAAATTAGAAACGGCTGCAGAGAATAGGTCCCCTCTGTTGCCACTCCGGTATTGCTAATAAGCAATTAGAGATGTTGAATAATCCTAAAATAAAGCGCATATGGATGCGATGGCCGGTGAACTCCAATGGCGCCAGTCATTGCTATGGGGATGACGTCCGTCTTAGTGTATTTCACATGTGGACTGGAAAGCACATCTTTGATGCTTATTCATAGATTCCTCTATGAAGTTTCCCCTGTGGATTGTCTAGTTACTTTCACCTGATAAATCTAAATCTGTGATTTAGTCCAATTACTTATTTGAAGTTAGAATCCTTACGGAGATGTCACGGACCATGCAATCCTTTGATTAGTGAATCGTATACGTTATTAATTTGTGCACAAATCCTGATCATGGTTATCGAATGAAAGAAATGTAATAATGGTAATTATTTATAATTTTTTTTGTTAATTTAAAGAATGGAATAATTTAAAGAGAAAAAAATTGCTTCACTTAAATATAACTTTAAAATGTATGATTCAGTTTTTGTTTTCACTAGCTAAATGTAATTCCATTTCTTTTCGTCTGAGATCGACCACACATTTGAACCTAACTTATTTAACATTTTAATGTATTACATTACTGGGGAGAATATAAAATGAAATTCAAAGTGTTAACATATCTATATACAGTTGTAGGTGTGTGGTAGTAGCTGTAAGTGTAGGTGTGTAGGTCTTCTACCTTTTGTAATTCCTTTTGAAATATTTTAGATCATTTTTTCCAAATGTTGACTGTTGAATTTTTTATGGGTTATTTTCATTTATGTCATTTAGATTTTTTTTTGATTCCATAACTCTACAATTAAAAAAGTAGAACAATCTTAGGTCATTGAATGAATATACTCGATAATACTTCTGTTCGTTCAAACTTTATAACACGAAATTTTATTTAAATTTTCAAATTGTCTAAAAATATGTCAGTAGCTGAGGAGAACTTCAATTTTAAAAGCTTTTATGTTTTATTCATTTCTTTTGCGCATTTTAATCTTCAAACTTTCAAAGTGCTTTAAGAATCCCACACATATGCCAGATGAAACATTTATTTTTTTGTAAAAATAGAAAGAAGCAAAACTTAACAATGATGAAAAAAGACAAAATACCCTTAGTGTTAAAGAATGTGGTTTAAATTCTCGAAAAATTACTAAAAGATTAAGCAGATTTAAGACGGTGGCGAATAATTACTTTGAAAATAGCGATAATTATATCGAGTTTGTCTATATCTGTATTGCCTCCTCGTCAAACGAGAACCATTGTTTGCCAAGCAACTCATAAAAAGCTTCCTTTTGCACAAATTCTAACTGATTTGAGTTTCTATGTACCTGCCAAACTGTGCGGAGTAACATGAATCGCCAACCACTTTTAAATAACTGAACTGGAATTGAGCCCCGCCTAGAGATTTCAAAGAAAAGTGTGTTGACTTTTCAAATAAAAAATAAAACATTAATTTCTATATAACTGACCGAATTAGATATTACTAGCATGACATCCGGCGCGAATCATCGAGGTTCTCTAAGTGACAGCATAGTGGAAATTTTGGATGATTTGGAGCTGTATTGCCGTTTTTATAACGACACTAGTACATTATTTGAAAGCACAAGATTAACTATAAAGGTTGCTAAGTTATTCTTGCAGAAAACGTTTTGCCAGAAGCACCTCTGATAACAGCCTCTAACATATTCTAGCAGGACAATACATCCATACATAAGTCAAACTCTATACTGATTTCAAGCTTGTTAATGTGCAACTTCTTGAGTGACCACATAAAATTCCTAAACTGAATCCAGTGAGAAATTTATACGGCATTATTGTGCGAGAAATGCACAGAATTGGTAAAAAATTATCTCACCAAATACGAGCTTCAAGCGACGATTTGAAAATAGTTGTAAGACATCTAAAAAATACACTCTGATAAACTTTTCATCCTTATGACTTCAACAATGATTGAAGCTTTTAGATGATTAGCAATTTTATAAATAAAATCTCATGTGACATTTTAAAGTTTTTTCCATCTTTTGAAGTGTGTGTATAAAATGCAAAAGTAAAGTTTCGAGTAAAAAGTATTTTAAATTTTTGTATTACTTTTATAATAGATAAGGCTGGGTTTTTTTTGGCTCTATGTTGAAAATTTATGCGAATTCAAAAACCACGTTATAAAATTGAAAAAAAATATATTTGTGTGGATTTAATAATTTTTTCTATAACTGTTTTGTAGATTGACTTTTTATATTACGTTACGATAAAAGAATTATTGAATTTCATTGGATGCATTCAAATACATAATATATAAAAACAATCACGATTAAAATACGCCAAATAACTAACGTAAAATTGTGTGTACAATAACTGTAAACTGTTACTAGAGACGATAAATGATAGACTGGCCGATATTAAAAGTTACATGCAATATATATAGTCAATAGATTAAGTGTTTTGGAGTTTGATTCCCTTGAATATAGGCACAAATTTAGGGCAAGTAAATGAAAAGAATCAAGAATTGTTTTTAAAAGTAAAGGAAATCGTGGTACTTTTAAGCTCAGACATTTTCCACGCATAACCATGAATAACACGATTAGTTAGTTTATATTTTTTTCCCACATATTAAATTACTTTTAAGAAATAATCTTTGAAAATAAATAAATTATCAAAACCAAAAGTTCAGATTTGACATTTTTAAACTTACTTAGTTGTTTTTAATTAAAATAAACGAAAATAATACGTTAAGTTTTTTAAAAAAACTTCAAATTTGTTTTCTGCATTGATGTAATATTTTAGTATTCTCATCAAACTTCCAAATTTCCAAACCCATTCTAAAATACAGTCTGTTCTACAAATATTATTAAATCATTTCTAGATTTTAAATCAGTGTGAATTTTATTTAATTTTTCATGTAACAAAATTAAAATTATTTTATAATTTAAACATACAAATGTACGGAGTCTAAATGTTTAAATTTATATATTTTTTGTACTCATATATTAAAGAATACATATTCGGGCTGTATAACAAACTTTATACTTTAATTATATAACATGTTCTCATAAAAATTTCTTAAGATAAAAATGCGGACATAAAATATTATTTCTCTAATCGCATAAATAAGTTGTTAAATGTTTGCAAACAATTTCTGAAATACATTTTTATATTATTATGAAAATTACAATACGATGCATTAAAATTAATAAAAATAATATTGTAATGCGGAAACTAATTTATTATATAATTTCCAATAGTTTGTGCGAACAGATTATTTTGTAAAAATGATTTATACCATTCCATTACATTTGAATAAAAATATTCTTATAATATATCCTTTATTTCATCTCCTTTGTGGTCTCATAACACAGCTGTCTCTGTCTTTATCAAAAATATTTTGGTATATTTCACAATCTTTCATTAAAATTATGCAAGCCATAGATTATAAATTCAAATGCTACAAAGGATTCAAGGTGAATGAACTTCTTTCACAAAAATTTAAAGGTTTTTAAATATTATCATATTTGGGTAATTTTGTAGGTAGATGTAGAATGACATAATGTGAAGTGTCTCATAAATAATGCATTATATCGTCTAGCACTTTTTCATAAACAGTGAAGATCATTCTCTTATTTTTGATAACATTTTGAAATTTTATGACTATATTCTTTTCGATTGACTGATATAATATTTGAAAGATTACATAATATTATTAATGATAGATTCTATAAAGTGAGCTGAAATATTGAGTAAAAAGTATGTTTCACAAGCAATTTAAATGTTTAGAGGATTCAATGCATAAAAGATTAACAAAATAAATTATGATAATGTAAAAAAACAAAAACATTACAGCAAATCAATTATATATCTTTAAACTTAAAATAAAAATGAAAAAGCAAATTCACAAAAATTGAAACTTACGTAAAATAGAGTAACTTTTTAAGAATTACGGAGCAAATCAGTAAAATCTGATACAATAATTAACCGAGTGTGCCAAATGCTCGTTCAAACTAAAAGGAGAAAATGATGATAAAGTGCGGTTTGCAAAAAAAGGGCTTCCAAGAAAGTTGAATTTTTTAGTTGCAGAAATATTTTTAGTGAATAAAATCACCAATAGAGGGCTCTGAAAATTCAAAACACAATGTACAGGACAAAGCACGCTCCATTCATTTATTATTGCAATAACAACTTTTCAACATCTCTAAAACAGCTATTCTTAAACTTTCGATCACCGCCTCTCTTCTTTATGTATCAACGTGCCGTTGTAGACCCACAAAACTTTGCACAGTCCTCCACTGGCGTAACTAGCACTGAAGGGGCCCTATATCAAAATTCCTTCGGGGCCCTTTTTTAGATATGGGAGCCCTGTTAGTGGAACTGTAGTTACTCATGTTGTAGGTCATGATGTAGTTTACTCATGATGTAGTTACTCATGTTACCTATAATTTGGAGGCTCCGTATCATTGATACGGCTGATACGGTGCGGTAGCTACGCCCCTGCACCCCATCCTAATTCCCAACATATGGCTGAGTGATTTAAAGGTTCCACAATAAACCTAAGAAAGTCTCTGCTACTTATACAGTCTTTTTACCACAACTTTTTTTTCTTGACTTTATTCATGTGTTTCTACTATATATTTTATGAAAATATTACATTGTATTAATGGTTGTATAGCTTTACAAAAGAGAGAGACAGAATTAATATTCATAATCGAAATAAATGTTTTACTAATTTTTTTTCGTTAACGGCAAATTAGTGACCTTGTCTCGGATGGCACATCTTTCAATTTTTCTACGGCGCTTTTCAGAGTCTTGATAAGAGGGAAATAACATTAAATAAGAGACCGTGACGGACCCCTTGGAAAGGCGTTGGGAACCCATGGGGATCCGTGGACCACAGTTTAAGCAACGCTGCTCTAGAACAGGGGTACTCAACCTTTTTTCCCGCCTGGCCGCATACACATGATACGCATTTCACGCGGGCCGCAACATGCGGATAATGGAAAAAGCAGACTCTAAGACACAAAACTGATCAAAATAATAAAACTCATTTATGGCTTTTATTTTAATAACATATTAACTATTCTATCAAACACACACTCAAAAATATTTAATTTATGAATTTTTATTGAGTTATGGAATAATTTCTATTTTCTTCCATCTATGATCAAGTCTCTTGCTTACATTCTACTATTAAAAAAAACAATTCATAGTAAAATTGATACATTTTATTGCTTGATTAATATAATTTCCTGCTAATTTTTTTGTACATTGCTCTCCAATAATTGAATTTTTTAGTGCAATGGGCCATGACCGTACCACTCAAAAAAGGTTGGAGGGCCACATGTTGAGTATCACTGCTCTAGAACATTGTCAAACACATATAAGGCTACTCACGATGCCCATTATAGCTGAATGTAACATATCGGAGTGAATTGGATAAAACCTCACAACAGATAGAATCTTTAATGTGGATAAATGGTACACACTGGATTTCAAAATGCTACACAACCAGAAGTCGACAGGAGTGAGGTTCGCTGAATATGGCGGCTATGGTATCTTGCAACTTCAACCAATCACTCTGTCTGCACCAAAGGTAGTCAATAGGAATTTTTTATTTTACTGGATTGGCATATTACAGAGTGGTGCTTTTCTGTATGAAGTTTTTTAAAGATAACACATCTCTTTGATTTAATGCGAATTCGATTAGAGTTATTGTTGTTGCTAAGAAAAATCTGATCTCCTTGTGACCCTTTTCTTGTACTTCTTCTTCATCATTTCTCCATTTTTGTATGAACTTTTAAATTTAAATGAATATTTTTGTCTCACGCGGTTAGAAGTCCACATTTTAAAGATAATTTATATTTTATTTTATAAAAAACTTCGAATGTCAGAATTATATTAAAGCCATTAATACATTAACATCACTAATATATTTGTAAATCAAAAAGAAGAGTTAATGTTTTTGTATTCAAAGTAAATTATTAGTAATATGATTTAAATATTTCCTTCATTACTTATTTTCATAATCTCTTTTTCAGAATGCCAAGGGGTTACAGGAGTTTCTGACAAGTAAGTAGCTTTAACATTTTACTGAATTCTTTCAGATAAAAATATTTTCTTTACCAAAAGGAAAAAAAAACTGAATTTTTCATGTCTGAATTTCAAATGTGGGTATGATGTTTTTATGATAGTTAAGTTCCTTGAAATATTGCTCAACTAAGGAAAAACAGCTTAGGATAAATTTGCTCACCAACCAGAAAATCAATCACTTGTGTTGTATTTGCATTTTCTGCGAGTTTACAATTGAGGAGGAAACTTTTCTATTTCCCCTTTCAACGGCCTTCAATGTTTCTTTTATTTGGTCATATGTATGAGTTTGAATAAATAAGTAAGTTTTATAGCTTTACCTTTCGAAATGAAGCATAAGAAGTAAACTATTTCATATATAAAAAAAACAACTTTTTTTCCCCTCCCTGACTTTTAAGAATTCTTGTCTGAGGGAAAAGCAATATTTTATCTTTAAAAAAAAGAGAAACAAAAACACTGTAGTATTCTACTCCAACCCCCCCTCCCAGAAATCGAACGTTTTTTTAAAATTGAGGAATTTTTTTTTCTCCACACTCTCAGGATGTAAAATATCTAAAATGTCTGAAAAACTGAAATCCAGCATAAATCAAAAGAAATAGACAGAAAACTTCAGTGAAGATAAAAGTAAAAGAATGTGAAATCCCCACAAGGGTTCAAAGAAAGTAGGTGTATGCTGCAACATAAGTAAACGTTCTAGCAGATGTTAAGTTTGAATTTATGCTCCAAAAAAAATTACTTTCCAGTATCTCTCGCGCCGTTTATAGAATGAAATTCTCTGAATTTTGGAAAGAAGGGAGTTCTATTTTTTTAAGCAAAATAGTAAACATTTCAGACAGTCAAGTCAAGAACTTTTATGTCCTATGTTTCAAGAAGATTTATTTAACATTCTTTCCAACAATAGATATTTGTCTTTTTCTTTAAAAAAAAGTAAAAGAATATATAAAGATAAGAAAAATTCGATTTGTGGATGTCAGAACAATTATCAAGAAAAATGTGCTAACTGAAAGCATGATGTCAAAATGTAATGACGAAAAAGTGTAAAAATTGTAATTACAAATAGTTATTTATTATAATTTTACTTTACATAAATAAATAAGGAAACTTAATGCAAAAAAGTAAGAAATATTGTTAGATTTTCATAGTTATATCAATTATGAAATAGAAAAGAATTTAGTGCAATTCAAGAATTCTTTTTGACAAAAAAAAATAAAGAATTCTAAATTTTATTTTGATTGTAATATTTTTTTAAGTTATTTCATCATTTTTGAAAGCATATATAAATCTTCTTTTAGGTAATGCTTTTCATAAGCAAACATTACGCACACAATTTTAAATTATGTCAACTGTATTAGTGTATAAATGTCCAAGACTTTATAACAGCATTTAAACATTAGTATAAAGAAATATATATAAGCATACTTTTTTTTATTTCACTTAAGTTACGATGTTTTAGGAGTAAGGTATATCACATATTTTTGTAAGCTTGTGCGTTTTAAGTTAAGATAGTAATGGGTAGCTTTATTTTATATCAAATACATATACAGTAAGAAAATCAGAAACTTTGAAGACACACTAATATTTAGAAATTTAACATAAAAGAACATTTCACACTCTATATTTATTAAATGTTTTTTTAAAATCTTTATAATTTACTTCTTTTACGAAAAATATTTTGAGAGCATATTTTTTTAAAGCATTTAATTTGTCATTTCACCTTATTTGAAAATAGCTCAAGTATTTCGGTAAAGTGCGATATCCTTAATTTAAATTTATGAACTGTATAAAAATATTTTCCATTTATAGCAGAAACTGCTTCACATGTGCTGACCAAAATATATTTTAAACTAAGACACGCGATGTATAATATTTGATTCTTGCTTTATAATTTGTCGGAAATTTTATTTTTCTTTAATACTTAACTAGTGGACCAATTCATATGTTTACATATAGCTATAGAACTAGAAAAAGCAATTACAACAGAAAATGTTTCTTAACAAATGAATGTTACGCGATACATATCGTGTATTGGTATAAGCATAAGACCCAATCTTTATTAAATAATTTATAAGTGAGATAAATTAATATATAAGACCGTAAAATATGCAGAAATTGTGCAAAGTATAAAAATTCAGTAAGGAAATAAATTTTAAATTTTTCTTTATTACGAAGATATATTTAACGTTTAATTAATAAGTGTTTTGTACATAATAAATATTAAAAGCTAGTTTTCACTCAAGAATAAGTTAGAAATAACTCTAAGACTAAAAAAAATAATTAATATCTTCAATTTATATCCCATTTTCGTCTAAAAGTCTATTTATTTTTTAAAATTGAGTTAAATTAAATAAATAAAGAATAAAAATAAATATTTTAGAACTAATAAACATCACAAAAGTTGTATTAGTACTTATTTTGACAATAATACAGTAATATTGGTGAAATGTTGTATCAAAATACGAATAAATAGTATAGTCAATCAAATGAATATTACTGCATGTTTCATTAAATAATTTGATCATACAACTCCTTTTTTATACACTAAGACTGCATCACAATGGGAATTTTTTCGGCGACTTTCCAATTACTCCAGCATAATTAGCTCTCGCCCTTTATTATCCAGAAAGAAGAGAATGAGGGAACAAAAACTTAACTCCGAGTAGAAGTTTAAAGAATTGGATTTTAAAAAAAAGTTCAACAAAAAGGAGAGGGAAAAAAGTTCAGCAAATTGAATAGACTTCAGAAACACTTACTTCTCCGTTTTCTTAGGATAGGGAAAGTAAATTGAAAGATCAAGCTCTGTGCTTTTAATTTAGAAACTTAACTCGTAAATGGAAAAGATAATTTAATGAGCATTATACAAAGAGTTTCGACTAATTTATTTCAGCTTAAAAGGATTTTGCTCAAAATATGTAGAATGTTTTTTCTTTAATGGTTTCGTTTTGTCATTTTTACACTCACATTGCCATGTCTCTAGATTCGTTGTTTATAATATGCTATAACTTTCAGGTCAGCTATGAGTTAGCATGATTTAGAATGATTCATCATAAATTGTTTCAGAATAGAGATATATATTTATTTAGCTTTGTGCATGGATGTGTAAAAAAGTTTAATAAATAAGGAAAATTGTTTTTTAGAGTGAGAAAAATGTCTTATATAAATATTTTACATTTATATACTTCACAATAATTCTATAATTAAACTACGCATTATGCAAACATAATTTTTTAAAAAAATGTATCTTTTGTATGTTTTTAATCTCAATTACTAGTTTAAAGTAAATATTTTAAATATAATCATCTTTGAAAAAGACAAAATGCATTCTGACGGGATTGATATATTTTTCTTTTTTTTACGTTAAATTTATTTATTCAAAGAATTAACTCAGAAAAAAAATTCCTCAACTTCCTCTTGAGCACGAAATCTCGCTTTTGAGTAAACGATTTAGATTAAACAGAAAGCTCAAAATTTTCCTTTAAATATTTATTTGCTATGGAGGGGAACAAATATGTTTTTTCTGAAAAAAGATATGCATATATATGTGATGGAAAATAAAAATATTTCATTAAAAATATTCTTCCTTTTTAAAAATTTCAATATGTTTTGTTTTGCTTACACTTTACTATTTTTGATAACCAGAAATACATTTGAATTCAAATAGATTAAATTTTTGTGACTAATAAGTATGAAAATTAACTAAAATATTACGAATCAAATGGGGAAAGACTACAGCTGTCAAATGGCAATATTGTTCCTTAGATTCTCTAAAACATTTTTCTCGTTTTATTAAATCTTGACAACGTCTAGTAAGTCAAAATTTAAAAGATGAGATAAAATAGGCAAAATTAAATTCATCATTGATTATACATTCCATTACATTAGCAAAGGAAAATAATTTTAAGTATATTTTCAAAACTATTAAACATTCATTTTGGTAATCGTTTTCCTTTATATATTTGCGTAACTAATACCGATACTTACGCATTATCACAACAATGCCAACCTTCAAAATAACTCACCAAGTTAGCAAACTCGATTTCACATATATATTGCGTGCTGAATTGGCAACCATGGGCTTCATTTTATATAATGTCGCCAATATGGTTAAGATAATACGTAAATACCTTGATAACCCTAATTTTTGATTATTAAATATTTTTTTATGTTTATAGTATTTATTAGAGAATTTTTTTCCCTTCATAATACAAATTGCTCAAAAGTTATATATATATATATATATACTAACGCACTCTAAATATATTTTTTACTCTTCTCTTTGACTTCATTTTATTCAATTAAAACTTTCAGTATTTACACTACAAATTAATAATTTTGTCATAATTAGTTTTTAGGGAATTACATGTAAATGTTTTAATGCTTCAAATGTTCCCAAATTCATTATACAGTGCTTTAATGGCAATGTACATATGTAAATAATTTTTTTGAATTATACATCATTTGCTTCAATTTAGAACAAAAATATTGATGTGGTTAACAACTGCAGAACATACGTTTAAAATAGATATACCTCGTTAAACAACATGAATCAAATAATTCAAATGTTTTTACAAACATGTGTGTCAAGGTTAATTGTGTTTAGAATAAAAAAAATGCTTGCGTTATTTTTCGGATGAGAAATTATACTAAGCATTCGTGCAAACTCATTATTTACGAATCTTTTAAATATGAATTTAAAATTTAAAAAGAAGTACGAGTAAGAATATCTTTTACATATGACTTTTTTAAAATTTTTTTGTATTAATCTATTTTTGCTTATTCAAATTATTGTTCTGTGTGCAACTAACTATTATTTATTTTTAAGGTAACCGGCTACGTTTTCGGAAACGTAATTTTGCAAAAGAGTACAAACAAGTTTTTTTTTTTAAATATTTGGTGTCACTTAGATTGTAATACATGTATAAAATTGTTTTAAGAATATTATTACAATAAAAAAAACTTTAAATGCAATATTTTGGCGAAAAAAAGAACATTGGATTATTTAATTTCAGAACATTCTCCTTTTATGCAAAATGCTTCTATAATAATAACAATTGCCTGTACAGAGCCTGAACTAAAATTATTAAAATATATTACATAGAAGTGGATTTATCCATATTTTAACGCATCAAAATGAAAACATTTTAGGAAAACTACACCGATTATTATTTCAATTGGTAGTAACTCTGAAAATAATGCGAATTTTTCAATAATCCTTGTTCACGCTTTCTAGAAAAGTCTTAGGTTTGAAAGGCCAATATAGTATTATTATAGAAGTATTTTTCGTAAAAGGAGAATGTTTTGAAAACAGGTAATTCTATGTTCATTTTTTGTCAAAATATCACATTTTAATATTATTTTATTGTAATAATATTCTTAAAACAATTTTATACGTGCATCCTAATCTAAGGGACACTAAATGTTAAAAATTTATTCGTTTGTAGTCTTTTGCAAAATCACGTTTTCCAAAGTAGTCGGATACCTTAAAGAGAAATTTAATATTTTTAAATATGCTAAATATTGGCAAATACACCCGGTTTTAAAAACCACGCGGGAACGAAAAAATAAACTTTTTTTTAAATATATGTTCGTGATGACAAGGAATTGAAAATAGCTCGTCGGAGAATTCCTCAACTCCCTCATTTAATATTAACATTCATCCTATGAATTCGTAAAACAGGAAAGTCAAATCTTGCTATGAAAACATATAAGAGTTTCATCTTTTCCCGTTTTTTGATATTTTCCCCTCAAGATCATCTCGCGGTTTCTAGGAACATAGGATAATGCTCTTCTTTCATCGTGTGCTCCTGAAAGATCTGGATACGCAAAAGTTTTCCACTTCTTCAATATTTTATTCGGAAGTTCCACCGCAAACAAGTTCAGGAGGGGAAAAAAGAACACATAAGGTACTACATAAATCAGAAAGAGAAAAGAAAATGATATCCAAAATAAAGTAGGCTTTTTTTTCGTTTATTCACAGGTGTGTTTTTCCATTTTTGTATCCCTGGAAGAAAATTGTTTGCTCTCACCAAGCACGCAATTCTGTTAGACACTTTTTTTGTTGTATTTCATCATTTATAAAGAAAACATACATTATTAAAATCGTTTGGTTAGTAGTTCCTGAAGCTGTCATTGCTTGATAATGTAGATATTAATTATCTTCAACCATGTTTCTTTTGTCTTTACAATTCGATGGGGATTCGATGGGATACTGTAATTGTGCTGTTCATTCTGGAAAATTGCAATGCCAGTACTAATCTCAATCTTATTTGTTTCTTTCGTTTATGAGACTTTAATTTCGTTGCAAATATTTTATTAAATATTTACTTCCTAAAAACGTTTTCTTTTTTTTTTAAAAAAATATAACGATACCAGGGATTAGAAGCTGATAATCTACACACACATTTTTAAGACATTTGCAGAAGGGTATTATCATCCAAAAAGCCCACATAAATTCATTATTTCAGTACAATTTTTGTTAACATGTAACAATAAAAGGTTTCTTATTTACTCTTTATTTAATTATAGAGCGCAATTAAAGTGATACTTTTTTATACTCAAGTTCATTCAATATAAAAATTAAATTTGACTCCGTTTATTATAGTAATTTACACAAATATGATTCATCTACCTGATTGCTATTACTTAATTATTTTTTTATTGTTCCAATTATTCCTAATTTTTGAAAATTCTTCTCATTCTTGTATCAAAATTAGTTTTATTTATGTGAGTCACCTGATAATTTTTAACATGATGCTTTAAATGTAATTCATGAAAAAAATTATACATTTTTTTACGGATGTCTTGATATATTACAGTATTATGTTGATTTATTAAAACATTTTCACTCTTTTGGGAACTGGGATTTGTTCCAAGAACTCATTATTATATTTGAAGATGACAACTAGAATCTTCGACTTTTAACTTACATTTTAATGCGGAATTATTTTATGCTCCTGTTATTTAAATCAATGCAATGTTATGTGCTAAATTAATGCCATGTTATGTTCCAAGTTTCCATGTGCTACATGGAAACTTGGGGTTAGCAATAAAATATGCTTCTAAACGATACAATCGAAAAAAAAAAAAAAAAAAGAAAATGTTATCACATTCAACTTTTGTGTTGAGGAGGAGGGGTTACACTAAGATTATAACGTTACAACATATGTTCTTTGCACAGTTTGAAGAAAATTCTGATGATACTTTAATTGTCTACATAATCATCTCATAATGTTATACTAAAAGCTCTTGTGGTTTTGCTAACTATTTAGTTTTGCTAGCATTTGAACCTTTTAGTATTTATTGAATACAAATCTATCATTATTATATGTCGAAAATCTTACGTTTGAAAGTTCTTATAGGTGCATCTTTAAGAAATCGACATTGTTACAGAAACTTCTTCTTCAGAAACATTGTATGTTCACAGATTTTCACGTATTAATTCACTCAGATAATGATTTTTGGGATTTCAATTCCGAATTTTAGAAAAAACTATTAAATTTAATAGCAAATATTTTGCTAGTGGGATTCATTATTTGTTTGGAAGAATGTAGGGCGAAAGAGGTAACCCTTCGCTAGGTATTACATTTTTGGAACTTTTTAAGATTTTGATTGATTATTATTTTTTTATGTATAAAAAAGGCCTTATTCAAAAAACTAAAATGTTCTTTAACGTTTAAAAAGTTTAAAAATATTATTCATTTAACTTAAGGAGTTTTATTATATGAATGAAATGTTACTATTTAAAACTTAAATAATTTTATTTTATATGGGGAAAAGTTACAGCGTTTTGTTATGTCAGTAAAATAATTTTATATTCAATCAAATTTTACCTTAATTTAATTACTCTAAATTAAATAGTAAAATTATACTTTATTTCAATAAAATTCATATTATCATTTAAAATTCACAGTAAAGAATGTTTTTAAACTTTCGAAAATTTCCAGCATTTTTCGAAGTCTAAGACAGTGTTTCTCAAACTGTGGGGCGCGCCCCCCTGGGGGGCGCGAGCATATAGAAAATAAAAGATTTAAAAAATAATTAGTTTACTGGAATGAATTAAAACAAAATACTTTCAGACATAATAAAAAATGCACTTTTACTCTGATATAATTTATAGGTTCGCGCGCGTGATATTAAGTCAGAAAAAATAAAAACTTCTTCAATACCTAATTAGCTATCTTTGATCCTATAACCAAATAAAAAAACTTTTATTTTATTTGCTGTAATCCCATGATGAGAGATTTTTTTATTACACTTTTTTTTTGTACCTAACATACTACTCTTTCAAAGAAAAAACAGATCCCAGACCCAGAATCGAAAATATTTAGGAACATAAAAAATTCATCCCTGTCATTATTTTTGAAATACTGCACATTATATAGCTGTAAAAAGTTTGACCTTCTAAGTTATTGGTACAGTTAGTTATGGCCCCTCTCTTATGTGTTCTCTGTTGCGCTTTTTTCCATGCAAAAGAGTTTTATGATATTTGGAAAACCACGGAGAGCACACACATACACACAAGCACATGAAGGATTACTTGGCCAAGACATATTTTTATAAATATTCTCAACATATAAAGCATAATGAAAAACGTTTCACACAATTTTTTTAGCAGTAACATACATATTATCATAATGAATATACTTTTTACCCGCAAGTGGTCGCGCGGGACACACAGATTACGAAATTGTTAATTCTGGTAAAGCTGTTTATTTATTACCAAAGAAAAATTGAAAAGTCCTTGAAAGTAGGTAAGTTAACTTTCTCTTAATTAAATTATTCACTGGAATCATGATTTGTATCGTGTACAATAAAATAATTATAAAAAAAAGGATTGGGGTGACTCAATAATACCGCTCGACCGTATCGAGTGCGCGCCTGCTCCCGGGTTAAAACATGTTGAAGTCTTTTCGCTTTAAGTATTAAACGAAATTCAATTATTCTTCATCGATATTTTATATTATTGATCATTATTTAACATCAGTGGCACACACAAGGGGGGGTTTGGCCCCCCCAAAAGCCCTTGATTTTTTTCCGATTGATTATAATTCTAAGTTTATAGTACGCAAAATTTAATTAAGTATTTGTTATTAATGATTAATTTGATTAATTAATGCTAATTATTTATTCAAGAATTAGTTTTTTACTGTGTTTTGTTCCCGAAAATCGACAAAATCGAAAGGAACCTGATATAAGATTGGTGAACTTTCGACCACGGACCCCCCTTGAAAAATTCCTGTGTGCGCTACTGTTTAACATCAATTATAAATGCTATGTCTGTGAGGCTTAAAAATAAAATTCGCTTAAAACTAATTATAATTTGAGCAACCATTTTAAAAAAAATAATTTTACGTTTTTGTAAACATTGTCGAGCACTTGGCTTTGCGCGCGCGCGCGCTTCCCTTACAATTCAGCTATTATATCAATAATGTTTTATTTTCTTAAAAATGAACTCGTGCAAAGAGTGGGCACTTCAGCCGGTATACTTTTAATTTATCAGTGCTGCACAGAATATTTTATAACTAATTAATTAATACTAAATTAAGAACAAGTTTAATAAGTATTAATGACGTCCATGAGCTTGTCTTGGAAAGCAAAGTTTTTATAAGGAATGCTTATGATTAGAAATTGACCCCCTGAGTTCTTTTTCTATATTTAGCAGATATCTATATTTTGTCTTCTAAGCAGCTACCACATTTTGCAATAAGTTCAATTTAAAAATTAGAGAAAGGAAAAATAACATAATAATTATCTATTATTTTATTTATTTTGCTTAAAAGTCGTCTTCAAAATTTAATACTTATTTTACTAATTTGTATGGTTTATAATTAAGATCGCCTATTGTAGCTTTAGCGTCAAAGTGCATTATTATTGCATTCAGTACATTATTAATGTATAAGGGGGGGCGAAAAAAATTGTGATCGAAAAGGGGGGCGCCAGTATTGAAAGTTTGAGAAGCACTGGTCTAAGAAATTTTCATTACTGTATATCTAACACAGAATGTTTTTTCATTGAATATTATACTTCTATAGGCCTTTATCATAGTCTGGTAACGAGAGTTTAATAATTTACACACTTGGTGTGTTTCTTATTAATTTCGTTTTTAAATTGGCTTTTCACCTGAGATAAGAATCTCAGTTATATCCCTTTAAAAAGTTGAAAATGATTCTTCTCGTATGTACTCAAGAACAAAATCTTTATATTGTTAAAGTCGCCTCCAAAATATTTGGTGCGTATAATAACTTTTCCAACACTCTTCGGGATCAGCGCTGGAAAGTTTACACTGAGTTTCTTTTCTTTTTTCCCTTTTCTTTGAGAGAAAGGAAAGAAAGGGGCTTTAGCGGTCATGATCACATTATTTTCCCCATCGCTGTCTTGCAGTAGAATTAGGTTACCAATCTTAAGCTTGAAATAGGAACATTGTACACTTCGTTGCTTGGGTTTCTTATTTTTCTTCTATGTCTTCCGTTTTGTCTTTTGTTTGATTTTCTTCTTTTTCTTGTTGTGTAAGAAAGAAGATGGCCGTAACATAGGGATTGCTAGTTTAGTTTTGCTTTAAAACTTGCGGAAAATAATAACTGATTGCTTACATTAAACATGTATTATGAAGCAGTTAAATATAAATTTGAAAAAAAAAAAGTTAAACTCAAGTATTACAAGCACTGTTGGTAAATTTAGGCATATTGTATCTGAAATTTTTTCCTGTAAGTCAGCTTATTATTTCTATTAAATAAGCAGCTATGGGGCGTTTTAAAGTTATAAAAATTCACCTACTATATATTTATGAGCATCATATATTGTAGGTAAATACTAATTTTCTCAATTTAAAATAAAGAAATAAATCTACCTTTTTGTGGAACGTAAATTGTCGCCGTAAAATTCCCTATTACCCACTCATTTCAAATTGTTGGTCGACAAATTTTCTATTTTAAATATTAATTGCTTTTTCTAAATAATATTGATTAAAATTCACTTTTTTTGCTAAGAAAAACTATATATTATTATAATAAATACAAGATTTATGCTTTGTGGAAGTAAAATTCGTCATAGCATTCAAACTTCTCTTAAATTATAGATATTTATTACTGACTTAATACAATTTGAGACATATTTATCAGAATTTTCATTAGTTGACATTTGTTCACTGAATTTATCTATAGAAAGGCTTGAATTTGACCATCACAGTATTGGGAATAGCATATCTGATTGATATGATTTATTGCGCCTGGGTTTCTCACAAATGATAAAAACAATTTTATATATTACTAGCTAGTATACGCGTTCTTCGTACGGGTGAATTGAAAAATTAAACAATACGAATTGAAGAATCAAAAGTTTTTAATGAGTTTATTTTACGTTAATTGCAAATTAAACAGAAAAAGCTTTTTGCGTATCTCATCTGAACAACCCCCCACATTTGTTAAATTTTAATTCTGTAGAATTAATAGCTGGTAAAAAGGGTTTTTTTTATTTATAGTGTCCCGTAACTCTCTTGTGGGTCGATATTTGAAAACACCTTCCTAAGCTGATTTATGCTCAGTAAAAGTCATTGCTTTAAATGTTGAATAATTAACGCTTAAAATAGAGTAAATAATTTATATCTTATAATGGCGATTCAATGGAAACATAGCAAAATGTTGGCAATAGAGCTAAGTTGACATCAGTTATAGCGACTACTGGGCGATTGATTGAACGATGCAGAAGTTCATATGCTGTAGCATTACTTGGTGGGCAGCTGCAACAAAGAGGATAGCACAAAAATCTTCTTCACAAAAAAATACATATACATGCCAATTATTATAGTGGTCGGTTGAACGATGTTGGAGTGATGCGAGTTCATATGTACAAACATCCATTTTTATATAGAATTTCCGAGACATTTTAAAATTCCTATGTATTCATCATCCTGTTAATTTGAAATAAAGACTGCTGAATGAGTTTATGTTTTTTGAGTATTACACTAGAAAATAAATTACTTGCAATTTGAAGGCTGTCTCCTCTGGGGAAATACATGTAGAAAGCACGACAGAACTATCAATTTTGTTATAAATGTGTACCGTTCTAACGCAAAGCCTGTTTACTATATTGCATTCTTAAAATTTAGAAATATTCCCAAAATATAATTTTTTTTCATCTTAGAATGAAAACGTATTTAAAATCACAAACATTTGGGAGACAAATGTATAACACAATTACACCAGAAAACTGAACTGAAATGTACATAAATGTGCAATATTTTAAAATATGTTTTTCCTAAAGAAAACACAGCGTATTTAAAACATAATATTTATATTCGACCATTTTTTATCGCGGGAGCTATTTTGGTTTTTGGTCCTGTTGCATGAAAATTTGCATGCGTGCATGAAAAGAATTTATTAGATTTGTGCACACGATAGATTAGTTTATCGGTAATATTACTCATATTTTTCATATTTTGATGTAATATCTGTTTGACAACATAATATAAATTTATCACAGTATTATTGTTTCTAAGAACTACATCATTCCAGTTACAATATAGGAATTGGAATTCATCGTAAAAAACGAAAATATTTTCAATTTATCAATTATTCGGAATAGTTCACGTAATTAAACCACGAAAATTTAGTGATCTCATTTATTAATCAATGATATGAAACAAAGGGATCTTTGTAAAGAGATCTCTTTTATTAATTATAATTAATAAAAGAGATTCTGCTATTTTATCACGAAGATATGCTTCAAAAGTGTCGATATAGGCTTCAGTTTGTAATCGTGCGTTTTGAAAGCAATTTTACATTAAAAATTATGTATCTTTAATTTAATGAAAAATCTAGAGTTATATAAGAATACATTTTCTCATTTACATTCTAAATTAAAATCAAGAATTAATTTTTTAAAAAAATAAATTTTACGATATCAAAAGAGAATATTATAATACATAAATTTTGTTTATATGAGGGCATTTAAAATTATTTCTGTAGATCATAAACAAACGTAGAATTGTATTGATAGTGATAAGAGTAGTCATCTAATTTTGCAGTGCTACTCATTGTTTGTATACAGATTTACATTTATAAATATTTACAGCAGTGTTTCTCAAACTGTGGGGTACACCCCCTAGGGGGCGTGATAACTCTCCAAGGGGGGGACGAGTGTATAGTAAAATCGAAATTTAAAAATTATTTTTTTAAAAAAAATTATTAATTTTCTGAAGGGAAGCAAAACAAAATATATTCTGACATAATAATAAAAAATACACATTTGCGTTGATATAATACACTTATAAATGTATCAGTACTGCACAATGTGTTTCATAATTTAACAGTGATAAATTAAGAACAAGTTTAATAATTACCAAAGGCTCTATGGGCATGTCATAAAATTATATTAAAAACTTAATATTTATCTTGATAATTTATACGATTTATAATTAAAATCGTATTGTAGCCTTACGTCAAAGTATATTATTATTGAATTCAATACATTGTTATTTTATGGAAGGGGGAGTGCGATGAAAATTATAATTGAAAATTGGGTCGCCAGTATAGAAAGTTTGAGAAGCACTGATTTACAGTCCTTATTAATTGCATGTATGAAATCACATTAATGTAACGTAATTTTTTTTTATTTTGTACCAAAAATAAGATTGTATGAAATTTTATGCCTTCTAATGTCAGTATAAATCATTTGTATGATTTTAAATCATTTCTTATTAAAAAAAAGTATTAGATTATAATATACATCGTTGTTTGCATTTCTTGGTATCAAAATTAATTTTTTGTTATATATATATATATACATTATTTTGCTTATTATAATGATATTTTTAGATTCATGGATCTACTTACATGAAAAAAATAACCATGTTATCTTAAATAAACTATAACTTATGGATTATTTGTTTTTTAATTTAATTTTTTTTAACTATACTGCTTGTATATATTATTTATATAATGTATTTTTAATAATTTCAACTAATTTCCAAATTTTCTTTATAGAGAACAAAAAAATTATCGAATGCAATATTGTATTTCTTTAGACTCGTCCTTTTAAAATCATATTAAGTTTGGATAAACAAAATAATTCATTCGTTTTCCATCAAAATCGATAAAGATAAAAACGCAAGGAATCTGTCCTCAAATAATAAGATAAAAAAATATGAGTGTTTGAAATTTTCTTGCGAATCCATGATTCATCTTCGCGAAAAGATGATCTCTGTATCTTTAAAATAAAAATGCCCCAGAATCTGTCATCCGCCTCCAAAAAGTTACTTTTAAATCGCAGTCTCCGAATAAACACCTCTTGTAAATCTCTTTCCCTTAAAACAGGTTGCTTATTGATTCCCACTACGGCAACTCTTTCGGTATGTAGCCGCAATGTTAGATTGGATCACCATTTTCATTTTATCAAGCTCGGTGCTTCTCTGCTGCAAAACAATACATAGCTCTGAACGTATATCGTAGCGAGATGGCGGTTGTACCGATCCAATATATGTCTCATGTATATTGATGGCAGGGTTTGCTGCTTCAGCTATCTGCCGGAATTGCCTCTGGTAAGGTTAGACTTTACAGATACCGTAAAGGAAAAGTCTGGGAAAAGAAAAATCTTTTGGTTAGTCTTCAGTCCTTAAGATGATATAGAAGCGTCGAAAGCGAGATACAATAAGTTTTGGAAATCTATGTGAGAGTCAAGCGGTTTGCCGAGAATCCTTATCGTAAGATGGGACCGTATATGAGATGCGAAAATAAAATATCAGGATAAAGTAATGCAAAAATCAATAACAAATGATTACCTGCTTGATTCGATAATTAGAACGTTCAGTTAAAGTAGAATTAGATGTTTGTTTTTAAAACTAACATAGTGATCTAATTTGTGTCAAATGGAAAATAATTCGCACACAGTAATTAACTTAGATGTCTAAATTTATTTTCAACATTTCACTTACTGAAATTAGTTTAATTTATGCTGATTGAAATATAGATCCTTTTTTAATAAAATTTTCATTAATTATTTGAAAATGTTAATCAGTGTTTCATGATAATTAGTTAAATGCGTATATATATTATAATTATTTGATATAATAAACTTAGCATGTGATTTTTATTGATTGTAATTTAAGTAAGTTAGTTATATTTTCTTCCATAGTTTTCCAAGAAATAATTACTAATGTATCGACATATTATCCATTATTTTTATAAATCTCTCTGATATGTTTTAATATGGTTCATAAAAATAATACTTTTTCACATATTGGACTAAATCTATTTATATTTCAAAGGACCTATCTCATAGCGACAAAAATGTATTTGACTATTCATTGGCAATATTTTCACAAAAAAATTTTCGCAATGGAAAGTAATTATTGAAAACCTGATAAAGTTTGATGATTGTATGTAATTTTATCACTTTTATTTCCTTTTTAAGCATAAAATGAATGCTCAGAATTCCTCTGTTTTCATTCAGTTTTTATTAATACGCCATTCTCTAGAGCAAAATATACAATTACAGTGAAATTCTTCAAATTTACAAAAAGTTGTCGATATAGAAATACATTTTGGAACAATTGATTTTCTTACAGTTTTTCAGTATTTGTAAGAATCAATTAACATAACTTTACATAGATCGATAAATATTTAAACATTTGTTATTTTGGAGGTTGATCCCCTCCCCCCGAAAAAAAACGTATTTCTTGTGAAAACATAGGTTCACTTAAACGTATTAAAATAATATATGGTTTTTTATGTTTAATTTTGTTTGAATTTGTAAAATAGCGTATTAACTGGATGTTGCGTATTATTTGTGAAATCTGACGTTTTGCTCTAAGCATATAAAATATTCAATATTTATGCATGATATATTTCTTAAATAATAAAAATTTTTATCAAGCAAATAATTTCAAACTTCTAAAATTAGTTTTCTAGTATTTTCTCAGCACCAAATAAAGCCTCATTTAATCAAATATAAATATTTCTAAGATCGTTATTCAAATATCTCTTCCTCTTTAGGCCAGAGTATATATCCAAAGTTTACTAACTGTCTAGACCGTAAGAAGTCAACCAAATAAGTGTACAAAAGATTGTATAAAATAATAAAGGATTCATATATACGTATATGTATACACAAAAAATGTCTTGTTTTCTTGATAAAATATTGATTTGTCATGTTATTTTTACTATGCATAACTCTAAATGATTTCTAAATCCCTCCTCGTGCCAAAATTTCAGAGAACAATTTACCTAGTTAAAGAAAACATGCATTGTATTAGATTAAAGTAAACACATTAGTTATACTCATAAGGAAAAACAAGTAATATATTAAAAAATTAAGTCAATTCCTACTTAGGTTAACAAAAAAGAACTTTATTTCAGTTAATTTTTATTAAATAGTCACAACTAATATATATATATATATATGTACATGCATATGACAGAATCACAATATTAAGTGAAAAAATAAAAATGAATGCGATTAAGTGTAATGGAAAGTGATTTTCTATTTTTCTTTCTACTTATGTTTTAAGACTATTTTTGTCTTTTTGTCATTATTTATTAATTAATTAAATTTAATTATTCTAATAAAATAGTATGGTAAAAATAAAGCCCATTTTCAAACATTAGGCCATCCCAGGAGGGATTCGAACTTACGACTTTTGGATTAGCAGTTCATTGCACTATCCATTGTGCTACAGGGACACTACGAACAAATTTCCTTTCTAAATATACAGTTGGACATTACTATTTATTCATTTTTTATTTAATCAATGAATTAATATTTGTAAAAACTATTTTTACGTCAAGTGTCATCCATTACAAGTTTAAAAAAATGTATTTTAACTAGAATGGATAAATAGAAAGTATTTTATTAACGATTGAAAATTTGAACAAGACACATATATAGGGAGAGTGTGAACTAATAGTAGGAATTGAAAAAGCGATATCAAATTCATAATACTGTAACGAAATTAATATAATTATTATTTATAATTATTATTATTTTAAGGAGTTTTATTTCATTAAACACAAATAAGCAAAACAATCCCTGCAGTTTAAGGAAAATATCAAAAAATATAAAGATTTAAGTTAAAACTATTTATACATTGGACTGCATTGCTATCATTTTACTTAATTTTAAAGATTTTATTAAACTATAATCTACGGAAACGCATGAAAAGAAATTATAAATAAAACCAGAAAAATAAAAATTAAACACAAAAAATGGAAAAACAAAGCAAAACGTGGATTTGCAATAAATCCGGTTTGCTTAGAATGTAAATGTCCAGACCAGAAAAGATTCGCATAAAATGCGAATTCTTCTATGAAGGGAAAAAAATTCTAATAATTAAAATTAAAAATGAGTATAAATGTTTTAAACAGCTAACATAAAAAATCTTTGCTTATTAAATTTTCTGGCAATACTATAAAAAAGAATAAAGTTTTAACTGCCTTCTTACATTCATACATTAAAAAAATATCAGATTTATTTTAATATTACAAAGCATTGAATAATAATTGAAATTATAGACTCTCAATCAACATTATATTATAAATGTTGGAATATTGTGAATGTGCTAAAGGTACTGTTAATCATAGTCAGAAGTAATTATTTTTTTTCTAATTTATCATTTCAAATTACTATATAAAAATTCATTTCAATATTTTAAATGGGATCTACATTATGGTTTTCTGATAGACATAATTTTGTTTTATCAAAAACAAAATAACTGCTTATAAAATGTTTGAACCTATAAAAAAATTATATCACCAGGTATATTAAATGTGAGATTTAAAATTTTAAAAAATATATTTCTCAAATAATCCTTCACTTTGTTAGCATACATATTTCATTAAATGAACGAGTAAAAATGATTCAGTTTATAACAATGCACTTAAAATCTTAATACTTCAATACATGTGTGTGTTAAAATTTGCACGAATATATTTATCTAGAACTATATGTAACATCTCAAAATAGGAATTAAAAAGATAATTAAATTATTTTAACGAAATCATATTCATTTTCAAGCATTTACAAAGTATATTTAAAAATAATATCGTTATTTAGTATTCAGTGAATAGTTTTTCGAAAGATCATTCTTCAAATGATGTCTTATAGCTCTTAAAACTATTATAATAGTTTTAGGAAAAAAACAATAACTATGATTTACATATCGATTAATACAGTAGGAATTTGAAAGAAAATATTTTGATAACAATATTGTTTTCATAAAACATACACTGTATAATTTCCCTTCACATAACATGCTTTCTAGATTTACAGTATTAAAAATTATCCTCTGGACAATTAACATTAAAATGCAATACTTTCCATTTATAATACTCTCTCTTTCCATTTATAATACTTTCAATATTATAAATGGATATATATTCATTTTTTAAAAAAAAATGTAAGGAAAGTAAAGTAAAAACTGCAAAAGAAACTGAGTATAGATAAATAAATTTTTATTCCCTTAATATTATGTTCATAAGAAATCTGAGAAAGATTATCAAAAGTCATGGACATTTTTTTCTTAAGGAGTCTTTATTAAAATAGAATTTGTTTTATGTATTATTTTACTTTTAAACGAAATACAAATGATTTAATATATTTATTAATAAAAGCATTAATTTCAATTAAAATGTCACTTTAGTGGTAAATTGTAAAGCTACACCACAATTAGCTAATCTAAATGACTGAGCGATTCCTTAGTGTATACAAAATGGATTTAATGTTACTCAGTATTTATTGAAAAAAAAGTTTACATTTAAAAGCTATTGTACAGATAGTATTTATATGGAAAATACAATTGTAAATATACCAGGAAGTCTAAATTCAAAGTTGATGCAATTTGTTATTTCTTTCTCTTAATCTTGAAAATGGAAAATATAAGCAAACTTAAACTTCTAATTAAATGAATTAACAGAGAAAAATGAAACGTACTTCTTAATGATGCAAAATGTCTAAGTAATTTTGCTATATATTCTTTTGAAACTTAATCATTATTTTGTACATGAAATTCTTTTATAATAATTGCAATTAATCTTATCTTTGAAAAATGAGGTCATAAATAAAATAAAATTGCATGGTTTTTGCGTTACCTTTAAAAATCGTTAAATTTTTTTAAATTGCATATTGAGTATGTGTTTGGAGTATATTTAATATTACTCTATGTAATTTAAAGCCGTGCATTTTTCAATTGATTGAAACACGGAATTAATAATGTTTTTATATTTATATATTTTTGTGTCTTACTATTTCTTACGTTTAAAAGATAACTTTTTTATTATTTCATACTTACATGTGAGATTTTAAGCGTTTCTACTTAAAATTTTTATATCAAGATAAATATTTGTAATAAATTTTCAATAGAACCCGTAAATAATTTTATATAATTAGCTTTACAAAAAGTATTACAAAAATGACATTTTATATTTTTGGAAGAATTAAAGTTATATATTTAATTTTCAATGATAACGTAATATATATATATATATATATATATATATATATATATATATATAGATAGATAGATAGATATAGATATAGATATATATAATATATATTAAAAATTAGTTTTATCCAATTTTTACTCTAATAATTTTAATTCTCTAATAAATACTATACTTACCTGTGAGCTTTGTTTTATTAAATCGAATTATTTAGTAATAAAACAACTTATAACGCAAATAATATTTCTGTCTTTAACATTATTATGTATTCATAAATTTCTAGTTTTGGAATGATTTACACTAAATTAAATTATACATCACATCGGAAGTATTAAACTCTCTATATTTAATTAATTTTTAAAATACACAAATCGAAATTTATATTTTATATAAAATAGGTATAAAAAATATTCTTTGGAGTTTTTTGATGAGATATCGATGGAACTTGATCATCATTACTAAAAATCAATTTCTGGTTGGATTTTTTAACTAAAACTATTGGCACTTGAGCATTGATGCTTCGTCTTGAAAAATGATTCGAGTACTTTGATTCATTATATAACGCAGTATCAAATGATCCTATAATAATGTTTGTAACTCACCGCTATCCATTTTTCATGACGCAAAGGGTAAAGGATAAAACTCTCGTGATAGGTAAATGCATTCCAACCATAATGATTGCTTCAGAAGAACTTTTCCTTTGGTGAAAGGATTTTTTTTATATAATAATCTCTCCGTATAAATTTTTTTGAGCAAAAAGAATTGGAAGGTACTTGAAAAGAAAGAAAGGGAAAAAAATGTTGTGCTTTCTTGTTTTTAGCTTTTTTAATTGTCGATTTCAAGTGAAATAAACACAATGAATTTATTTGGATTTATAATTCCTTTATTTTGCTTTGTGGGACATGTCTTTTTGTTTAATAAAAAAATAAAGCAAAATATTTTTGGTTGTGTTTGTTTTCAACATCTTTTCCAAATTAAAGCATTAATTATTTTTACATTCTTAAAAGAATTTAAATGTGATTATTAATAGGTTTCTCTTTAATAATACGCAAACAATTATAAAGTACTAATGTCTTAAAATAGCTTCCTAATTTAATTAACTTTCATTTTGCTAATTGAAAATAAATGTTTCTTTTAGTTATATGCTAACTAATTTGAGTTACTTCACTGTGATGAGTTAATTAAGTTAATTTTTCAGTTTTTTAAAGAAATGAATGAATTGTAAATAAGTCTCTCAACAAAAATGAATTTATAAATCTAATTTGAATTACATGTATGTATTGATATTTATTTGTTTTAAACACATGTTTTGCTTATTTGGATTGCATGGTATTATTATTGAAGTATTACTAATTAAAACTTGTAGAATTAAATTATGTATAGTACTTTCGCGATAAACACACAATTCGATTGGGAGAAATTTAATCAATAGTTTACGAAATCATCAGTCATTTTTAATACAAAATAATGTTCGTATTAATATAAACTCTGTAGTTTGAAATAAATTATTGATTAAAATTTATTGTATTTAATTATATTTATGATTAGCTTTTATGGTTATAATTCCAATGACGTATTTTCTGAAATAAAATAGAAGAGAGAAAGAAATCTTCAACTCGAAGAATAAAATTAGTTTTAATTTCTCTATTCATGTGGTCTTTAAGGTGATAATTCAAATAAACGCATTAATTTTTTTTCAAAAAAATTGAATTAAATACAGTTAAGCAAAATAATTCAAATGATTATAATTACTCTATTGTTCTGTTTCAATTATTTTTTATACATGAGATACATTGAATGTTGCTGTACGAGTAGCTTTACTTATTGAGTTTAGAATATTATTATTTTTAATTCCAATTTCAATTGCAAATTTAGAACTTTGAAATTAAACAATCTCAAATGAGAACAAAATCTTCTAAACAAAACTACACATAATCCTATTTTTGTTGAAGCCTGTTTTAACGCAAGTAATGCTCAAAAACTGTCTATTAAATGATCTAGTAGAAGCCTATTCATTTATTCTTCTAGTTAAATAATTCGGTATACGACATTTTTTTTTCAATTATTCATTTTTATCAATGACACACACATTATTTATTTGATTATTGCTTTAAGATTAGTTTTAATTATATTGCATTTAAAACAGTTTTTCATTTGTTTTATGAGAATCATTCATTGTACAATCTTTAATGAGAACAAAATATTCTAAGAAAAACTAAACAACTCATTTCTGATGAAATCTGTTTTAGCATACTGTGTTTAACAACACTTTATAAAATCATCAAGCATTAGAGCACATTCATTTCTTCATGCAATTAAATATTTCGATACACGACTAAGCTCAGATTTACGACGAACAGAGAAAACTGGTAACACAATCATAATATAAAAGAAAAGGAACTCAATCTCTGTAGAGCCTTGTTCTGTGGAAGACATAATCTTCACATCGGTTTGTTCTTGCCCCCTACAATCATCGCCTACTCCAGTCACGCTTTCTTCCAGTCTTACTCAAGGGTTCAACGGAGAGATCTCTCTATGGAATTATTTCTTCTCCGACCAGGGCTTTTCACGAGCTCCTTTCTTTTACTTTTTCGATTTTGTGTTCGTTACTCTGAGGGGTATTTATGGCGCGGCATTAGCTGTGGCTTACGCGAAAGCTGATCTAAGTATCAATTTTATTCTTGTACGAGCACCACCAGCAATGAACACCGTAGTAATCGGCACACTCCGTTAGGCAAAGTGAGTTTATATCCCCTGTTATTGCTTCTGGTGTGTGTACTGCTGTTATTATGTGTGTGTAGCTGACAATGTAATGTGGACCTCAGTAAACAAGAAATCGAATTGGAATGAGCGATTTTATTGAGTGTAATTTGAATTTTATGAACAATTTGTGCCAAAACTTTAACACATTTAACACGCCATATAAGAAATCTATTTTTGTCTTGTACTTGCAACGTCAGGAAAAGTAAAAAAGAAATGTTAAATATAATTCAATAAAATTAATTTATGGGTTTATATCTTTCTTTACTACATGGATTTGTATACAATAACGAGCTTAATAGAAATTAATTTAATTAGAAGTATTTCATTTACCCGTTGGATATTGCAACGTAAATAACAGTAACAATAAATCAAATTAGTATAAGTGAAGGTTATTGTTATCGTCAATAGTTTATGCTAATTTTTTAGATACTCTAATGCATTGAATGTAAAATCGCATTTTGCTTTATATTTGGCATGTTAGAGAAAAAAGTGGCAAATACACTTCTGGAAAAATTGTTATTTGGACTTTTATATTTTTATTTGCCATGGATTTGTGTGTGATAAATTTCTTAGCAGTGATTAATTTATTAAGCAATCTTTGTTTATCATTCAGGATATTGTAATGTAAACAATAGTAAACAATACATTGAATTAGAATGAGGCATTTTATTGAGTGTAATTGGAATTTTGTGAATAGTTTATAGTAAGGCTCAAGATATCTTAATGGAACGTTAAAACATCGATTGAAACATTGTTTGTAATGTCAGGAAAAACAAGGAAACTTCAATATGATTAACTAAAGGCTTTACGTCTTTGATTTATAATATTTAAGGCCTTTATATCTTGTTTATTTGGTAGTAATTTACAAAAAAATTAGTTGCATAATAGGGATTAATTTATGAAGTTTTCATTATCATACAGTTAATTGAATAATAGCAAGCAAGAAAATGAACTAAAATAAAATTTTATTCGTTGTAATAGCTTGAATTTTATAATTGATTGTACTAAGACCTAAAGCTTTTAACGCATTGCATAAAGTATAACATTTATAATTGTAATATTATGTAAAAAATAATAAATAAAAGCAATAAAGCAATTTGTGGAATTTTTAATATTGATATTTATCTTAGAATTGTTTCCTATTGGATTAATTGGAAAAAGTTTGCCTAGAGTTTTTACATTAAGAAGCAAGGTGTTGAAATTCAAATGGAAATAAAATGCAGATTAAACTACGTGATTTTATTGAATTTTAAGTAGAAAAACGCTAAAACTTCCTCATATAAATTAAATGCAAATTTAACTTTACATTAGAGGAATATGACTAGAAAAATCAACACTTTTATTGTGCAAATTTGAGATTTTAAATATTTGTAAATTTCCGGAGATTTTTTGCTCATAAATTTATTTCATAAAATGTACAATTTTTTCATAAAATTCCGTATTGTTGAAATGTAAACAATAATCATAGATCTGCATTACAATGAATATTAGTATTAAATATAAATTGAAGTTTAATGCTCAATTATACCATAAGTTAAAATTTTTAGCGACTAGCACAATACGATATATTTGCATTGCTAGAGAATGTTATAGTTAGACTTTATTGAAATCTCGTAATTATAAAAGTCAAAAATTATTCCAGTGGCATTGAGGAGTTTTGTGTTTTTGTTAATTTATGGGAATTCACATTCAATGAAATATTTAATAACATCCAACTGCATTAGTTTTTGCATTTACCCATGTGTTTAGTTAAAATGCAAACCTCAAGAAGAATGAACTTTAACCGAGAGAAAAATAAAAGAACATATGCATCATATCATTTAGTTGTGTTCGTAACAGAAATATTTTAATGGGATTTTTTAAATATATTATTCATCACTATAAGTAAGAAAATTCTTGTAATTGCATTTAAATTAGGTATGAAAAAACGAATCTAAGATAAGTAATAAAAGATATACAAAGATCAGACTGCATTTAATTCTGTATGCAAGTAATCAATATCGGAATAAATTAAAGATACGAAGTGTTTAAACTTATTAACTTGGAAGTACTTATAACCAGAAATGATTACATTAATATGGACATATAAGATTTCTCTCTGAGGAGTAGAGTTTTAATAACAAGATCCGCTTCAAGCAGCCATGCTTCGAATCTTTCTAGTAAAGGAGCTCTGACTTCATTAAACCTTTCTGCAGTGCCGTCTAACTCTTCAGTCTCTTTTCTATTTCACATGTATTACATTTCTTTTTAAACAGTAATGCTCATTTGAATACATCTAAGGTCTTTTCACAAGGGGAAATTATCATATTAAACGTAGTAAAGTAGCTCCAGAGGCAATGAGCGTGAGAACCTGTTACAGGAAGTAAAAGACCCAACATGTACTACAGCATTTCATCAACATTTTTATACATTTATCTCCTTATTTGCATAAAGATCACAATAGCAAATAAAAAGGGGAAAATAGACAGACAAATTAGCTTATTTGAAAATTATATTTCATTATAAAGGATGCATGACATTTCATTTTGTATGAAAAATACAAATATATTAGAGTATGTAGATCTCATTGCGCATGAATTTTTTTCATAAAGGAGTTGTAAGTTGTAAGAGTTTTTACACTGCTTAAAATAAAATTTCATAAAATAGGCACTATATATATATATATATATATACATACACTCTGTCGCAAAAAAATATATGCACCCAGAAGAAATTGAGCTACATTCACGAAATTTGGTATGCATGTAGTGTATATGAAAATAAACAAATGATTAAAAATTCAGAACAAAATATCATTTTATTAAGCGGTTACAGCTTGAAAAAGGTTAAAAATCAGTAAGTAGTAAAGCCACCTCTGGCAGCTATACAAGCCGAAATTCGGCGTGGCATCGATTCAATTAGATCATTTATGACCCCCTGTGGAAGATCCTGCCATAGTCTTTGCATCTGCGCAGTTAATTCTCCTGTATCTCGGGACGGCTGCAGTTGCCTTCCCAGCGCGTCCAGACATGCTCTATTGGCGAAAGATCTTGACCTGGCAGGCCATGGTAGGACGTCATATCCTTGAAGACATTGTTGGGAGAGTCGCGCAGTATGTGGACGAGCATTATTCTGTTGATAAATGGCACCTGGGCGACTTGATAGCATGGGTAGCACAATCGGCGTTAAAATATCGTCCACGTATCTGCGAGCTGTCAAAGTGCCTTGAAGGACCACTAAGGATGATCGTGTGTCCCAAAAATTGCTCCCCACACTGTGACACCTTGTGAAATTGCTGTATGCCGCTCGACAATAAATGCCGGATCGGACCGCTTGCGCCTCCAGACACGTGTGCGGTGGTCATCAGCACTGAGACTGAATCGGGATTCATCACTGAAGATGACACGTCTCCAGTCTGTCACACTCCAAGTTGCCCGAGGTCGGCAAAAATCCAGTCGACACTGCCTATGATGTGGGGTCCGGTGGTATCGTCTTAGCGGACGTCGGCTCCTCAAGCCAACTTCGGTCAGTCGTCTCCTTATGGTTTCTCTTGATGGCACTGGATGTCTGGAAGGAGGTAAGTGGCGTTGAATCGATGCTAGCGACGTTGTTGGTGCCGAAAGGCCACTCTTCTGATTGCACGATTCTCGCGATCATTTGTGTTCCTGGGACGTCCTGACCCTCCGCGACGGTACACTCTACCTTCTGTGATCCACTGTTGCCAACACCGAGCAACTACCATATCGCTCCGACCTAGGTGGCGGCCGATACGTCTATTCGACCAACCTGCTTCTCTGAGGCCTATTATACGGCCCCTATCAAAGTCCGTCAGCTGCTCGTACTGCCGCCGGTTACGTCTTAGAGGCATCCTAAGTTTCAATATCGTCTATCAAACTCATCAGATTCGTTTGGATAGCCGTACGGCGCTCGTACTCATGCTTTTAAACTCTCCCAGTTGCGCAACTATATGCGCATAGCACACTTAGCCTTGTCTCATTGGCTTCGAAATTTTAATCATTTGCATATCTCTTACCAGACTACATTCTTGCCGAGGATTGTATTGATTTCTTCTGGGTGCATATATTTTTTGCGACAGAGTGTATATATATATATATATATATATATATATATAAAAGGGTGTTTTTAGACATATAGAACTTTAAATTGCAATAAAACAACGATGTATTATTCGATTGACATGAATTTTTTTTATTCGAAAGATAATCTTGTGGCATTACATTTTAAATATGATTTCACCATAGGACTGCCACGGCTGGCTCTGGATGTAGTCCAATCTGGACGTCCAATTTTCGATGACATTTTCCAACATTTGTGGCCGTATATCGGCAATAACACGGCGAACGTATGCTTCCAAATTGTCAAGCGTTTGTGGTTATCCGCATAGACCAATGACTTTACATAGCCCAACAGAAAATAGTCTAGCGGTGTTAAATCACAAGATCTTGGAGGCCAATTCACAGGTCCAAAACGTGAAATTATCGGTCACAAACGTGTCTTTCAATCAATCGATTGTGGCACGAGCTGTGTGACATGTTGCGCCGTCTTGTTGGAACCACAGCTCCTGGACATCGTGATTGTTCAATTCAGGAATGAAAAAGTTAGTAATCATGGCTCTATACCGATCACCATTGACTGTAACGTTGTGGCCTTCATCGTTTTTGAAGAAGGATTCCACCAGCCCATAAAGCGCACCAAACAGTCAGTTTTTCTGGATGTAAGGTGTTTTGACATACACTTGTGGATTAGCTTCACTCCAAATGCGGCAGTTTTGTTTGTTGACATAGCCATTCAAACAGAAGTGCGCTTCATCACTAAACAAAATTCGCTTATGAAAATCGGGAACAACGCCAATCTCGTTTTGGGCCCATTCGACGAATCTACGCCTTGCTTGATGATCGTTTTCATGAATTGCCAATCCAAACTGAGAATAAATCACTTGACAGCTGTTAAATCGGTCGCCATCTTGAAAAGTAATGCCAACTTAAACTTCTATACCTGAAAAAACTCTCTCTCTTTTCTCTCTCTCTATATATAGTAAATTCGGATAGAATAAAACATTTTGCAAATGAAATGAAAAAAAAAGTAACTACAATATATTTGCAGTAACCTAAGTATATGCTAAAATTAATCTAAATTTGATTGATTTTGGCACGTAATATGATTGATTTATATGTATATAACTCGAGGTTCATTTTTTACTGAAAGATGATTATCGCCTTCTTTTCAAACATGTTACTTATATGTTTCTGAAAAATATTTCATCAGTGCATAGATAATTAGCTCTTTAACAATTCATTGTGTAAATGAATTATTTCACATATCCGACATTCTTAAGTTTCAGAGAATTTCCCACTAAGATAAAAAGTTCACACGTGTGGTATCTATAGCAAGTCATATTTCGTGCATCTTTGTGTGAAGCATACATTTTTCTTTTAAACTATTTCTTGACAGACATAATGCATTAGGAGAATACAAAAGCTTTGGTGCAACAGCCGATAGTTTCACTCTTTCTTTGCATTTCAAAACACCACGAAAAACATTTTCTTTACAAAGTCTAAAGAAATGGTTCCCTAAAAGGATTGAGGGAGTCTTACGTGACATTATATTAAGCAATTAACCACTTAACAGAGAAAGATTGAGAAACAAAGCGCAAAAGAAATAAGTTCTAAGCTTCGTTGAAATTGTTTTGAGGGGAAAATATTTGTCTTTCCGTGCATTTTTCTAGCGCTTTCTTTCTTTTTCTTGTTTCTCTTTATTTACACAGTTCCAAAATTCGAAATTATATGAGGCAGAAATCCCCCTTTCCAGTTTTAAATATTTTCAGCACCATTTTTTTTCGTTCTTTCTTCTTTTTTTCTTTGCAGTGTTGTTCTTAAATGAAATTAATCTTCTTTTCTGCGTTGTCGCCGACGATTAAAAATATTTAATCATGGTGCGATGGTGATTTTAATCGTTTTAGTTGTTTTTATTTTAAGAATTGCTTTTTTAAAAAGTTTTTATTTTATTATATCGAATTTAAAATATTTTTGTGACATTAGTTAATGGAGTTTTGTTCTCGCATATATAAAGCTTACTTATTTTTTTCTTTTTTTAATTCCAATATTTGCAAATAGAAAGAAGTGATTCTTATTTACTTTTCTGTTTTAAATTACATTTTCTTACTCAAGAATTGTTTCGTAATTGATGATGCAATGTTAAGCCTTCACATAGATTATACTATTTCTTGATGTTTTTTCCCTTTTGTATATTAAACATCTGGCTCCCATTTTTGAAAAAAAAAAGGTAATGTAAATATGCCATTGCTATTATTTTAATACTATCCCTTAGTATGTTTTGATTCAGCTTTTTAAAAATTTTAAAGCGAATAATTTAGAATAAAATAAAAGAAAATGTTCTCATTGAAGCTAATAGAAAATATTTGCAAAATTCCTGCAAAAAATACAGGAAAAAAACTGGGCTTAGAATTACAGTAACAATGAATTATTGTTGTTGGTTTTTTCACCCTAACTTTTCAATTTTATTAAAAATAAAAGGAATACCAATTCTTACATTTTTTGAAAGACCAAAAATAAATATTAAGAAAATAACTCAAAATAAAATGAATACCCCTGTAACAAAGAAAATGTTGTAATAACTGTGGAATATAAAAAAATATACAATTATTTATATAATGTGTGATGTTGTAAGTAATATTGATGTCTGCCTAAGTTTCACTTTTATATATTAGTCTGATATCAAATATTAACCTCATAAACTAATTGTAACAAGAAAAGTTTATTGATTCTGAATTTAAAAATAATAACTTGGCTCTACACAAATGAAGTAATTGATGAAAAGATTTAATCAAGGTATTTTATTCAGGTTAAACATTTGCTATGGAATTCAAGTGTTATTCTTGAAAATGATAAAATAATAAAAAATACTTCTTGATTTATTTATACAAGAGTTCTGGCAAATAAAAATAAAGAACCCTATTGTCGTAAACCCGATCCCCCTGGCCTCCTTGGTGAACATGACAACACTAGGTTCTATCTTTTCAGCATGGGTAATATTTCCATATTAATCCCTTCTTTTGCTTTCGCTATCTAATAAGCCATGGTTGCTTAACCCACATATTATAATAGAATCATGTTGTTGACCATTCTGATTGCTCACTTGTTTATCAAAATATTTTTTGTCTAACCCAGTTATTGTTCAAAAAACTGTTACTATTAATTACATTTATGCTTGACTGTACTAGTATATTATAGTTAGTTAAATAAATAAATATTAAACTACACTATAACTGTAAAAAATTAATACAACATATTATCCTGACCACTAAAGTATAATTCTTGTCTGTGTCAAATTTTCAGTTTAGCCGCATACGCGTTTTAAGATAGAAAAATACGATATTTTTTTTTTCATTCAGGTCTTCAAACATTACAATACTACATAAATATTTTTTCACCATCAGGTTCACTTTATGTTCTTATCAAACTCAAGGAGTCAAAATTTAATTTTTAGTTTTATTCATATTTCTTACATGGTCCTATGTTCATGATTATTTAACAAAAAAATATTAAATTAAATTTTAACAATTTAAAATTTATTTATTTTCTTTGAGCAAATATAGCTTATATAATTACTATAAGCAAAGAAAGTAAACATGTTTTCAAAGGTCTAACAATTTCATTTTGGAATAACAATACCAATTTCTCCAGAAAATCCACGATCCCCTAATAAAAATTCATATTCATTAAAATGACGAGATGAAAAGGGGATAAAGAAAATTCTAATTCATCCACTCAGACGAAATAGATTTAAAAAAAAAACTAGCAAATCTTTATTAAAATGAATTTAGTTATTATGTACGTAATATATTCTGTATGTATTATTGAGAAAAATCCCTTTTTAACACTTCATTTGCAGATCCCAGACGCCTTTAAAGAAGGATACGGATGATATGCCGGACGGTGAGGAGAAGGGACCGGACATCATTCCGGCAAATATTATAAATCGAGCTTATTACACAGGTAAATCTCACGAACTCTTTGGGACTATTTTTTCCTTTCTCTTTTCATTTGCTTTCTTAATGAAAGATTTCCTTTTATTAGTTTATTTCCCGATGGAAATTTTTTTTAGTGAGTAGTAACAGTAAAAATTCACCAGTAATTGAAATAAATCTGTTACTTGGTACGAAAACGAGATGCAGATTTTTAAAAAAGTATAAAATAGTTTTCTTTGCATATTTTTTCGAAGAAAAAAAATGTAGACTTTTCAGATTGTTTGCTTTATTTCTCCATAAAGAGTGTATATGTAAGTTTCTAACGAATAATGAATGTAAGGCACTAAGAAAAATAGAATTGTTTCTTAGGGTTGTATGTGGTTCTCTCTGGATATGTTCTTACACTTTTTCTTATTTAATAAAAATGAATCAGTAAATATTTCGAATTATGATTATATAAATTTTGTTTAGATATGAATTGTGAACAATTTATTTAAGATTTTGTTAAAATTACTTTTTTCCAGTCAATGTTTCCTTTTATTAATTTTTTAATGTCCATTTAATTATTTGCTCATTATTTCAATTTCTAATTGTATTCCTGTTTACTCAGCAAATATTATAATCATAAAACACCGCCATAGTATTTATAAATAAACATCTTTTGCAGAGCTGTTTAAAACCGAAGAAAAATGTAACTGCATCATAAAAATAGATTATCTCGAAAGAAACCATTTATAAAAAGTAATAAAGCTGAGTTCAATCATATCAAAAATGTAAAGTTAAAAAATGAATGAAAAAAAACACTCTTCTAATAAAAATATTCAAGAGAATTAGAAATTAAATACAAATGAGTAATAATAAATAATAATATTTAAAAAATTATATTTTTTATAAATACTATTTTAAAATTTATTTTTCCGAAAAAAAATGTGATTCGTGCTTATAAGTTTAATGTGATTATTCATTTTTATGCATTCTTGTATGACGAATAAAGGAAATCATATTCGAAGATAAATTTTATTTAACAGAAACGCCACTTTCTTAATTAAATTTTTATCACAAATACAAAAACACTCAAAAGATGATAAGTAATTTCTCTCTAACAACCATAGTTAATCAAGGATGAAAGCTTCTTTTAGAAGTTGCGGTAATGATATGTGTGCTGATAAAACACATGTTGGGCTAGACAGAGACAAGTCGAGGGAAATAAAATATACAATTTATATTCTTTCCTTTGTATTATACATTGTTACACATGTTCCATTAATATAAGCAGCAATTTTCTTTCATTATACCCGCCTATCTACAAAATATTATATTGTTCTAAGTAATAACAGTACATGGAATCCCTTAGATAATACAAAACATTATCTAAAAATTAATTTAATTTGTACAGATATATAATTTAAGAATATTAAAAATAAAAATAATTGAAAGGAAAAAAAATAATTAAAATTAATACTTAAAGAACGCAAATCTAAAAAAAAAGAAAAGAATAAAGCAGCCTTTTATCTTACATCAATTATCTAAATTGATAATTTTTATTTTATATGTAATTTTTACAATAAATATTTCAAACGGTAGTTTTCTAAGAATCTCTCAATTTAAAACAAGTAATTATTAATGACCTAAAATAATATTTAAATAGTGAATCGTTTTACTTAGATTAAATTAAAATATCTATGTACTTTTATCGCACATTAATCTAAATTATCTTCAAAAACTAAGAAATGATAATAGCAAGTTATTTATTAAAATATAAGAGTTATAATTTACTGCTATGAACCTTAATGCAAAATAAAGTATAGATTGATTTATTTTTTCGGTTTGTTGCAGGCTTGTTTACCAATTATGTATACATATAATACATATAATGTATATCCCAAACTGCAAATAATTTTCAAAAATTTTGAAATTTTTGAAATTTAATGAAGAAATGTTTATCATATTCAGTAATCAAATTAAATCTAAATATACATGAAATTTCCCCATTTATTAAAATTCATTTACATGTATTTTCCAGTATTTATTTCAAAAATAAGATTCTATAGATTAAATAATTATTTACCAGAAATAAAAAATCATCGTTAGCGAGAAAGGATTGAATATGATGATGTTAAAAATTTCCTTTATAGCATTTCAAAAATCTTTCATTTAATTTTTACCTATTAAACGGATATCAAAATATATTAATATAATTTAACGATTAAAAACTCTAAAAAAATTCTTTAATTAGTTTTTAAAGTAATTTTAAATGTCAGATTTTTAGCTATTATGACTGATTAATGTTATTACGCAATGTAATATTTTCACGTGAGAGTACCCTTTTTCTTTAAATTCGAAATCAAGTTTTCAACATGTGAATTTTTATTAATGAAACGTATGAAAAGATTTATACAGGTTTTTTTATTTGAAACTTGTGTAATGAAATAGATATTACAACTTGGAAAATTTTTTCTCCATTTCTTATTAAGATTATAAATAATTACAAAAAAATTTCATTTAATTTAGATTTGGAAATAAATTTAGAAACCAATAATCAGAAGTTGTAATTCAATCAGACTTCAAATTGTGAAGAATGTTACACAATTGAAAGGGTATTTGAAGAATCTAATATAATTACGAATAGTATATCTCATAGTAATTGACAAATCTAGTGTTAAATTCAATTATACTGCTTTGTCAAAATAGTTTATTGGCTTATTTAATTGAAATTCGAGGGACCAATGAAAATTTTAGCTGCTATATTTTGCAATAATCATTGCCGCATAGGGAATCCAGACATTTGCAATGATTAATTAACAATAGTATTTGACGTAGGAATGATGTAAAAGTCAACTTTTTAAATTTCTGGGACAATTCTCTATTAGTATTCAGTAAAGTTTAATAGAATACTATTACGAAAAATTTGGACTTAATTCTGCATTCGATGAGGTATTGCTGCTAAAAAGTTGGTTTGCAGACAAAGGATATTTTTTATCAATAATGATGAATAAGTTGAGTAACTTCGGCAACAGAATTTGTGATAAAATTTGGTAGCTAAAAATGGGAGACCCGAGAGAAACATAGAAGAGCCTAGAGTGATTATTCCATGATATGCCTTTAGAAACCTATAGAATGACTCGGAAGCCTATAGAAAGATTGTGAATAAGCTCATTGTTTGAATTCGGTGGCATATGTGCGTTTCATTCTCTCTCGACACATGTGACATTGTGACTACAAATTCTAAGTGTTGTGCTTTACGTTTGTATGAATTATGACTAGGTACAACTGTAGATTTATATGTTTGTGCTGATTGTAGTTAATAGGAAATATATTGTATTTACTGGAAAATTCTAGAATATATAAGTTGGATTTAATCTGAAAAAGAACTGTTTATATCAATTACGGGGACCGTTCCTACATTTAAAAACAATGCAACATTGTTACAAAGCACATGTTCAAAGATCTAAATGTTAATTTAAGCAGTTCGCTTGTGAATATACTCTAAAAAGAAAGAAACAGAGAAAGGAAGATGATGAAATCTCTCTTAGTTTATACTTCGTGATAATTCGCTACAATGATAAAGTTACTCTGATAAAGAAATAAAACGTATTTTTTATACTCCGAAGTTTATTCGGGGACATTGCTTAGAACAAATCTTTTAAAGTACATAAAAATCTTTATTTTTTACCTATTTCGAAATAAATGTGTTTACATTGCCTAAAAATTATTTTAGATGATAATTTTGAGTGATTGAGCGTGGTATTAACGTCTACAATATGCAACGGATCTGGCAATTTTGAGCCTTGGTCAAGTGACAAATACAGCAGCTGAGCTAACATCCCTCTCCAATTACCACACAACGCCATTGGGAGCCCATCAGCTCTTTTAAAGGGGGATCTTCAGTGACACAAGAACGAAAACTTGCACCCATCCGGTCAAAAGTTCGTGACTATAAATACTACGCTACCGTGGCCACTTACATACTCTGAGAGAAAGAAATAGAGAGAGATTGGCAAAAATCTCCTTTCGAGTAAAGCAATTATAATACTGAAATTTTTTAAAGTACATTCGGACCTCTATATAACGAAGTCGCTGAATCCCTGAAAAATGTTCGTAATATGGAAAATTCGTTATGTAGAGGTATTATTATGTATTATTTAATGTACTTTATAAACCTCATAAAACAAAATTTAAATTCATAAACACTATGTATTAAAAAAAGTAATTATTCATACTTTTTAAAATTAATCTGTGTTTATTTTATATATCTTACCCATCGAAAAAAAGAAAGGAAGAAAGGAAAACTACAAGGGAAGCAAGAAAAAAGAATATCTAAGAATACACTGTATTTTTAATATTAAGAAACAATTTTGTATCAAAATTAATGAATTTTAAGGACATTTTTTTAAATTTAAAGCATACAAGTAATATTAAACATACATTATTTTATAACTAAAACATGGGGACACGGGATAACTCCACTGAGTGTGAAAGGGGATTTCAAAGATGTTTCTAGTGAACTGGACAATGAGCGTTAAGGGTTGCACTTCTTCGATGAAATGTCCACAACACTATTGCTCTCGGTGAGTTATGATGTAATAAAACCAGTTCAAGATTTATGACCAACACTAAATGTGTCAAAAGTGTGAATAGCTTGAAATGTTCAGAAATACTTAAAAAATAAGGCGAGAAAAAAAAATTGAATCACAAAAGAAAAAGTTCGTTATACAGAAAATGCACTTCGCTGTATAGAGGCTATTTTACGAAGAAAATCGTGATATGTTCAAGGTTCCAGGCAAAAGTTCGCTATATAAAAAAATTCGCACTATAGAAGTTCGACTGTATATAAATATCTTCAATTTTAACTCTTCCGAAATAAATGTGCTTATATTGAATAAGGATCTATCTTTGAAATTATTATATTGAATATTTAGTCTTACCTAAAATATTTTTAAAAATCGTAATTAATACACATTACGAAGCTACACATTTTATAGTAAATATATTGTTCTTTAACAATGATTGAAGAAATAAAATTAATCTGGGTTGAAATATATATTTTAATCATATATATAATTCGAAGTAAATATTACCTATCATTTCATAGAATTTGTCGAGTTACTAATAAATAGCGATGGAAATTTAGTATATCTATTACACTTAAAGGTACACTGTCTGAGATTATTTCTATAATATCAGAACCCCAGAAGAGGGAAATAAAACATGAGAGACATAAATCAAATGTAAGTTTTTTCCAGAATGTGGACTTGATATTCATTCGATTTTTTACGAAAGAGAACATTCCATGACTCTTGAAACTGAAGCTAGAGATTTTAAGACTTCCGGAGAGTAAGAGCTGAGCACCGTAATGGCTTTGAAGTCCGCTAATCCTGTTGCCCAGATACTAGACAGGGATGAAAGTGTAAATCAGGGTTTTTTTCTGGAACAAATTGTGGGATTGCTGATCATTCGTTGAAGATAAAGAAATATTTGTCGCTTGAAACATCATTTGTTTCTAATTGGATCAGGCAGTCAGTAAAAATATTCAAAACATATTTTTAAATAAGATAATCAATGTTTATATGATGCTAATATGCACTCTAAAAATTATAGCAATGGAATTGCCACAAATATAATATTAAAATGTTTGAATAACTTATTTCAAAATGCAAGGGGAGTTAAACTTTCACAATAATTGAATTTCTTGAACACCAGAATTTTAAGGGGACTTCGCATCTTTTGAATTGAACAATCTTTTCTATTTATGCATTTAAAAATTATATTTTAGCACTTCATATTATTTTTTCTATTAAAGAAAATGATGCGAGGTGAAATTTTCCCCATATTATTCATACAGTTTTAAATATTTTAATTTTCTGAAGAAAATTTGGAAAAATTTAAAATATTACTCCTTTTGTAATTTTTAATTTTTTGACCTGCAATTTTTTTTAATATTCTTAAAGATATTTTAACATTAGGGATCGATTTAACAATAACTTAATTAGTTTTGGAGAAGAAAAAATAAAATATTGATATGCGTGCTAAAATTCATTGAGAAAGCCAATGTCTCCTACAATTTAATTTTAAAAAAAAACATCAGTTTACTACAAAGTGAATCCCTAATTTTGTTACATGCTGTATGTATGACACACAGGAATAAAGTGATTGATTGATTGAATATTAACGTCACACTGTTTAGCTATACGAGGGCTTTTGGCGACGGACCACGTAATTTTGAACCATGGTCAAGTGACGTGGATGACACCTGAGATGGCACCACTTTCTCCTAACTACCACAACACACCAACGGGAGGACGTTTCAGCTCTCGACAGATTTAATGTGCATCGCTGCCCTACACAGCGGGTCTTTAGTGGTACTGAGCTCAAACTCGTGAGAAGGCAAGCCACGATCCGATACCTATACCACTCGGCTACCGCGGCTACACACACAGGAATAAAATGGAAGCGAATAGTAAATAATTGTGGGGGGAGTAGCATTTTGAATGCACTAATGTATCAAAAACACAACTGAGAAAAACCACTTTTAAGTTTATAGTTCTGAAAAAATAATTATAATAAGCTTAAATAAACTTAAAATACAACTTTTCAGTTATATATTTTTTCTTTAAAATAATTGCATTTTTTATTTTTTCATCCCACACATTTTTATAAATGATCAATTTTTACAGAGTATTAATTGAACAAAAAAATTCAAAAAAAGTGTTAAAAACCTTTTTCTGTTATGGCAGAAATTTTAGTTTTTTTCTTCACATAATATTGAAGTACTATATTTGCATGAAAAGCATATGATAAATAAGAACTGAAATTATGGAATTATTGATACAAAATGCCTAAATTCAAAAATTTTACATGCACATATTTCACAAAAGAATTATTTTTCTTTTTAAAATAGGTTTTTTTTATATCAAAACGCTTTTTCAGCTTTTTATCCTAAAAAGGGGCGCAATCAAATTGAATGATTTGTTGATTTACATTTTTCAAATGAAGTTTTATACAACTTCTAACTTTCCGACTTGCACAAGTGATATATCAATCGAAAGATAATAATTCGAAGCATAAAATTATAAATAAAAGTTAAAAAACAACAGTTCAGTCATATTTGGGGTACCAAATCTTCCTAATTTCTTATCACGTAGATGTAATATTAAATTGAATTGAAGATTCGATCCTAAACGATTTGCCAAAATGGAAAACTTTTATGTTATAAATAAGTACTTAAAAGTATAAACTTTTAGTGAATACCAATATTTACAGTTTCCGCAAAAAAGGGAACAATTGCCGCACAGCTATCTCTACATTATATATTCCTTCATATTAGTCTTCATAATTCTTACAGAAACGTATACATGATCATATATTTCTACTAATTTTCATGTGCAATCATTTCTCCATAGTGGATTGCTTTTTATTCTATATGTTAGACTTAAATTTTTGGATGAATAATTATCAAATAGCATTGTTTCTTTCTTGAGATTTATTTGCTAGTTGAAGTCAAGTAATAAGAACATTTAATGTGCGAGCTAATATTTGAAATTATTTAGAATAAAATAAGATATTTTTATTGTACTTTAATCCGATTTCGTCCAATGGAGATAATGACAATAATTTTAAATAACAGTAATGGAGTATTGAAGATTACAGAAAAACGATTTTATTATCATCTAGTAATACATTTTGTAAAAAAGAAAAATGTTATTGAAATAAAATTAATATGGAACAAATTATATAAAAAAAAAAACTTGATATTTAAGTAAATTTATTCTCTTAGAACATAATTTTATTTAGCTTATAATGTAACATATAGTTTTTTAATTTAAACAATAAAAATGTTGTTTAATAATTATAGATAAACATTTTTTTTAAAAAAAACGATTAGTATTACATTCCTTTAGAATATGCAAATACCTCCAAACAGAAATTTTATAAATTAGGTCCACTTTTTAATGAATAATACAATACTTTTAATTAAGTGAGCTATATTGAAAGCAAATGAAGAATATTCTTGTTTTTTTCACGGAACAAACAATTATATTGTAAAGAAAATGTATAAAATGAGAATAATAAGTATAATGTGGAAAACGTTAATTTGAACAATACGCCCTAAAGAATATAATCACGTACTATTTCTACAAAATGTTTTACATTTAAGGATTTTTATTAGGAAGACAAATATTAACATATGGGAATTGCTATGCAAGTTTAAATCTCTTTCTGCATTTTTTTTCTTTTCGCATAGTTTTAAATAAAACCATATGTTTCGAAAGTGTATTATTTAAAAAGAATCAATTTTTTATTTAGATTATCTGTTTTATTTTGATATTGTACAAAAATCATATTTCAGCCTTTACAAAAATTGTACTTCTTTAGATGATAATATAATTTTGTAAAGATCTTGGTTAGATAAATAATTTTTGTAATAATAAAAGCCATAAAATTATGAAGCATATATTTCATCATGAATAAGAATTTTATAATAGAAATACCCAGATGTAATGTTAGACAGCATCAGTGGATTTATGATGCTGTTTGTAATTCAGAACGTATGCTCAAGAATAGTGAATAATGTTTTTCAAAGAATCATATCGCAAAATTATTTATTTCTGTTACTTATTGATCAATAAATTACAACCAAAGGAAGAAATAGAAATGAGGGATTCATCTTTCTCTTGTTATTAAATGGAAGATGAAATAAAAGTACTGATACATTATTCACAGAATGAAAAAAAGCCACTTCTGTATAGAACTGCATATGGAATTATTTATTTGAAAAACTATAATAAAACGTTATTCGTTGGCTATAAATAGATTCATTTACCACCAATTTTAGATTGAGAAAACACTTAAATTTTATATGAAATTTTTATTTGTTTTTTGTTATACTGACATATAATACGAGAAATTTCAGAAATAAGTTAAAAAATTGATGTTGCAAATGCTATTGAAAAAAACTGCAAATTTTACTGCTTGCAAAAATGTTTGCAGTCCAACATTAGCTAAAAAAGAAATATTTCAATTTTTTCAAGAAAACAATTGTTTATGTTTACCAAAAATATATCCAATTTGTCTTTCAATTGCAGTTTCTAAAAGGTGTAAATAGAAAAAAAATAAGATATAATAAAACAAAAGCCTCTCATAACTTAATAATATGTAAACATATTAATACTACTTAAAGAAATATTTTAGTATGATAAATTCTGCCACAATAGTTTTTAAAAAGTTTTATAGGCTAGATTTACAGGAATTTTCATGACTCTCAAATTTTTTAGACATTACATCGCGCGCGCGTATGCGATTTTTTTAAAAATAATAATAACTTATTAAAATTTAAAGATGGTCTTAATTACAATACAAACTTTACAATAAATACAGGAAAATTACTAACTGTATTACTTGTCATTTTTATAATACAATGTTCCTTAAACCTGGTCAATTTGACATAGAAAATGTTGCGTGAAGTGACTTTTTTTAAGTATGTGAAGATAAACCTATATTTTTTTGCATACACGAACTGATGTTCACTGATTTCATGGGCATTTTCCCCCAAATTTGTTGCAGATTTATAACATTTAAATTTTGTTTGGTTAAAATGATATCAAACCGAAATTTCCTTCAGTTTTTTATCTTCTTTAAACAAATAAAAGAGAGAGAGAATTTACGACTCCGAAGTGGTCGATTGATCTTTCCTGCACTCCATGGATTTTGTTTGCCGATTTAGGTAAAAACTGGTTACGTGCCCTTTGATGCCTAGACTGGTTATTCCTCTTTTCTTCTATTTTGCATTTCTACTACTTTTAAGTCCAGTTTGAACATCATAGTCTTTCACATAAATTAATGAGAATTTATTGATACATCGTTGAATATGCATAGATATAATCACTCAATTTCATTAAAGCTGTATAGCAGTCTGCAGCATTTTTCTTCTTGATATTAGAATTAGATAACAAAAAATTGAACTAATTGAGGAAGGAGAGAATTTAAGATTTTATTTACAAAAATTTACTTATAATATATATTTTTGTGCTAATAATACTTTTGAAGTATTGTAAAATTGTTTTCTTCTTAGAAAAATAACGACTGGGTAAAAATGGTTCTCGAAATTACTTTGAAATATATACAAAATTTAATTTAAAGTATCAGAAAGTGTGAAATAATTCATCAGTAAGTTTCATTTACATCTTTGAGATCCAATTTTTAACGCATCGATAAGAAAGCATGCCTACATGTATGACAATGAGATAAATTTGAGCTTTTGGTATTATATGTTTTGTTTCTCGTACTCGTCTCTTTGATCATACAATTCTATAATTAAATCTGAAGATCTTAATTGCGATAGTGAAATACACTTAAATGAACGATTGTTTGTCTATAAACATCCCATTACGAAGCTACATGAAAGTTATTAGTGACGGATGTCATAATGGTAATCCACAGTAAAATGATGAGGACAGCATTCGAGCTGACACGTCATTCTACAAGTTTCGACAGCACGCTAACGTAAGGGCATTGAACCGTGACAGATCCAACATCAGTCACTCTACACCAGTGGTTCTAAAACTTTCGATCACCGTGGTTCCCTTTTATGTATTAGACTGACATCGTGGATCCCAAAGATTTTGAAAATCCCTTCTGAATTAATATTCTTGATCGAGATACGTGTTCTAGTGGAGACTTTTACTGACGGTATTTTAGTGAACTAGTTTAGGGTGGCATATCTTTCAAATTTTTTACAAGGTCTTTCAGAGTATGAAAAAGAAGGAAATCTTAACATTACATGAGAGACGTTCGTGGACAAATAGAAAAATGCTGGGGAATCCCGGAAATCCATGGATCATAGGTTAGGAACTGCTGCTCTACATTGTAGATATTTAGTGGCCCCATAGTTTGACATATAAAAAACTATTCATGATTTTGTGATCCTGAGCACTGAGTTAACGTTGACTCTTAAATTAAAGTGTGAAAAAGTGTTACATTTTAAGTTACTACGTAAACTAAATGTGGAAATTGTGCTAATGACGCTGTTTTATGAATTTTTAGAAGATCCGAAGGAAAGCTCACCATCGGGAAGCACTATTACTAGCCGAAGATGGCCAGAAACACCGCCACAACAATCTATAGAAACATCTTTAACAACGTCTACGTATAGAAAAGTGAGTAACTACATGATTTACATTTTTGATATTTACATGAGCTAAGTACATGAATAAAAAATGAAACTCTTAATTCATTTTTCAAAAATATTTCGATTTTTTCCCTTGTAAAAAACATGATTCATACACAAAAATGTGAAAAATAATGGAAATTGCATTGCAGAACTAGAAGTATCATTCGTTTTATAAATTATGCGTCTACGTACGAGATATTTTCCTAAAAAATATTTCTACTTAATCTGTATTTATTTCTAGCGTGTCTTTAAAGTCACGTTATGAAAATAAATACAGGCCTTTTAATTAAATCAATGTTTTTTCACGAACATTTATGCAAATTTATATTTTGCTTTTACCACATAAGATATCTTAAATGAATATATGAAGATAATATTTTGGTGTAACGTACAGTAATATTATTGTTGCTATTATTAAAAACATGTTTATAATACAATTAGCTGTGTATTGTGTTTCTAAGATTTTAATACACAATTTACTACCATTATCTGTAACTTGCGTAGTAAATTACAAATTTATATAAGTTCAATTACAAATAACTGCTAGCCAATTGATGTATTAGTATTTATTTCATTGTATTTCGTGATTAATGACAAGAAGCAAAAGTAATTAAAAACTAAAAATAACATCTGAATCTGATTTATCCAAATGAACAAATATGAAATAATAAATGTTTTATAACGTAAAGGTATTCCAATTTCTTCAATAAAATTTCAAATAGCATAGAAATTCGAAATTAATTATATTTCAATCTTTTAAACCCTTCAACAATAGCAGCCAATTCAACCACAACTTAATTGGCCCTGGCAATTGTTGAAATGACCTTTTCTTTCCCAACCTGCCTAATGAGAACCAAAGTTAAAACCCAACCCTACCCATCCCTTTTCGCCATTTCCTATCTTAAGAAAAAAGTAAAGTGTTGTTCTCCGAACTTAAATTGTGCCTTTTTTTAAAAAACTCTCTGCCTTTTAATGGATGAATTGCTTTTAAAAGCGAATCGACAATTTGGGATTGATTCTCTTTTTCGGATTGAAAATGAGAATTTGCAATGAAAAAATTGTGATCGAAAATGCATGTTTATATTAATCGTTAGGTTCACAGTGAAGGGATTTATAAAGATACAACATTCAATCGATACGGTAAACGTTGGAAGCTTCTCTCATCCCTAAAGTCGTTAACTGAATCAGAGCTGTTTGCAGTTTGGGCCCCCTGCCAGGATAGTCATTAGTTGTTGTTTGTGCAAAGGAAAATTTTTGCCTGGATGTTACACTGGTCCTAAGGAAGCAGCTTTAATTGCTTTTTGCCATACGTAAGTTGTCAAAAAGAGAATTTCCTTTCCCTTTCATGTTTTTTTTCTCATATCCTCAACGAAAGAGAACGTAGCGACTTTATACATCATGCCCTCAAGGAGAGTGTTTAATTTCGCTTTAATTTTGTGCAATTTATAATTATCATCCTTGGATATATATATGGAGAAATTAGAAGGATTATAATGAGATGTTGCGCTCGGTGCGCTTCTATTGTGGCTCTGTAATTTATATAAAAGGAAGTGATCTCAAAAAGTTTTGGGTAATTACTAGAAATGTTTTTCGTGAGTTATAAGGATGACATTTTGTATTTATCAACGAAAATGAGTTAACTTATTTTTTTCTGGAACTTAGCCAACAGTTTCCCAAGAATAAGTATTAATAAATTATTTTTATTGTAAAAATATCAACAGGAGAGAAGGCGATTATAGGATTTTTAGGCAGCAGAACTGTATTTATTTACAAAAGAAAATATAAATGTAAAGGTAGAATCGAAAACATAATTGAATTTAAAATTTTTATGCCTTTTGAAAAGAACGTAGTAGTGCATTTAATGTATTCCATTAATGTTTTAAAGATATAAGTAAATATTTATACTTTAAGGCAGAGGTGTCCAACACGCAGGCTGCATGTTGCCCGTCAGAACGTAAGTTGCGGCCCTCCGACTTTTTTTAAAAAAAATTTTAAACATCAGATTTTTCAAGTTTTTTCATTTTGAAATTTATTTGAGGGGAAATTCATGCATATACATCTATATACAATGTATTTGCCTGTGTGACCTGTTCTTGTTTTGAAATAAATCTTTTTTGATATTAGAAATATCCTTTAGATTAAAATAGATTTACATTTTATCAAACAATTACGTTTGATTTTAATATAGTAAGTTACTTTTTTAATATATTTCGAATTGCATTATGCATATCCCTTACTGTGGATGATACATGATTCTCTGTGTGTGCGACTTTCGTTTCTCATCCTCCTTTTCTGTTTGGAGTGCCCAAAAAGCAAGATGCAGTCAGAGATATTTTTTAAAGTTTAAAAAAATATTCAGGATGGTAAAGATAAAGGACCATGCATACTTAATCGTTTGAGAATGACAACACTATCAAATTTCAACAATGAGTAAAGAAAGATCAATTCAATAGGAACACCATAATTTTCAAGAAAATGGCAACACTATAATATTTTAAATATTATTTGATCATTGCATTATTATATTAAAAAAACATTATTATATTATCTATGCATGTATACATGAACAATAATGAAAACAGTAACAATAATTCATTCTGTTTTAAACTTTCAATCAATAAATGTTTTTTGTTTTCAAATCTGATATTAAGGTACATATTTTTATGTGCGGCCCGCGAGATTATAATGTTTTTCCGAAGTGGCCTGCAAGGTCATTTGGGTTGGAAACCTCTGCTTTAAGGGGACACAATACGATTCAATAGAGAAAAATTGGTCAAAAAATAAAATCTAATTTTTTTGCATAAATTATTCTTTATATACTTTTCTATAACCTCACTAAATTTGAAAGTTTCAACTTAAAAAAAACCCAGAATTATTATAGCTTTCCCGTTCAATTTTATTCACATTCCTATGGCAAATCAAAATTTTATATATATAATCTTACTTATCTCAGAAAGATAAAATAACTAATTTATATTCATTTAAAAAGATACGGCTTATTTTCTGTTGTGCCTTATTGCTTTGATTTTTTTTACCAATTGCTGATAGTATATCTAGCAAAAGTTGGTAAGCAGTATTCATTTTTTTAAAAAAACTAATTGAACTCAGAATTTGTACATTTTTTAAGGAATTTCCAATAAGCATTCATAAAAAGAAGTATTGTGCAGATACCAATCATACCTAAACCAGCTTTAGTTATACATAGTTTGACGTACTTGTAAATCAAAGGAGGGAGTAGGAGGAGTAGCTTTTTAAAATCCTTTCACAAATTGTAAGGATTTTCCTTAAAAAATTAAATGATTAGCTTTTATGAAATTTTAAGCAAAAAAAAATCTGTTTTGCGTTGCATACACACATTGAAGGCAACCAAAAAAATTTAAAAATCCTTAATATAAAAATTTTTGCGTAAATCGTACCTTGTCCCCTTAATTAAAATTTGTATAACATTTAGTGTATTCTTTAATTATATTTTAAGTAATTCAAATGCATTTATAACAATAGTAATACAAATGTCTTATGGGGATTTGCAAAATTTTTAGAATACTAAAAGTTATCGAAGCTAAAAGAGATATTTTTATATTTTAGCTAATATTTAATATATTTTAGCAACGTAAATTGGATTAATATATTTTCATAAAGTATTTTAAGAAAAACATTGCGATTCTTGAATAATAGTATGAATACTTAATGTGACATAAAGTTTGAAAGAAAGAAAGATTTAAAACACGTATAAAACGTAAACATTTAATACTTACTCAATCACTAAAATTGCTTTGAATGTTTACAAAAATGTAATTAAATTTAACTTTAATTAGTTTTATATATTTTGATTATTTTGCCTAAAAACTATAAAATTTAGATCTCTCAATATATGACAAAAATTTACTGAAGATAAAATGTTCCCGTAATAATCTGCTTTGCAAGCATTATTTGCCATCTTAAATTAAAAAGTCCTCATGCTATCTAGAGATAATTAATTATAAAAATTCTTTATAACATCAAAGACTGCCATTTTGTTTTCTTAACATGTACTATCAAAATTTTGTGCAAAATAACAAGAGCTTACTACTTTTAAGATACAATATTAATTGTTTTCATCTTGGGTAAATATGTCAAATTTGCATAACAATATTATTATTATTTTTGCTGTATTTTTAAGTGCTATTTCATAAATATACGTTTGTAAAAATATAAATTTATTGCAGAACTTCTAAGATGCTTTACTAATAATGTTAAAATTAATAATAAATATTTCATGTTTTATAATTTAACACTTGTTGCATTTTCTGTAATATTGTATGTTAATTATTTTGGAAATAAATTTTGCATTTATATGCTTTTTGGGGAGTTTCATCTGAATTTCAAGATTCAAAAATATAACTTTTTTGAAAATTCGCGATGGGGAACTAAAATTGCACTGTTTCCTCCCTAGAGGAAGACACTTGGAGCTGTGAGGATGCAAACCTGTACTAGGATTTAATTTTGCCGAGAGCTCTCAAGCCAAACAGACACTCTATGGATCTTTTACATACGGTATAATCATACGACATGGCCCCTGTCGATTTTCTGCATCATGAAAATTCACCGAATTAGGTGGGGGTTGAACCCGCAACCTTAGGTGAAGAAGGCCAGCGACAAACCAACTACGCCCCTCAGCCGGCATGTAACGAATATAATTATGCGAAACTTAATATCCGTTCCAATATTGAAACAAGTAGCCTGATATGTATTTTCGAGATGTTCATTTTGTCGTTATGCCTGTTGAGGAAGCCTTACGTGACGAAACTCAGAATTTGCTTTTTCTAAACGAAATTATTCTAAGCCCACAGAAACCTCCCAGAAAAAATCGGAAAAAAATGCAAATATTTGAACATACTTTCATCAAAAACTGGAACAGACAGTACGTAGGTGTCGTAATTTTTTAAACAATTTCTCCCATTGGAGTTCCTTCAAGTAAAAGAAACTTCGGGGTCAATAGCCAAGTTGCCACTACAAAGAAAAAAGTCAATTATTGTAATAACAAAAATGTAAAAGAACGTCACCATTGACGTTTTTATTGAAAGTGAAAAATTATTTTTCCAGCTGATGTATTTCCCCTTAACGTAATAATATTAAGGAGTAAAATATTTTGAATGAAAAAGAAATACAATTAGTGCAAGAGAAATAATTCAAAAATGTGAAAAGTGTATCAAAGTTTTGTTGGGCTGACTTGAGTATCAAGCAAAATCTATCAGATATAAATTTTAATAACTACGATGCTGTGTACACCATCGCAGTTATCGCGTTTATTTTGACCCATCTCAACTCAGTGGCGTAGCAGTCCATGCGGGCCAAGGCCTATTGTTCCCGTTTCAGTATACGTGACCTTGGGCCCTAAGGTAAAAGAGCAGATGTTCCGGTCAGGTGGTCAGTCTGATGCGAAAGCTCTGTGTTTAGCTCTCAAGCAATCTTGGTGCTCATTTATCGACCCACTGAAGGGATGAAAGGCTGAATTGACCTTAACTAACCCTGTTTTCGAACCTCGGACCCAAGGTGTGGAAATGCGGTGTGCTACCACTTAGCCACTTGGCTTCATTTTGAGCTAAACCATAATAAATTTCTTAGTTTAAAATAGCAAATAAAATCACGTAATGAAGTAACCGCAATTCATTTCTATATTGAAGTTATGTGCGAAGTAAAGAGAGAAAATCATTCATTGTGCTCTGCTATTTTTTTTTTTTATTAAAAACAAAAAGATAGGCTTTTTGTAAGTTGAAGATATAAAGATATATTTTATAAAATATATTCATATTTTATGTAAAATGGATATATATTTCCAATTATGAATAAACAACACATTTCATGCATGCAATTTATTTTTACAGATCTTAAAGCTAAGGGGGAAATTATTTTCACCCAAAACTTAATTTCTTGAAAATCAGAATGAAAGGCATGCATTACTTTAAAAAATGCATAAACATTTATGCATATAAGTACAATTTCAATAATAAAAATTTAAATTATTATATTTTATTTAACGTAAAATATAAGCAAATGTTTAACATTTTTTTATAGAAGTTAAAATTATCTTACAATAATCATATTTATAATTATATAAATAGGTTAGAATGTCACATTTTTAATGCTGAATTTCACATACATTTTAGTTTTTAGTGTGAGCTATAAAGTGTATAGAAATAAAAAAGGCATATGTATAAAAAATTAAGCTTATGTACAAAATTATTTATAATTTTAATAAATTAAAGGAAATAAAGTTACAGAAAGAGCAAATATGTAGTTTACATGTTACTATTCAACAAAAATGATTTATATCAACAATATTGATTTAAAAAAATTAAGATTCAATGTATGCAGTTATAATTTTTATAGTTTAAATATAACTATTAGTTAAAAATATTTAGCATATTTTCTTGTTTTTTATATAATTAAAGTTCACAAATTTATTTACTCCTTAATTGCAATAATTTTTTATTACCAAGCATTAAAAAATATATATTCCAATTAGAAAAAAATGTGTTTTTTTTCAAAATGTAACATTACCATTTTAAAGAATGTATCATTTTCTATTCAGACGAAATATAACAAAAAATTGAAAATTTTTTATTTTATAAGATTTCCCTCAGGAGCAACACAAAGAAATAAATTCAAGCTCTAACTTTAATAGATTACATTTTTTCTGATTTGTTGTACAAAGTCTGCTATTTAGAAGACTTAAGATTACTTTAACCAGACAAAAAGAAATAAACGAGATAATACTTAATCGATTTTATGTTTTAAGAAGAACTTTAATTATATGTATCCACCGTATAGATTAATGTATACAATATAAGAAAGGGAAATTAAATGATTATAGAATAAGTATGAACATAATTAAAATGAGTTTTTATTTGATTCTAAATTGTTACTTTAAAATTATTGGCACTTTAAATAATTTTGATTGGATTAAATTTGCATTTACCTTAGACTATAAAAAATTATGTATTCATATAGTCTAAGATAAAGGCAAAACTTTTTACTTTATTAAACTTTGCCATATTTTTACTTCATTATATTTGAGAAACTAAATGCTTATTATTTAAGATGTCTGCTTAGGTTTTTGTAGTGGTGTTTGACTTATATTTAAAATGCATTTTTTTTCTTTATTGTTAAACTAATTTAGCTGTTCTTCTAATAATGTATTTGTTTTACTTTTATGATTATGATACATAGCTATCTTTTTAAAATAGAAGACCTGGAAAAGAAAATGAATGTTACATAAAAATGGTAGGAATATTATTTGTAACTCAATAAAACTGCACAGACCGTATTAAAAATCAGTGAATAATATTCTTTATCAGCAAGTCACGATACAGTTTTGAATGATCAGTAAAGAACGTGTGTTAAACCAAATTCTAGACGAAGTTTAATTGTATCCAAAGCTGTAGTATTATTTAATGATTATTTCTCTGATATATTAGTGTTTAATGAAACCGGTATTGTTCGAGTTTTCTATACATTCAAATGGGATAGTAACTTTGACAGGCGGGGGGGGGAGGGCGAGGACATTGCTACAGGGAAAAAAAAACATTTACAAAGCTGCTTAGAAGAAATAAGAAAACAAAGAAGAAGAAAACAAGAAGAAAAGGTCTAAAAAGTGTTAAATTTTAAATATCGCACTATGAAAATTGTTAATGATTGATTGAATATTAACGTCGCACTGTTCAGCTACACGAGGGCTTTTGGCAACGGACCCCGTAATTTTGAACAATGGTCAACGATGGGGATGACACCTGAGCTGACATCCACCTTTCTAACTTCCACACTACACCAACGGGAGGACGCTTGAACCTCGACATATTTAGCATGCATTAGCCCCTCTACACGGCGGGTCTTTAATGGCAGTATTAGGTTGGGGAAAACTGTTTAGAAAATTTAAATTGTATGTTTATTAATCAAAAAATAATTTTAAATGACTGTCAGAATTAAGTAACAACCAGTTTAATGGGTCAAATCAATGAAGATTTACCGATGAAATTGTCGAATCAGCCACTGGACCACCAAATTTTGAAAAATTGCCAATTTGACGCATTTTTGCATGTTGTGTTTTGGAGTAGCAACCCTAAGATTTGGCGATTTTGACCCTTTATCTATTTAGCGAGAAAAAACTTGGCGGGATAAGAGATCGATACGCGCGTGACAATCCAACCGATTTACCATATTATATATATATAAATATTATGTTTTTTTTAGTTTTTTATTTAAAATAAAACAAAACAAAGTAGTTATTCAAAAAAACACTTTAATGTTTGTTAAATTAAAACAGTATTTTAAAAGAACATATATAAATTTTATTAAAATGTTTTATGTATAACTTATGTTTTAAATTCTTCTGTACAAAAAAAGCTATAGGTTCACTTTATTATCTTAATGCTATTTATTTCCCATAAACTCTATAAAGATTTGAAACCCCAAGTACATCATTTTACAAGACATTTTTACCAATATCTTTTAAACAAGTTATTTCGGAGGTACGTTTTTAGTTTTGAGAGAGATGCTTAAATACATTTATCTTTCTACGCAATAAATTTTAATGAAATTGAATGGTTGGTAGTTACGTATCAAATCTTCATCCCTCGCTGCATCCCTCTGTTGTATTTTATGCATATTTGCAACTACTTCTGGCCGCAGCAAATTATGCCTTGCCGTAAAGGTTGGAGAATTTAAATTTCCGCTCCCCTTCTATTGAACTTCTCGCATCAAGAATTTTTCAACTAAAATGGATCTCATCAAACTCTCTTTTCCAGTACGGTGATTTTTATTCCTTCCCATAACCGGGTTTAATTCCTGCGCTTCTTATCAGACTATAAAATAGATTGGTTGTTTATGGTTTTCGGGAACAATTTGAGTGATGCGCTGCGTTACATTTCCTTTCTTTTATCGTGCATAAAAGTGATCTTGTAAGAGGAACTGAAGTTCATTAGGAGTTATCATGTAGCATTTGCGTTAAATTTCTGGAACAATATTTAATAATAAGTAATTTAATCAAATAAGTGTACAAGGAGAAAGATTGTTGAAACTCCTGTATAGAATAATGTTTTACTTACTAAGTGTTGTTTGAAAAACGCTTATTTTTTTAAAATTTAAAGCTAATTTGTTGTTTTATAATATAATACGATCTTAAATTATTGATTTATTTTTGAGATTAGTTTACCGATTCTGTAATGGTTATGCGAGATTTTAATTTACGAAGTGTTTACCAATTTTTTTTTCAATTATAAGAAAAAACTGAAAAATAAATTTACCGCTGATTTGAAATAGAACAAGTATTACAAAAATGTTTATTATTTTTTAAAATTTAAAGCTAAATTGTTATTGTTTAATAGTATAATACGATCCTAAATTATTGATTTTATTTTGAGGGTTAGTTTATCCATTCAGTAATAGCTAAGCGAGTTTTAATATACGAAGCATGTTCTAATTTTTTTTTCAATTCCTACTATTAGTTTACATTCTCCCTATATATATCTTGGTCAAATTTTCTCAATCGCGTGTTAGTAAAATACTTTTTATTCATCTACTCAAGTTCAAGTACATTTTGTGAAGGTCTCCTTGGACCTCACTTTGAGAACGAGAATAAATAGGAGTCATGTAAGAACCAGTAGCCATTTTTATAAACAACTTTATTTGGTTATCTTATCCAAATAGAATCAAAGACTTTTTAACAAATATATCTAACTAGTATTATGAGGTTTTAAAGGTAATATCCTTTAAATTAACTTAATTAATGATCCAATTAATTAACAATTAAATAACGATCACGCAGAGATTACTACGATAAGAGATCCCAGAATTATATTCTATGTTCTTATTGAACATTTAATTTTAATTTCATTCACAATAATAAGACTAATGTTTACCACACCGCAATTCAGCTCATCTCAGCTTTTATCTGAGATTAAATCTTCCAACAAGAAATCTTCAATTTAACTTCACTATAACTTTCTGCTTCAATCTCTATCTCCTACTGCTCTAACTTTACTATTCCGTTTGACTTAAATACTTTATCTAATCTGCATAACAAGGAATCCTGTCCGCTTTTTGGAGTTGATTGGAAATAGGTAGGGAATTAAATTTCCCTAAAAAGGACGACTCAGAAGGTTAGTGATAAAGTTCCGTATAGATTTGTCACAATTTTTTTAAACATGTAGTGGATGACAATTGATGTTTACATAGTTTTTCAAATATTAATTTATATTTAATTAATTAATAAATATTTAAAAAAACTAAAATAATAGTCAACCATATATAAAAAGGAAAATTGCTCGCCGTTTCCCTGTACTGCGCGCTGCACTTCTAATCCAAAAATCGTGGGTTCGAAACCTACTTCGCATGGCCTAATTTTTGAGAATGTTATTTATGAATGAAACAAAAATAATAGTCCAACACCATATGTAGAAAGGAAAATCGCTCGCTTTATTATTTGCCACTTAATATTGTGATTGTGTCATATGTATATACATATTTATATTAATTTTAATTATTTAATAAAAAGTACTTAAAGTAAAATGTTTCTTTGCTGATCTAAGTAGGAATTATCTTTATTTTTTTTGTATTACTTGTTAATTATAAGAAAAACCGGAAAAAATGTGCCAATGATTCGAAATAGAACAAATTGAAAACAGAAACAACCTGAAAAAAATATATAGTTGGTAGAAATGGCTTATAAATACATACTGAGCAATGTTTTAAATAAGTTCAGACAGTTTTCTATAAATGAACTATTACGCTACAGTATTGCCTCAAGAGTTCCAGATTTACACAAAAAAGAAAAGTGGTACCCTAGGTATAGGCGAATTGTTTGTGAATATACGGGGAAAAGCGACTTGACAGGTTTGAAAATCGGATACTAGTAAAAATTAGGAGAATGCAACAAGTGAATAAATATTAACGTCGCCCTGTTCAGCTACACGAGGGCTTTTGGCGACGGACCTCGTAATTTCGAGCCCTGGTCCAGTGACGAGGACGAAACCTGAGCCGGCACCCCCCTAGTAAGAACTCGGAGACAAGGAACAAAATATTTACAAAATAACCTCTTTTCACGAGTTTGTTGAACCGAAAGTGTATCCCGTTTGGAATTTCAGGTAAAATAGTGGGTCTTAAAGAAAAAAATGTAGTCGTCATGGAATGATGAGTGCTCGGGCAAAACGAAGAATCTTCCGAAATTTGAAAGAAAACAGAATGGTAACATTACAGCAAATCTTTATCAAGGAACGTCAACAAGAATCTCCGAGCGCAGGTGAGTGTCCCGGATTATGCATAATATGTATTAAGGAAGCTGAAAACCAATATGAATACCACTCTTCTGATTGCAGCAAACAAAATAAAGCAGATTAAAACAGTTGGAGCAGAAATATATTGGGCAACTGTCAGATGGAAGAGAAGTAATGTGTTTTTCGCTTGATTCTGTTTGAAGTTGATCTTACAGAGAGACGAATCAGAATTGGGTTGAAAGGTCACGAAAGCATGTTATGTAAATTCATTACTACAGCACTTACAGCAAGAAAAGACAATCTGATATCTGTAGGATAGCTCTCTTGAGATATTTTAGGTTCCTTATTTAGCGTGCAGGGACGTCTGAATAGGACATTAGACCAAAACATCATGGTCGACACGTACATCCTGTAATGTTCACCTTTCGTCTCAATGACAATGGATTCTTTCAAAAAGTTAATATGTTTTGATATCTGGAGGATATAGCTCTTTTGTGATATGTTAGGCTCCTGATTTAGCATCCACGGGCGTCTGAATGAGACATCAAACCAGTGCATCCTGTATTGTTCACATTTCGTCTCAATGACAATTGATACTTTCAAAAGGTTAATATGTTTAGATATCTGGAGGATAGCTCTCCTGAGATATTTTAGGCTCCCTATTTGTTGTTGTTGTTGTTGTTGTGGCTAATGCCACCTGTCTGACGTAGTCAGAACGAGGCCCACGAAATTCATCGTGGCATGGGCAAGAGGTACGCCTGTCGTTGGCCTTGAGCACCATACAGGTGACAGTGCGATTTAAGCTCAGTGAAACTTCCCCGAAGGGACGATAGATGGCGACACGACCTCTATCTCCACCACCACAATTTCTGCAAGTGAACTGAAGGGGAGGGAAATATTCTCCAGTTCCTGCGCTAGTGAATAAGCCCACAAGACTACGGACCCACTGATTTAACGAGCACGTACTCCGTGTGCACTCGGAGGCTCCCTATTTAACATGCACGAGCGTCTAAATGAGACATCAATCCAAAACATCACTCTCGACAAGTGCATCCTGTAATGTTCACATTTCCTCTCAATGACAATGGAATATTTCAAAGGGTTAATATGTCCAGATATCTGGAGGATGGCTCTCCTGAGATATTTTAAGCTTCTTATTTAGCGTGCAAGGACGTCTTAATAAGACATCAGACTAAAAAATCATTGTCGACAAGTACATCGTGTAATGTGTGACGAATCTGTACGGAACCTTTCCACTAACCTTCTTAGGCGTCTTTTTGGGGAATATAAATTCACGAATATTTCCAATCAACTCCAAGAAGATGAACGGGATATGCAAAGTAGATAAGGTATTTAAGTCGAGCGTTGTAAGCTAGCAGTCATGATGAGTAAGGCTATTGAGCCAGCAACAGTAACCTCAATCTTAGAGGATTCCAGGATATTAAAATAGTGGAGACGTAGTGCTGTTATTCTACTGAAGAACGAGAAAGCTGATATCACCAGCGGTAACTATAATTTATGTACGCTTAAATTAAGCGTTAGTTTAGTCAAAATAATTAAAGTTAATGAAAGTTAATAATTCGAGTAAGTGTATTTTTAGGACCTCCTATTTCGGTAGATCTTACTTGACTTTGAGCGTAATTATTAATTTGTTGCATAATTCGTTATTTAATTTTATATAAAAGGTAAATACTTTTATTTGACGTAACATAGAAATATTATATATTAGTTTTTTTTAGACTTGAAATAATAAATAATAATTATTATTATACAAAATGGCTCTTGGTGGTTCTTTGCCTCAAATTAATCTTGGTGTACAGGGTGAGACCCAGGGGGGTCTCCACAAATATGTTCACCTTTCGTCTTAATGGCAATGTATTCTTTAAAAGGGTTAATATTTCCTGCCAAAATATGCAACAATCTTTTAAAGAAAATGAGAAATATTTCACTTTTTTTAATTAGAATCAAAATTCAGCTCTGATTATTTAAAGTATTTGCCAGAGGAATTTGAGCAATCCGGAATTTCGAAATCGCAACCACCTAATTTTGCCCTATCAGAAAGTGTTACTATTCAAGAATGGTTTCATACTTAACGTAATGCTAATAAGAATAAAATCTACAGTAAAGCAACATGAGGCCGAATGAGATTTTGACCGGGAACGGTATCATATGTAATAAATACATCACTCAGGTGGTCCGTAAAATTCCTGATGATCCCTTCATATCCTTTTGTATCTAATAATAACTGAATATCTAATATATGTGCTCAAAACATTAAGACTGTTTTAAATAAAAAGACAGAGAATGCAAAAACCGATTAAAATAAATTCAAAAGCAATTCAAATTAAAGCATTGTTTCCGATTCAAAATTGCTGTACCTTTCATTAATGTTTCTTCAAAATGAATCCTTAATTAAATTTTACTCTGTAAAAGATTTTCAAATTCATCGAAAATATACACCGGAATTTATTTTTTTTTAAAATTTCTCTTGCTTTAGTTTGAGTAAGAGGCTAATTTTTAGGGGGAAATAATTATTGAAAACAGTTTTTATTAGCTTTGAGTATCTGATATAATGTGGTTTTTTTACATTTACCGTGTTTGTTTTCAATTAATTGATGCTGAAGTACCCTTATGACGAATTGATGAACTTTAACAAGAAATTAATATTGGTGAAGCAGAACTAAATAAAAGCAAACATCGTTCTATCTATTGAAAACATTTTTTTTAAGTTCTCTTTTAAAGATACTTTTTCATTATATTGAAAGTTTGTAAGAAACTAATTAAAAGAAAGAAACAAATTTTGTAATGTATAAAGTATAATTAATAAAAAATATGCAAAAATTCTACATTTTCCTCAAAATTTAAATAAAACAATGTTTTAAACATTAATTTTAAAATCTCCCATACATTAAAAGAATTAAATAAAAACTAATTACTTTAATTCTAATAGCTGTAGGTAAATAGGCTTTTAAGCAATTGGACCGAGTCACATTAACGACTTTTTACTATCTAAAAAACTTGTTTACGAAAATTCTTGTTTATTATATCTTTTTTCTTAAACCACTTCTAAAAAGAAGTTTACTTATTGAAAATACCGTAAAGGGATCTGAAAGAAGAAAAATGTGCACAAATATTTTAAATGTAGGGTATAAAAACAGATATATGAATTATTATTATGGCATGGGACTGATTGAATTAAAAAATACAAGAAATTTATGTATAAGATTTTTGGTTTGGTATAAACAAGAAGAAAAGTGTGAAAGGATTTGAAATTATGGATAAAAGAATTCTCGTTTACATGGCTAATGAATAATCGAAAAACCTGATAGGCTAAAAAAAGCCTCTAAATAGCTTAATTACTAACCCATCTTTCATTTATTCATTGTTCATTTTATTTTATTTTTGAATCTATTTAAATGTCATTTGTCTTCAATTAAGAATAGTCGGTAGGCCCTTGCCTCAGCTTCCCATATCAGTATAGTAAAGAGCTTGTTTTCCATATTAACAATATTCGAGATAAATCTTAGAGCATTATAATATAGAATGTTTATTGGTAACAACTTTGTATTCTCTCTTCTATTTTACAATACAAATTACTTGAAATAAGTTTAGAAATGTATTTTTAATGAGATTTTATAAACGTATTTCGCAATATTACACTTTTTTAATGGATTATGAGATATAATTTATAAGGAGTGACCTACCATATGATGATTACAAATTTTCTGTAATTGTTTAAATAAAAGTATTATAAATTAGACATATTTACAGTTAATTAAATTTACCGATGGAAACGCCTAAATTTCTCATATAAGATGGTCTGAAGTACTCTATGTATACTTTTCTCTTCACATATACTACATAATTTTTTCTTATTATAACTTAATTTAAGTAACTTAATGCAATTTATTATTAATTAATAATGAAATTTGAATTACTTATTAAAACGAAAAATCCGTGGTACCATTGAAAAATATTTAAAATTTAAGCAACGCCAAAAATTTTTAAGATATTAAGCACTTATATAACTATAAACCTCCAATTAGTTCACCAAATAAAAAAAATATATTAAAGAACAAAAATCATTCAAATCAAATTCAGAACGCTTCCGAGAGGATATGTTAATTATTGTAGAGATATCTATTTTATTGAATTCTGTATTTCGAATTCCTGATATTAATCACAATTAAATTCAGAATAATCATTATATTTAAGAAACCTGAAAAAAAAACGTCACCAAAATTTTGTTTTGTTAATTTAAAAATATTTTGAATTTATACGATTTATATATCCCATATCTCTTTCATAACTGATTTTCTGTCACATTTCTTTTCAAGTTAAAAAATATATATGCTTTTTTTACATCACCAAGTATAACAATATATTTGTAATGATTATCTAAATTTATTTTTCTTGTGATAAATTTTTCTAATTCATTATAATTCTGAACTCTCCAAAACATCGTGTGATTTTTTTTATTTACCTACCTAAATGAAAATAGTAATTTAACTGTAATTTAAGTACTTAAGCAATTGCCACATTATAAAATTTTGTGGTGAGATGTTGCAATATTACATCAACGACTGGATATGTCTAATAAGCGTGTAAAAAAACTCGGCAATCAAGAGAGTAAAGAAAGTTTTCAAAATTTCCCTTGATCGAAGTAAATAAGCTGAAATTCTTTGCGATGAAAAAAGCGTTTTTGTCTGTATATTTCTAATTTTATATATTATTTTATACGTTTGTTGATATAATTTATCACCAAGATTCGTAAATAAATAAATGATCAAAATTTTGCATGATTTGATTAAAATAATACTTTATTACAAATCACAAAATTAATAAAATAATTCTTTAATTCATTACTTTTTACTATTTTTAAAATAGAATATTTATTTAATGAATTCAAATTTAGTTTTTATATATTTTGGCAATTATAGTAGATTCATAAATGCATTTAGTCTACGAAGCTTTTTTGGATTTTTTTTCGATCTTATCACTTAAGCCTTCATTGCATGCATTTTTTCGTAATATAAAGCAATATTTATGAACAATCGAAGTTTTGTCATTTTCAAAAGATATAACAAATATTTAAATTTGTCAAAATATTAGTTATTTCTTAGTATTCCAGTACCATGTTCGAAAATTTTCATACAGTTTTCTATTTATGTATGAAACATTTGTAATCATTTAGAAATCAGAAACCAAATGTTATTTCTAAAGAAGAATAACGTGTTTTGATTTCGAATTTTACTGCTCAGAATTTTAGATTTAGCGTAATGTTTTTAAATTACAATTTCATTTTCTTTTTTTTTAAATAACAAATCCCAGTTTAATTAAGCTAAGTAAAATATAAATAATGGTACGCTTAACATTTGCATAATGTCAACAAGCGAATTCAGGATGCGAGTTGATTTCCCGTAAACCAGTGCTTCTCAAAGTTTCAACATTTGTGACACAATATTCAATCATAGTTTTCATCGCGCCATCCCCTATACAATAATAATGCATTAAATACAATAACACTATACTTTGACGTTAAAGCTACAATATGACTTTAACCTCTTGCTACCGGCGTATATAAACATCTTGCTCAGCCAAAGGTTTAATTGCCACAGACGTATATATACGTCCTTCAGAAGTGTGACCTTTTCTGTTCACTGCTATTCATAAGATTGTTCCGAAGGTTTTGGAATGTAGTAAAAGGACCCCCCCAATACATCCCATACGCTCACCTAGGTGGAAAACGGTGGCATTGGGGAGTATAACTTTTAATTGGCAGTTAAGGGATTAATTATAAACCGTACAAATTATCGAGATAAGTGTTTATTTTTGTATATAATTTTATACATGACAAGCACATGGAATAATTGGTAGTTATTAATGTTATTCTTAACTTAGTATAATTAAATTTATTGTAAAATGCATAGTCAAGTACTAATACATTTAGAAGTGTATTATGTCAGAATGTATTTTGCTTGTTTACTTTTAGTAAATTAATAATTTTTTTAAATAATCTCTTGTTTTCGACTTTTCAATATGCTCGCTCCCCCCTCGTAGAGTTATCACGACCCCCTAGGGTGTCGTGCCCAACATTTCGAGAAACACTGCCGTAAACAGCACCGTGTTCTATTGTATTCTTAAGTTTAAAAAGGATTACATATAAATTCACTACGAGAAAAATGAGAGTAATTCAGTTTCATGAAAGGATACAATAAAATGAATTTATTTCATGTTAGCATTCGATTGCTAGCGTTATGATACCTAAAAATATTTAAAACATGATGTAGCGTTTAATACATAAACAATTCGGGTTGTTGATTGTTAAATTTAGTTTGAACAATTTAACAACGACAGAAAAACTCAATTTTTTTTTGTTTTTGTTTTAATAAATGACACAAAGTATTGTAAAAAAATCAAATATGTTATTTTAATTACTTTCACTTTCTTAACATATTTCAAACTAACTCATTACAGTATGAAATGAGAATTGTTGAATTTTTATTTAAAAACACAATACTGTACGTAAATATGTTAATCCATTTTTTACTTTTTAGTCACTCAAATGAAAACAAAACGTTCTTTTCACTGGAGATAAATATAGGAAACTTAATTCTTCTTACAGATTATTTTCTTGCAGTAAATCAATATAGAAATTATGGTTCACATAACTGCGCATAAAATACATTTATGTTTGGTTTAGTTAAGGCAGTGTGGAAGAAAAAGTTTCTAGAGAAAAACATCTTGATAATTCTTATAAAATTGTAAGCGAAGGTTCAATTACACTCATGTTAATTTAAATCCGATTATTCCGTAAGAAAATAAAGAAGGCTTAAAGAAAAAAAGCCAGAAATCAAATTTTCTTCAGTTATGTAACCTTTTCTTGCGAAATGTTTCCCAACGTGTTCGGAAGAATTTTATCGTCTGATGCAAAATAAATTTCTAATTTTTAAAAAATTATTCTTCATTATTTACCAATAAATAACCTTTTTAAAACTATGTAACCCTTTGTCATGCACATCTAAGTGTTTTATTTCATATTTAAATCCAAAGAAAATTTAGTTAAGCGATTTGCATTCAGCTTTCAATAGAGAAAATTGGATTTATTTCAAGGGAAATAGAATGCCACCCATTGACATCAATTCAAATGGAATGCTTTAAAAGCCTTATGTTACTGAAGATTTGAACGGAATGCGTTTGGCAAATTTTTGTTAAGCTCTACTTTGCAGCAAATCCACCTTTGAATTAAATAGAGTTACAGGTCACCAAGGAATTTCCTGCCTTCTTTAGTATTACGATACTTGACATATTACTCGTGACTTTTCCAACTTACAGATAAATTCAATATCCGGAAAAGGTAGCAGATTAGAGACAACTGTACAGAAAGTTCATTATTTAAGCCTTTGAATGCGTGACGTGATAAAAGAGGAATCCCTTACAAAAGAGTTGAACTCTTAGAAAGCTTAAAATGTCTAAAATATTTTCCGCAGATCTTCTTTGGATTAAAGCTGATTTAAATCGTCTTCAATTGTGAATGCGACTCACATTTTATCAAATTTCTGTTTGTAACTTGAATATTATTTGTTTAAAATGTTGTAGTATAGATATTTATTTTCACTTAGTTCTATGTAAATTGGAAATAATTGATAACTTGGATTAAGGAGCATGTTTTCTTTAATATTGACGAAACCGACTGATAAAACTGGAATATATGTATCGATAATTAATGCATTTTAGGAAAAATTTGAAAAGGATTTTGATTATATATATATAAAAAAATATATAAAAAAAAAATTTCAATGTTGTTCAGATCATGAATACCATTTTAATTTCTTAAGAACTTATATTCAACACAAATACATTAACCGTCTTGCTACTTTTAATTCCAAAACCACCACACAACAATAGGATTTCAAAGTCAGCATGTTAGGGGTCTTGCTGTGAAGATTATATCATAACACTCATATCACAGTTTACATTTTTTCCACACAAATCTTGAACATCTTACACATCGTTGACAACCAACCAAATTAGAGCCCAGCAAATTTACATTTTTGACAATCAACCAATTCAAATTCTACCATATTTGATTGTCATCTCTTTTGATATCTGTCTTTGCTGGCTGGTTTAAAAGTTAGCTCAAAAGATGTGTTTATGTATATTCGAATTTTTTAACTTGGTGAATAACTGATTTTCATTGATCTCGAGACGCTTGATTCTCTTGGTAAAAGCTCTGTGAGTAAAGAAATTTTGTTAAATTATTTTTTGAAAAATACTTTTCTTATGTAATTGTTTTAGGATTATTCTACTTTTCTTACGTAATTGCTTTACGCTTTCTCTGCATTAAGAGTTTGGGAGAGTTTGTTACATAATAGTAGTGAATGGTTTTATCGTACTCTCTGAGTTTTTACATACTCTGAATTTTTATTTTATTTTATTTCGTTTTTCCTACCGAGTTGCAAATGGGGAAGGTTGGCGCCTTCAAACTTGTTTAACCCCACTTATTCGGTCCGAAGTCCGAAATTGCTTTCTGATTCGCTAGGTTCTTCTTTTTTGTAGTTTCTTTTTTTTATTTTTCTATAATTTTTATCTTCATGTTTAGCTTTTATATTTTTATTACGTTATTCCTTGTTATGTTCATTCTCTATTATTTCTTGTTTTTGATATATAATACAAATTTCTTTCATATATATATATATATAATGAGGAGGTAATTGTCTAAAAATTATCAATTGACATAAAAGGGACTGATAAACTTAAACCATGTTTAATGGTGAGTAAAAACAAGTATTCGGATATATATTTAATACATTTATTATAACTTTTGTTAAATATTTTGCTATTGTTATTTTTTAAAAAAATCAGCAGTGCTATTGAACTGATGCACAAAATGTCAGTAGAGGATGGTTTGAAGTCCAAATTAGCAAAAATAATACCATAAGATCTAAGTCCTAAGAATATGGAAAAAGTAAAGAAAGCTTTTCAAAAAAGAAATCTTAGGTACACAAAAAAGGGCTATCTTTATTGAAATTTCTTAAAGAAAAAAAAAAGAATATTTTTTTTCTTCTTTGCAGAAATTAAATAATAAGGTTACGAGTAAAATTTAATATTCAACACATGGATCTATTTATTAATTTTCAAATTCTGAATTTTATGTTTACAACTCCATATTTAGTTTGATGCTTAAATATTACACGATATATTTACAAGGTGACATACATTCATTATTTTAAGAACTTTACACTATCAATAACTTCCCAAAGGGGAATGTTCTGGAAGAAATGAATTTATAAAAGCTATAAATATTGGAAATCAGTAATTCAATTTTAAAATAACTCTTCGTTCCGCCACAAGAAATCAAATATGATTGATTAAATTAAATGAAGCTGTATCTCAAAAGCTTTATTAATGAGTAAATATTAAATGCTACAAAATAAGTTTCATCAAAAGTGAGGAAGCGTTACTAGTCAAGTCACTATATTGATTTATCTGCATTTTCAAAATTATCTTTCCCAAAACTACTAATACTATACCAATTTCATATGAAGAAAAATTCAAGAGATAATTGTTGCATGATTCTTTTTAATACGAAATATGGGATTTCGTAAGTTTAGAAAAAAAAAGTTATTAGGATTTTAAGATGAATTGATTCATTGTTTTTATTAATGTTTTACTCTGAAGTAACACGACGCCTATTGGCGATGTTCCTCGTTATTTTGAAAACAATGGAGTGACGAGGATGGCTCTCCGCACAGTTCTAGGGAAAATTTTGAGCCTCGACGTGTTTATTAGGCATTCAACTCATCTGTACAACCGGTTTGAAGATTTCACGAAGGTTACCTATTTCATCTATCGTGAATTCTTATTGTTTATCAAAAAATGCATGCTGTATAATCGTATTAGAGGCATAATCTTGCAATCAAATGCCATTTTTCCTTATTCCATGAATATGAATTTGATTTAATCCGATTAAAAAAAAAAAACCTCTAGTGCAAATGCTTCTAAGATGTAATAATTTTTTTTATATAAAATCTATTGTACGGTATTATACAATAAATTTAATTTCAAATATATTACAAATATGTTTCAATTATATTCAATACGTTTCAATTACGTTTACTATAACTGAAATATTATTCAAATTATATTAAAAATATGTTTCTATTATACTAAATATAATTCAAATATGTATTCAAATTTTTTTCGAGTATTACTAACAAATGTTTTCTTAACAATAATATTTGACTAAAAACCACCTAACCAAAAGCCACTTTAATCGAGTGGTCATGGTCAAGAACTCATTCGTATATCTGACATTGCTTCCATCGCATCGTTGGTTCAAATCTTGGTGCTAATAAAGACACGCCGTGTAGAGGAATTAATGTGCATTAAATGTTTTTAGGCTCACAATCCTGACGTTGACAAAATAAAGAATATTAGAGAGTGAGTTATCAGCTCTTGCAATGTTAATAAACAGTGAATTAAGGACAATTTAACTGACTTATTAATTAAGAGAGTATTTAATGAGTTATTTGTTTATATTTATATCCTGTTGTAGTATGTATGGAAATCTCTAATTCAGCAAATAATCATCACTATGTGTTACTCGTCACATTATTTTTTTACAACCCTAGTGCTGGCATCCCCTTGATTGTTGATCCTTTAAATTCCTCTACAAGTGTTTTCTCATTAAAAAACAATTAATATAAATATATTTCACGTTATCCAAATACCCTGAAGTGGCACTGAATTAGGGATAGCAAGGGCCATGCAAATTGTGTAGCTCTGCGCATCATTTATGCGCAAGTGAAGGCGATGTGGTAACTGCTAACATAGTGCGTACTGTAGTTGTTCTGAATTAGTTGTTGGAATTGCAATTATGGGTAAACTGACTGATTTAGATGCGTTCCATGGCGGACAAATTGTAGGAGCACGACGCATGGGCTATTCAATTTCGGAAATCGTCAGACAGCTAGGATTTTCAAGGCCGACAGTGTCAAGACTATACCAAGAATACATGGTTGGAGGGGAAAAAAATTCTTAAGGACATTCGCAACTTGCAAATGACAATTTGACAGTGCGTGCTGAGACACGGCTCAGGCGTATTGGATGTCGCCAGATAAGCCAAACATTAGCTCAAATTACCAGCCAGTTGAATGATGGTGCCAGTAGTACAGTCAGTAAACGGACTGTGCAACGCTCGCTTCACCGTATGTGTTTCGGGTTGATTGATTAATTATTAATGTCGCACTGTTTAGCTACACGAGGGCTTTTTGGCGACGGACCAGGTAGTTTTGAACCATGGTCAAGTGACGCGGATGACACCTGAGCTGGCACCCCCCTCTCCTAACTACCACCCCACACCAACGGGAGGACGTTTCAGCTCTCGACAGATTTAACGTGCATCGCTGCCCTACACGGTGGGTCTTTGGTGGGACTGGGCTCGAGCCCGTGACAAGGCAAGCCACGGTCCGATACCTATACCACTCGGCTACCACAGCCGTATGTGTTTCGGGAGCCGTAGACCTACGAGAGTACCATTGCTCAATGCTCGCCATCGGGTTGCACTTCTTGCCTGGGCAAGAGAGGGCAAAGACTGGAATGTAGAGGATTGGAAACGAGTAGCATGGAGTAAGGAGTCTCGATTCCGAATACTTAACACTGACGGGAGGGTTAGAATATGACAGTTGGAACTGTACGTGGGCATGGTGGCTCAATCAGGGTCTGGGGTGTTTTTTTCAAGGCACTATTTGGTGCATGTTCCAACCTCCCTCAATGCAATTCAGTACGTAGAGTTGCTACATGATGACCTCCCTCCGCTTATGCTGTTTTGTTATCCGCATGGCAATGGAGTTTTCCAGCAAGACAACTGTACCTCTCACATCCCGATTGGCTATTGGGTGATTGGATGAGCATTCTTCTGATTTTTTTGTCCTAAATTAGACACCTAGAAGCCTAGACTTAAACCCTATTGAGCATCTTTGGGATGTTTTGGAATATGACGTGGAAGGCCATCACACAGCACCAACGTACCTTATTGAATTATGGACAGCTTTAGCCAATATTTGGCAAGTCATTGCCGTGGAACGTTTCCAGAAACTTGTTGAATATGTGCCTTGTCGTCAAGGCCAGAGGAGGCCCAACTCGTTACTAGGTAGGTATCCTTAATTCAGTGGCTCTTCAGTGTAGTTGCTGATCAACTATAAAAGTAAAAGTTTTACTGCCCTTTTTCTTCAAAAATAATATGTTTTGTATATAATCTTCATATAATCATCAGTTTAAACACTTTATTAAAGTAATCGCTAATAAACCAAATGAGTTAGAAGTTTTTTTTTTATTTTTTTTAATTATTAGTTTCTCTAACAGTCGTTATTTTTATAAACGTATTTTTAAAGTGTTTTTCTTACTTTTTGTCTCAATAATTTACTTACCTAATGAAGTATATGTTTCAATATGCATAGAAATTTGTTTTTAAACGAATTAGGAAAAAAAAAACATTATCTTTATATACTCTACTTATTTCAATTTAACACAGTCGCTTTAAATTCTAAGAATATTTTCCTTTACTTTTATTCTCATAATTGCCACATAGGAAACGAAGAATGCATTGCGATTTCCGTTTGTGATAATTCCCCGAATACACAAGGAATTTACACAACAATGTAGCCAGAACACAAACATGTTGATTAATTACTAAATTCATTCTTAAATCCACTGAAACATGGGCACCACAGGGGGTTAGTTCTAATTTTGTTCCAGGGATTACGGAAAGAATTTCCCCTATGAAGCACGAAGACGATAATCAAGACATTTCTAGTGATAGCAGTGATATTGGATTCTTGTAAAACGCATTCGTTTATTGTCAGGTAGTGACAACAAATAAAATATTTTTATGAATAACTGATTAATTTGCCTCGATTTCATGTTCATGAATTAGTGACATGTTTTTCCTTTTCAAAAGATAGTTTATTTAGCATGATTCATGCGCAATCCTTATGAAATAATATGTTCATGATTCTAACATAAAAACTCATTGTTTATTGCATTGGTTTATCTGAATCTGAAGTACAAGTATATGTTTTATCTGTTTAATCTCCTATTTATCCATAAATGCAATATTTTACACTCATTTTTAACACGTATTCTTCGGGAACATATTGTGTAAAAACAGAATTAGGTATATTAAGAGTATTTTTGTTCCAAAACATATTTTTCTTGTACATTAAAGTTTTCTTCATCTTATGTTAAGGAATTCGATATAAATCAGATTTAGATTCTTAAGATTAGAATGCATTGCAATGTTAACATACATATCTTTTCACTATCCTTTAATAAAATAAAAGGTGAAACTCTACTCTTTTTCCATTCATAAAATAATTCATAAATATATTTTACATTTAAAAGCGTATATTTTACTTCTTAGATGATATTGAGTTTAATGTATTAAAATTTTTTTAAAAAAACGGAGCTTTCTTAAAATGTTTCAAAATTTGAAAGATGCAGTATGACAAATGGTTTACGAGTTTAACATTCATAATATGAATTTAGCTTATTATTTTGTTGGTTTTTGTTCCTCAAAATGTCTCCCGAGTTCGGTATTTTATTTAGACAAAGACATCTGTAAAATACTAACTGCAATCGCTTTGCGAAAAATTCATTTCAAAATTTAACTTTCATAAATTTACGCAAATATTTTATGATCTAATTTATTTTTGATGTATCTTACCGAAATTGTTAGTTTACTATTTTTATTTATATTTACTATAAGAAAACTATACAAAAATTATGTGTAGCAATATGTATTTATAATATATACCATAACAATAATATATGTATAATAACGCATACTATTTACAATGTGTTATTTTCTTGGATCTCTACACCATGTTAGCTGATTTCCAACCTCGATCTGAGTTGTAGATTTAAACCTACAATCAATTGCAGTTTCATGGTTGTCGAAAAAAACTCATGCCCGAATGTAATGGTTTTACAAAAACATGCGTAAATATTAATCTCAAAATTTAAATTTTCACAAATTTAGGAAAATATTTTATGATTTAATTTTTATATGGAACATGTTTCATCGTTATGCATTCTGAAATTCTAGCTTAGTTTCATTTCTGAAATTCTAGCTTACTGTTTTGATGTAAATTAATGTATGAAAACAGCACGCGCGTGATGTGATGTGTGTGACAATATTTATAGCTACGATATATTTATCTGTACAAATGTGTGACAAATGCAAGTTACAATTTTCGTGTATATCTCTCTATACCAAGGGTGGCTAACCTTTTTGGGATGGGTGCCACAGTTTGATGAAAAAATTATGCCTGCCACTGTAACTTTTCCAAAAAACAAACATAGAAACATGAAAAATATTACTTATAAGCTTATTATGGGATTTTTACGCAAATAGCAACTTTTGTAATTCAGGTCTGTGTAGTCGAAATTTAAAAGTAATATAATAAATAAGACGAAATACAAATTTTGGTTTTATTGTTAATTAACTTGTTCCAATCAATTTGTTTAGGCATAAAATAAAAATGAGTAACTCTTGAATCATTTAATTCAAAATAATTATTAAACACTCAGTAATTACTTAATGTGGCTTTTGAATTACTAAATTTTTTTTACCAAGTCATCTATAATAGGATTAGTTTTTTCAGATACTAAAAAAATCAGATTATTACAGGTGCACATTAGCTAGTTTTGTGAGTGATGTTTATTTTTGATTATTTTCATAGCAAAAAACATTTATTCACATATTTAAATTCAAATTTTGAGGTTTTATGTCTGAGACAACCCCACTGCAAAAAATTATAAGAAATATGGTTATTTATTATATTTTCCAAAATTTTAAAATTTTTCTGCAAGTCCCCGCGTGGCACTGCTACAACTCCATCATTCCACACCGTGGCACGCGTGCCGCGGGTTAAATACCCCTGCTCTAAACTTTTTTATCGGCCTTCCAACGATTACAATTCTATGGAATGGGAGTTTTATAACAATTTATGTTTAATAATATGTGACAAATATAATTTAAGATTTTCTTATATATTTCGATGATATTGTGGACTCACTCGAATCCAGCTTTGATTTATTGATTGATTGAATATTAACGTCGCACTGTTCATTTACACGAGGGCTTTTGGCGACGGACCACGTAATTTTGAATCATGGTCAAGTGACGTGGATGACACCTGAGCTCGCACCCCCCCTCTCCTAACTACCACACCACACCCTCGGGAGGACGTTTCAGCTCTCGACAGATTTAACGTGCGTCACTGCCCTACACGGTGGATCTTTAGTGGTACTGGGCTCGAACTCGTGACCAGGCAAGCCACGATCCGATACCTATACCACTCGGATACCGCGGCAACCACTCGAATCCAGCACTCATGCGTGGTGATCCCGTGATTTGGTCTGGATGAAATGACTCACTACTCAAATTATTGACTCTTCCGCACTTCTTTACAGACGTAACAAGACTTTATTACATACTTTTAAATATACTATCATCAAACGCTTATTACAACCCTCGGCAATATGGTAACTCGCAACAGACCTCTAATCTTCTCACTCTCTGGAGTGTCTTTGGGCGTTGATAGGTGTTGTACTTTGGGCATCCGAACTGTAAGAACCGTCATCTATCCCATGTCAGGATAGTCTGTGATGTTGGGCATGACGAATGCGGTGTTTTGCATTCTGCTGAGTGGCATGACGACGATTGGTCCAACGATGAAACTCGGGAGGCGTGGTTATGGTTCTTTATATGGGCAAAAAAGTTGTTTGGTTTTCTGGCTTGGGTGAGAGCTTAGGAGGAGTGTCTGTGGGCGTACTACTACATCTTTATATAGCCGCGTTATCACATTGCCCTTTTTACTTGGACTCTAACAATACTTTCTCTTATCAACCTTCCAGTTTTTATATTCATAGAAAACTGCATTTTAACACTATTATATGTATATTTCACTATAGACATGTCTTTCTTTTTTGCAGCCCCCTGAGGATATAACGTACGTAGAGCTATCCTTACCAAGGGAACATCACAGCGTGACCACTGTCCGGCGGAAAGAACCCCCCACGGAGTACGCTAACATTGACCTCCACAGTCACTTGCATTTGCAGACTATCGTAGTGGAGCGGGAAGAAGAAGAGGAAGTCGGGAACAACACTTGTGAAACACCCCTCATGAGCAATCGCAGGGAGAGCGCAGTTTGAAGTTCTTGGGACTCTTTCTGTGAACAGTTTACGATTATTCCACAGAGGGTGGATACTCTGAGCATTCCCCGAATTCGAGTGGATCGGAGTGTGGAAAAGTAACAGGATTCCTGTCATTTTTCAAGCTCTTCACATGCACAAGGTGGTGCTCAAACTAAATGAACTGGTCTAGTAGGCCATTGGTCTAAAAAAAAGAATCACTTCATGGGCGTTAGGAAGTTTGAAGTATGTTGGGGACGTTTATCTACATCATTAAGGTTACATTGTTGTCGAATATGTGAAACTTTGTAACGTCAAAGCACTTGTATCTATGTAAAACAAAAGATTAAAATGTTAAGATATGATAATTATTTTCCGACTGTTGCGTGAAGAAAAAAATATTTAGTAATTATAATAATATTACATTAACACAAACGATTTTTTTTAAATAATTTTTCATATTATTCTTATGTAGTGAACAGAAAATTAATTGATGGTTTTGATAGAAATTTGCCTCTTAAGTTTCTTTGAGTTAAAAGTTCTCAGTAGAAAAATATACTTTCAAAAATTAAAAGGCAATTTTAAAAAAAATAATTCATTTCGTAATTTGTTTTCCTTTGTTAATTTTAAGAGCTGATGTTCAGTGAAATGTTAAAGAATTCATGCGAAATAGTATTCTAAACAAAAACGAAAGACAGGATTAACAGAGTTAGCTAACATTATTTCGATTTTTATATTGAATGCGTGATTTTTTCACTTATGTGTATAACTAATTCCTTATTTTAATTAAAATATTTTTAAAATTTATTAATACTTTTAAAAATGTTTCCATTAGAGCTATAGGAAAATTAATGTATTTGGCTTCCATTATGACTGTTTTACTATGAAACACATTTCAATAAATGTTGATTTCTAAAAATTTGATTTTTAGTTAAACTACAGCATAACATAAAAGCACTTTCAATTTAGAAACATCGCATAGAGTGCATTATAAGTTACTTCACTTTATAAGTCTCACACCATAGAACTAAAATTAGACCAATGGCCGCTACAAATCAGATGTGCTGCCTGTGATCTCAGACGAATCAAGAGTCAGACTCACATTTTGGATATATATAAAAAAAGGATTCGGACATCTTTTATACAATGTACTATAAATATCTCTGCACAATCGTGGTACCAACAATTGTTCTTCCGTGTGTAAATAATAGACCAAATGAGAAAGGATTCTTATGTAACTTTTATATTGTGGTTAACACACTCTTTATTCTCCTCGTTTTTTTACTTGTTTTTGTATGCGCGTTGTGATTGGACACTTTGAAAGATAGCACCGAAACTTCTATTTGTGCACGAACAAAGCCGAATTAATCGAACAATTATGGGTTAATAATGATGCAATAGACGCATTCTAAGATTCATAAAAGCGTTTAAGAGTAAAATGTTAAACATTTGGAATAACTTTAAATGCTGCGTTACTTAAATCGGAGAAAAAATCTCGCGAACACGTATTGCGTCAATGTAATAAAGACCTATTGAATATAACTCAAGTTCCAGACTCAAGAAATACAGAATTTTCAGTTTAAAAATATTTTATCTGAAATACCATCTATTTGCAGTGAAGACTATCAGCAATTTGATATTTAAATTTTTAAAAATAGTAGTAAATTATTAAAAAGAATTTATAGACATCTGTAATGCTCGTTTTATTTTCCTTGCACTATTGAAATATGATTTATTTAATATTTATTATTTAATTATTTTAGAGTTATTTATAAATAGTAATTGTTTTTGTACAGTAAAAAAAAATATTTGGGTGAAGCATTATAACACTTCTACTCAAGAAAAAGGGGTTTAAAGTAAAATAAAATAGTCGTAATTTGATGAAAAGCTTATTATTGTTTACGTAAAAATAATAACTGCGTGATTTTAACATTCAGGAATTGGATTTAGTCAATGTTAAAAACATATTTTTCTTGACTTGTAACACCTTTCATTCAATTCTTCAAAAGAACAAAAACATTCGAAATTTAAATGTTATATTCTAAATTATTTTCAATATTTAAAATTGTCTGCGCAATTGCCTACTTCTCAAATTTAAACTTTGTAAAGTTTCGAAATTGTTCTTATTCAGATTGTTATGCATATAATTAATTTCAAAAGTTATTTATTATGAAAATTATTTACACACACACATAGTCACTGAACGCGCATTTTATAGTTTTTGTTTTTGGTTTTAGATGCCATTTATAATTTCATAATCATTTGACATTGTATTTAGTAGATTTATCGTTCGTACTTCATGGTCATAACGACTATTAAAAATCAATTGTTCTCACAAAAGTGTTTACAAAAACTGTTATGCAAAAACCAATTGGTTTTTAATATTCATTTTTCTATAAATCATCGAAATTCATTATCAGCAAGTCGTTAAAAAGTTCTGAAATATCCATGCTCTCAGAATACTGTAAAATACTTCGCTCCAAATTTTAGAAATATGTGTAACAATTGTATTGGTTATTTGTATTTGTTTTTTGTTTTGAAGGATCAAAGTTATGCAAAATTCACCGATGCATCTCTTTATCAAATGTGCAAAGTTTTCTTCTGATATGTGTGAATTATTTCTGTTTTATTTGAACTCAGTGACTCTTTTGAAAAGAACATTCAGTGTTTCAAATACTTGGTGAAAAGAAAACACAATGTATGAATGCGAGAGTGTTTGTGTAAACAAAAAGAAAGCGCTAGATTTCTTCATTGTCTCTTTTATGTACTTTGAACTGTCATAGTATCTTACAATTGCACAATAAAATTATTTTATACTTATCTCAGCGTCTGATTATTTAATAATTATTATTAATGCATTAATTAGTGTAATCCTCCTTTATCAATATGTTTAATACAAATGAAAGGAATCAAGCAAAATATACTCTTTCCTCTTATTTCTCTTACATCAGTGCTTCTCAAACTTTCAATATTCGCGACTCAATATTCAATCATTTTCATCACCCCCCCTTTACCATATAATAACATGATTTGAATTCAATAATACTATACTTTGACACTAAAGTTGCAATATGACTTTAACCTCTTACATGCCACCGACGTATATAAGCGTCTTTCTCAGCCAAAACATTAATTTCCTGGGCGTATATATACGTCTTTCCGATGTACGATCTTTTCTGTGCACTGCTATCCATGAAACCATTCCGAAGGCTTTGGAATGCAATAAAAGGACCTTGACAGTGCTTGCGAAGGATTCTCTTAATTCAGATGATTGGCTTATTTATTCCTTTTCACCTCCCTCCCCCCCAAAAAACATCGTAATACGCACGTCTGCGTGGAAAATGGTGGCATTGGGAAGTGAACCACGTAACTTTTAATCACCAAGATAAGTGTTAATACGAGCCCATGGGGGGTCACTGATAATTATCAAACTTGTTCTTAACTTGGTATTGTTAAATTAATTATAAAATACATTGTATAATACTGATACATTTATAAGTGTATTACATCAGTGTAAAAACGTATTTTGCATTTTATTATATTAGAAAGTATTTTGTTTACCTTAAATCAATTAATAATTTTTAAATAGTCTTTTGTTTTCGACTTTTCAACAGACTCGCGCCCCCCTCATAGAGTTATCACGCCCCCTCAAGGGAGGCGCGCGTCACAGTTTGAGAAACATTGTCTTATATGCAACCCAAAACAATTTATAACACATTAATTTTTTTAAAAAATGGAGTTATGTGATTTTTTTCTGGTTTTTAGATTTTTTAGCAAATTTTAAGAAAAATATGCTAAAATTAAGAAGAGAAAAATAAATTATTTCTAAAATGGGAAAAAAATTGGCAAAAAAAATAACATAAACGGGGAACATTCTGTACCAAAAGTTTATGAACTAATTGTCAACTTTTCAATTCTGATGTATTACTTTACTATTCCTTTTTGAAATGACCTTCATGATAAGAGATATTTTATTTTTTGCTAAAACTAGAACACTTTATCTTAGTTATTATATGAAATTGCTTAAAAAATAGTGATTATATTCACGTAAGTGACTGCAAATTTTGTAATAAAACATTTATTGATAAATCTGAAGATTAAAACACTTCTAATATTATATAAAAGATGCATAAAAATATTCAGTTAATTATTTCAAAACTTTTTGAACCATCACTGTACCTGTTTAAGCATTTTTAAAAAAACACACACATTTTGAATAAAACGCATTTTAAAGTACGACCTCTTCCTTAAAGTAGTGGCATCTGCTTTTACTAAAACACTTGTAGTTTTTGTTCTAGTGAACGGAAAATAATAAACTTCGTATTTTTTTAAAGCTAATTAGACCACCTATAAAATAAAACCATAAAAACTATTATCAATTTTTGGCAAAATTCACAATTTTAGTGGGTAGTCGGATACCTTAAGGTTTATTTCATAAACAAAAGTAATGCTTATAAAATAAATCTATATGATTAGAACAAATTGTGGAATATATATAGTATTCTAGTCCGTATGAAATAAATTTAATTGTCATATATATTTGGTATTTATGTACTAAACCGTAGACCACCTTCGTTATGTCAAAAAACGTTGCTAAACGTCGCAATATGCAGCGAATGGTGAAAAACGGTTCCCGCCCATGTACGATGACAATGAAAAATTTAGATGATGACATTTGGCAAAAATTTTTAAATTGGCATCGTTTTTTTTTAATTTTGTAAAATTGGTCGACGGTAAAATACGTAAGTACCATACATTCTTATAATACATTGATTATCCAATTTACCTTATTAAGTTGTAAAGTACATGAAACAGAAGCCCTCTCGTTGAAAGAAATATAATATTTATTTCTAATTTTTTATTATAAGCAAATGATAAACTTTTATATTTTGGCATCAATGACTTATAATTTTATTAAATGAGATAAACATTTATGCATTAGATTTAGCACAATTTTCTTCAAAAAATATCAATTTGCATTAATTTATATAAGAAATAAAATATTCAAAAAAATTCCTCAGTAACACGTTTTACTTGTATAATATAAAGTATTAAATACATAAGATATTTCTTTTATTTGAGACATGCAAAAACACAATAAAAATTTGCTGCAAATAAAATTTTATAAACACAGATTATTAGGATAGTTACTTTTTGCTTATATTATAATAATAAAATAACTTCGACTAAGCAGATTTAAGACTTGAAACATTTGTCAAACAGCAATTTGTTAACAATAAGCAGGATGGTTATTTCTCTGAAAAATGACTTTTTAACAACTGTTTCTTACAATAACCGTAAAATAAATTTTTCAAATAAAGGCAGTGTGTGTTTTTTGAAGAATTTTCTTTATATAAAAAATAACATTTAAATGCAATTAGAAACTAAAATTTTTATCTTTTCCTGAACAAAAATACAAATAAATTTATCAGAGTACGATTCAATTCAGTAAATACATTTCAAATTGTGTAGTCATTATAAAATTCTAAGGAACAGAAAAATAGTAAAACTATTACTTTATACTTTAAATGAAAAAGTGCATAACATTGTCATTTTTACATTTAAAATGATTAAAAAAGATACATTAAGTTGAATTAAGCTGCTCATCAACAAAATGTTAACTACCTTTACTTAACATTCAAAGATATTATTTCTAAAAAAATGTTTAATTATGTATACTTTCATTTTGAAAAGAAATGAACTTTTTTTTTTATAAAACATGTAAATAAAATATTAATTACTTTAAAATTTCCTTGAATTACATAAAATTAAATCTAATAACTAGGAAAAAATAGCTATCTTTTATTAATTTATTTTTTATCTTTAATTTTCTAGGAATTAATCTCAACCTTTTTTCGTTTTATTACAGCATTAAAGATATTTTAAAGAGCATTTTTGCAAATAAAACGGATATTTTCAGATTGAAAATTAATAGTGATACAAATGAATGCAGTTTATCATAGAAAATCAATTTAAATAAAACAATCATTAAATTTTTTTTATTTTTACATTTTGATTTAAATTGAGGAAAATACTATCCATCTTTCATTCAAAAAAAGCAATTCAAACCCAAACCACGACACCTTAAAAGCATAAATATAAAAAAGTATTAATTTAACTACGCATAATGTGTTTCCATTGTCCTAACTGCTGTATTGATTCATTTTTCATGTACTCATAATTTTAAAGAGTTAATGATCTTAGGAATAGATTTAGTTGAACGAAACTTATCATACGAATCCATTTTACGTTAGGATAAGTTTAATGAAACTCAAAATGTCTAGAATCACTACAAAATATTAAAAATTCTCACATTAAACGGGGATTTTATTCTTTTTGCGATACCCTCCAAATATTGAATTAATGGATCGAAAATATATCTCGCTTAACTTCATCGACATGTTTTTGCTATTATTAAAAAATAAAAAGTTTACGGATCATTAACAATGTATATTTGTTGAATGCATAGCCATGTATAGCTTCCCGAGCTTCTTAAATTAACTTATCAGATTAAATAAAGAAATTTCAAAAAGTACTCTTCAATTTAAATTATTGATTCTTAAAACCGAGTTTTGGGCGCGTGTAAATATAATCCAATATTTGAAAGTTATAATCAATCTGAAGAAGGTACAGGCGTTATCCTTTTTATCAATAGATTCTCAACGTGGGCAATAACGCCCCCTTGTGAACATTTGAGGCTTTCAGGGGGAGGGACAGTAAAAGATCCAGAGTAAATTAGGGGGTTTGGAAATGGTATGGAGGGGCAGATTTACCAAATAGGGTCTAAAAAAGACCAAAAAACACGCTGATTATGTACTAACAGAAGTAAACTTTAATACTGGTTCCCTTATACTGATTGTACATATTTAAAATTGTATATTCATGGCAGTAGCTACTTCAGATTTACAAGTAAAAAAAAACTGGGTCTTCAGGGGAAAAAATTAAAAAATAATATACTCTATTAGTAATATAATACTTTTTAAAAATTTAATTATTGTTTTCACCATGTATTATGTACGCTCTTATTTCTCTGGAGTGGAAGAGGGGGGTATCGAAATATTCACAAGAAAAAGGGATGCCAGGTCAAAAAAGGTTGGGAACCTATGCTTTATATTATCATTAAATTTTACTAAATGTTTAATATAACAGTTAACTTAAAAAATGCATTGTGATTATTTTACCACATTTCACACATTGAATGGCTCCATTATTCATTTTTGGGGTTATTACACCGATCAATGCTTCCTGGAATCCTTCAAGAATACCCAATACATTTCCCCATAAAAGTATAGAGACGACGTCTTAACAGAAATATATCAAGAGATGATCCTTTAAGGGAAGAAGAAAATTATGTCGAAATAATAGGATTAAATGCATAGTTCCCATACCAAAAAACTGCTTATTTGGCAATCTATTTGCTACGCTACTTTTTTTTTGTGTGTGCTCGTAATCTTCAGAAGAGAAAAATAATTCTTTGCCAGACGTCTGAAGCTTGCCAGACTACAATCTTTGGTATTTTCTACTTTATTAAGGGACACGAGTAAAGAATTTTTTAATATTATTTGTCTTCAATATTGTGAAGTGTATATTGCCTATAAACTTGATGTATAAAATCTACACTTTCTTTAAAAGTAAAAATACATCTGAAGACTTGTAATTCCTTACAGGCATAATTTTGCCTTACATTAAACACAAGCGTGTATATTTTTTATTATATACAGTTTGTTGAAAAGAATACTCTTTTATAGCAAATTTTTATAATGAAGGACATTTTAAATCAGAAACTATATTACTTAACATTAACTACACAGCAACAAAATTAGAATCATTCCAGTTTAACTGCGAATAAATGTATTAAAGCATAAAATTTAAAAAAAAATACTTTCACTACATGGCACTGTAAATGCAACACCCAAAAGAAGTCGGTATAAAGTGAGAAAACTCGGGAAAAAAAAGAGAAACAACACCAAACAAAATAAGGCATACTTTTTTCTGCATGATGCAACATTTTTTGTATAGAGTCAATGAGAGTATAGATGATATCCTGAGAGATGTTTCTTTATTTCTTGTCAGTCATTTTTAACACAATTCTTCTTCTAAACCAAGGGAGGACAGGGAATGCAAATTGTGTTTGATTACATACCACACGTGTTCGATTGATGAATTATCAGGGAAGAATAGAAAGCGGGAAATCTGATGCGTGTAGTATGAAGTCCCGGTATTATTCTGCTGGTGAAGGGCAATGAGCACTCCACAAAAGTATAGAAATGTCACACGTCTCAGAACACTACACACGTTTTGTTCGGCCGTCATAGTGATCTGTATACGAACTAGAAGTGACCTGTTATCGTATGCGATGATGCCTCAAATCATGATGCCACAATGTTGTGCGATTAAGTATTCCATATGTACTGAAGTACTCTACCTGTCACTACAAAACAGCCATATTCCTACATTGAGACTATCACTGGATACCCAGAAGCATGATTTGTCTAAGAACACGACAGCTCTAGCCCAGCGCCATAGCAAACCGTAATAATCTGTGATGTGTGATCAATGGCTATCTTCCTAATAGACGCCATGAGGGCAGATTACAAATCATTAATCAATGGGTAATGGCTTTGATGCTCCCATATTCACCAAAGGAGTTCTGTACATGCTGCAATATTGAGGCAGAAGTGGTTTGGGAGCTTCCGTTGCTTCCCGGTGGTTGCATTGATTCACGAATGCTGATGTCACTGAGGGCATACCCCCTCAAACACCTTTACCACATCTAGGATGCATCTAGGTGAGTGTCATCTGAGATTTGATCCACCTACCTATATCTGTCCGATCACCATGTGCCTCTCTCCTTAAAATCATCTCTCTGCTGCATATGTTTCCGTTAGAAGGGTCCTGGCTTCCCATCATATCAGAGATGGAAAAAAATTACAATAATTTTCTTAGAAGAAATAAGGGCACTCCTTCATTTATATCCTGCTCGAAGTGTGTAGGAAAACTGCACATTTCAAATCGCTTGCAGTATTCCATAAAACTCATTTGTTTTGAAATTTTCATAATTTTTTAGGCACTCCCTTCAGGGGCTGAAATTTCAAGGTTACGTTGTGTATTAAAATGCATTAATATAATTACATTTTTAGAAGGCAATTATTCACAAAAAATGTTCTACTAACAGAAAATGTTCATGCATATATTTTGATGAAGTTGCATTGCTGTCATTATTAAAGACATTATTTTTGAAAAGTCTTACGATTACAGGCTTACGGCATCATTCTAGTTATAAAACCTATTTATAAGACAATTCAAAAAGTTATCTATTATGTAAATTGAAAAGAGTTCAGTATCTTTTTCACTATATGTTTCTGTAATATTCTCTTACTCGTAGAAATCTAATAATTTTCAAGTATTTAAGAATGTTAAGAATGTTATTTAAGAATGTTAATACTCTATGTACAATATTTGTGAGAAGCAAATACGTAAATGGAAGCATTCGAGAATGTTAAATTTTATTTCATTTTTTTTACTGGTGCAAGTTACAAAACTAAACAATACTTTCTCCGGTATAAATCAATGTTTTATGCATACTAATTTTTCTTAGCTGTATTAGTTGCATCTTCAGTGGCGGTATGAGGAAAACTGTTCGCAACAGATTAAAATTGACTTTTAATCTCTGAATACTGCATGAAACATTCAAACAAAAATATCCCTTCAAAATCATTAATATAGATTAATTAGATATAATTATGGAATGAGTGAGAATTATTTTAACGTTGCTCTATAAGGCAACGTTGGGGCCATTGGCGACGACCTCGTCATTTTGAAACTCGGTCAAGTGGGGAGGACGAAATCTGAACTGGCATCTCCCTCACCTACCACACCACGCCAAAGGTAGAACAATGACTCCCAACAGATTTAACGTGTTCATTCATATCAAAGTGGTAAATGAAGTCTCGTCTATATATTTCTTATGACCAAACTATTTACCATCTTAATATAAATATTTTGACTAGTAATATAGTGAACTCTCAGTCTAAAATATGAGCTATATGCATAGTTAACTCTCTGGCCGGAACATCAATTTTTTTGCCGCACTGAAAAACATCCGTCTGAAGAGGGGTACGTGCGTTTTTTTTTTTGAATTTCATTACCTTAAGGACTGTTTTTAATGTTCTTATAGCTCATGAAATTTAATATGGCTCAAATAAAATGTGTGGTATTAAATCAAGCACAGCAATATATTTTTATCATTAGAGTTGTGACTAGTATTTTTATAAAAACTGATTAAAAATTACTTATATTCATGTAAAAGTAATTAAAAATAATAATAACAAACACGAAAAAACTTTAGGAATATCCGTGTGATCGACGGTGATAAATAAGAAAAATCGCACATATCGTGCATTGAAAAAAATCGTCATGCACTACCACGTGATCCTCTTACTATGTAGAGTCAACTGAAGATGTTAAGGCAGTCCATCCCCAAAATCACACCACAGCGTTATCTACAGGCATCGAAGCAAATCATCCCGGTCTGAGAGACGGATGCTCCGCTCAGAGGGTTAGTGTAAATATTCTGACTAGTAATATAAGGAATTCTGGAGCTAAAATATGAGCTACATGCATAGTTAAGACACTAAATCAGCTATTCCAAATTTTTCTCCAACATCGACCCTTTAAAAAATGGTAATAATTGAATTGAACTCAGTGGCGCAACTGCCCCTCAGGACCAGGGCCACTGTGCGCTTACGTGACCTCAGGTGCTGGAGGTGCATGCGCAAATGTTCCGGTCAAGTGGTCAGTCTAACGGGAAAACCCTCACTGTTCAAATCCCAAGCAAGCTAGGTACTCAATTATCGAGCCAATGAAGGGAAGAAAGGCTGAGTTGACCTTACCCAGCCTGGATTTGTACTTCAAACCGGTGGTGTGGAAGCGTGATACACTACCATTCAGCCACCGGGTGTCTAGCGCTAATAATTATCCACAAGAAAAAACACTTAAAAAGAAACTAACTAAGAATATGTACAGAAATGTAGAAAAAAAAACCGGTTTGTTAGATTTTTATTTTATTTCTATATTATGACATTTCACCCTAGTTTCGGGGATTGTTTTGCATTAATACAAAAACATATGATACATTCTCAAAGAAAAAAATAAGGAACACAGTGTACCATATCAGACAAACAGATCACCCGCTAGACCTCAAGTCAATCTTTCATAGAATTTTGTAGAAAGAATGTATCCAACGGTTTTATATACTATTTAAAAAATAATCGAGAATTTTTATTTCAAGAAGACGATGAAATCTGCTGTAAAAGTAACGTAACTGTACTATAGGAAATATTTCGTTTCAAGGAAACTTTGGTCACCATGTTACCCTGATATTAGCATTCCTGACTTTTCTGTGTGTGAGGGGGAGGGGGGTATTTCTAAAACAAAAAAAAAAGTTATGAGAATTTCCAGACAATAGATGATTTATAAATATAAAAATAGCCATTACTCAAAAGATCCAAGAAGTCACTGCAACGTTTTGAAATTCATCTTTGAAAATACACGCAATGTAAATCCAAGTTTTCTTCCTATATTTTGTTCGAATAACATATCAAAATTAGCATAAAAATAATAGTTTGATGTTTGTGCCATAAATTTACGAATCATCAATACTGGTATTTTGAAAACAACCTTTATAACAGACTGGCATCAACCAAGAAACCAATCATATGTTGTAATTCATGATTCTCTTCCGAAATACATTATATATATAATGCTATTCTTATTTATAATATAATTAAGATAGTGTTTCTCAAACTGTGGGGTGCGCCTCCCAAGGAGTGTGTGATAACTTTACGTGGGGGGAGAGCATGTCAAAAATAAAAGATTTAAAAATTTATTAATTTACTTAAAAGAAAAAACAAAATACACAGTTATTTATATAATATATCATTACTGCACAATGTATTTCATTATTAATTCACCAATTCTGAGTTTAGAAAAAGTTTAATAACTACCCGTGATCCCATGGGCTTGTCATATATAAAATTAAGTACAATATTTAACACTTATTTTGATTATTTGCACGGTTTATAATTAAAGTCGTATTGTAGATTTAGCGTCAAAGCCCATTGTTATTGTATAGGGGGTGAATGAAATTATGTCAGAAATATTGAAAGTTTGAGAAGTAGTGAACTAAGAGAAGCATAAGTTTAAGATGATAGTAGTTGAGCTAGAAGCCTTTTAAATGTTATACTCTTGTGGAACACGCAACTTGCGTTCATATATACTTTTCAGGAAATTGGCCGGTATACTTAGCGTGCATATAATGGTCCATGGTTTGACTTCGTAAATTTTATCCGAAGAACAGAAGCAGGACTCTAAGAAACTTGTTTAGTTCCTTCAGGCATTTTGCTTCCAAAGCACGGTTCGCGAGAGTTTTGACAGTGGTCACAAATCCACGAAACAGTGCGTGATAAAGTGGTTGATGCACTTGACATGCTTTGGGGACGACTTGAATGTCATGAGGAGTACACTTCAAGACACAGACACTTATCTGAAGAGCAGGACTGTCCTTAGTGCCATTCTATGTGTCAGAATAAGGCCTGGTATTGCAGCAGTTGCCCCATCTACAAACTTACGAGTTCATTATAAAGCACCAAGGTATTTATTTGCATATGAAATTATCTTTCTTTGTGGTTATACTTCGTTAAAACTTACAACTGTTCGAACTAAAATATAAAGAGTTACGTTTATATGATTTCTTTAAAATGCGTTTAATTTTATGTTTTTAATTAAAGGAGAATTAAATACATTTTTTTATTAATTGCCTATTTACATTCTATGCTATCAACTACAAAATCTTCTCATGATTTTTTTAAAATGAAAAATCAATATTAATATATTCAAGAATGTTAAAATAACCAGTAGGTTGTGAAATATGGCTCTAAATTTCTGATCTTAAAAAGTGTACTTCAATTATTTGAATAATATCCAGATATAGTATCTAAATCCCATATACAGTAAGACCTCTATATTACGAGTTCATTTTTCAATTTTCTTTATAAACAACATAAAACAAATTTTAATCTCATAAACACCATACATTAAAAAAAATTATTCATACATTTTTGTAAATTAATATATATTTATTTTATATACCTTACTTATCAAAAAGAAAGAAAAAAAGAAAATGGAAGGAAAGAAAGAAAAACTGCAAGGAAAGCTTCTTGATGCGCATTTATCCTCTTCCTGAAAAATTAAATTTCTTTCTTTGATGATCAACCAGTTATGTTTTGATATTTTCGAGCGACAAAAAATGAAGTTACCGGTATGAGTTAACAGCACTATAAATGAACACTATTCAAGGACACGGGGACACGAGACAGCTCCGGTGAGGGTACAAGAAGATATCGAATATGCTTCTAGGGAACTGGACAATGGGAGTTATAGGATGCACTTCTTGGATGAAACGACCAGAATTCTACGGCTTTCGGAATGTTAGAATCCTAATAAAATCAGTTCAAGGTTTATGACCTGTATAAAATGTGTTAAAAGGGAGAATAACTTGAAATGTTCAGTAATACTTCAATAAAAGGGAGGAAAAAAATTGCATCACAAGAAAAAAAATTCGTTTCATAGAAAATGCACTTCGCTATAGGGAGGTTATTTTATGAAGAAACCCGTGAAATTTTCTTTGTTCCAGAAAAAGGTTCGTTATACAGAAAAATTAGCTATATGGAGATTCGTAATATGGAGGTTCAAATGTATATAGATAAAATACCTTTTTTAAAGAAAAAAATTAAAATATAATGAAAATAAATTGAAAAAGTCTGACAAAATGAATACATATGTATATAGTCTAGCTACTCAGATTTAGGGCCTTAAAATAATTGTGGGAAAAAATGGTAATAAAATAATACATGGTTTTTATTTTAGAATGAGGTAATTTCTTTTCAATTTATGACTTGATCAATTAGTTAAAAGTCTAAAATTGCTAATATTGATTGATTGAATATTAACGTCGCACTGTTCAGCTACACGAGGGCTTTTGGCGACGGACCACGTAATTTTAAACCATGGTCAAGTGACGTGGACGACACCTGAGCTGGCACCCCCCTCTCCTAACTACCACACCAACTAAAATTGCTAAGACTTCAAGAAGAGATTTTATACTTCGAATATAAATCAGAACTTAAAATTTTATCAAGCAATTGCATTCCCTTAAAGGTATCTAAAATTTCATAACGGTTACTTTCAACATTATATGTATAAAACAAAATATGTACTTAGCAATTAAATGTTATTCATTTAAGATTACTAAATATTTTCCTTAATTATTTTTATTTACTTTCTAGCTAAAATTTTAGATTTTTAAAGGATAGTTTTTGTACAATTTTGCGTTTAAAATATTTAAATTCAACATGTTCACACATTTTTAATTCACTTTTTTTATTTCCATATTGAAAATTTACTATACAATAGGATTTATTATAATATAGTTATAAATAAATATGTACTACATTAAAAATAACTGTTTTTATATGTAAGATAAGATTAGATCAGATTAGAATTTTAAAACATTTTTAAGGGAAAAAAACCTATTCAACAATCCAAATTGTGTATTCAAAAGAAAGTCTTAGATTTTTTTCATAAAGTAAGAGTGATATATTATGTTTTTAAATCGGGTTTTGAACTCTAATATGCAATTCGAAACTGCATTAGATGTTATTAATGATACATGACGTTAAAAAGCTTTTAGAAATTTTATGAGATCGTGAACCTTTTTTTTTTTTTTGAGAAGACTGACTACGTAAGACAAAGATCAATAAAATTAATCTCAAACTATCAGTAGAATATGACAGAAATTTTACAAAAGATGTTATAAGAGTAATAATTTTCAGTAAATTAATTTTTGTTTGCAAAAATGCATTTAAAAATGTTTAGTATTAAATTTGAATTATTTGAATTGCAGCTTTAAAAATGTTTTTTTTTTTTCATTTTATTCCTTTTGTAATACTTCTTATTTCATCTAAAACAGAAAACTATTCAAAAATTAATTATTTGTCGTGTTTCTAATTAAAAAAAATGGATTAGATTAATTTTATTTGATTCTGGAATTTCTCTTAACAAAGCAAACATTTGATACTCTCAACTTATTTAAACTTCGGTCTTATATAAACGGAATTAAATGTTTGCCAGATGTCTACGTTTTCCATTTTCTCTTCTAACTGGTATTTAAGAAAATATTTTAAAACTTCTTAAGCTGAGAGAGGTATTATTTTTTGTTTCTATAAATTTACTATTAATCAAATATTGTCGAAACTCTTAATACACAGGAAGAAAAATACTTCAGCTTCTTAATCGAATGTTTCTTTCCCACTTTTTGAAAATATATCCAAAAACAAATAATTTTAACTTAGGATTTATTCAAAATAAGAATGTGAAATATTTTGTTTATTGTTATTTTTTAAATAATAGTTAAGAAAAGAAAGACATTTTCCAGTACTATTTCATAAAGTAATTTATTAAAATATTATGCTCTGATTCTGTTTTATTAATTTTGAACTAATTATTAAATTAAACAGAAAAAATTGAGTTAGTTTAATTATTTCAATGTAATTAACAAATTTACTATTGCAGAGAGTTAACTTTCTAAATGTGCGTATTTAGAACTAAATCTTATTTGAATTGCTTTATCAAAGCTGGTCTAAATAAACTGTAGAAAAAATCATAAAATATAAAACTCTATTTAAATAAAGAGCTCCAAATATTTATCAAACGCATAACATAATCTAATTCTTCTATTTTACTCGTGAATTCAGTTATATGCAAGCTAAACGATAAATTTTTAAACGAATTGAATTCTTAGTTGTGTATGAAAAAATCAGATGATAAATAAAAACTAAATCGTGAGGCTTAACCACTAGCACTACATCGGGGTTTAATACAAACTTCCTTCTCACCACTTCAAACCATTGCAATGGCACAAGGGCCATGTAAAAATAATAACAGGATTATATTGAAATCGAGTTTTGATTATTATAGTTAATATCATTGATCAAGGCTGCAAGAGAGAGCAAATTGCAAATAATGCACATTTAATCTATGCTGCATTATGGGGGAATATTTGTAAGTGCTTTGAAATACATTTTAAGCACATTTTAACTTTAAAAATTGTCTTAGTTAAAGTTGTCTTAGAAAGGTTTTTCGGTTTAACTGTAGCCAGTTGAACAAAGTTGGTTAAATTATCCGACTACGTTCGGAACCGTGATTTTAAAAAGGCGCATAAATGGATAGTTTTTATGATATTTAGTGTCACTCAGATTATAAAACATTGATAAAATTGTTTTAAGGACATTTTGAAAGAAAAAATTATTTAAATATAATATTCTGTCAAAAAATTAACTCAGAATAATCTTTTTTCCAAATGTTCTCCTTTTGTGAAAAATGGTCCTATTTTAATAATATTTTGCCTGTATATAGCTCAGACCTCTTTACAGAGGCTCAACTAGAATTTTTGAAAAATTCACATTATTTTCAGAGTTACCACCCATTGAAATAATTATTCGCGTTTTTTTCTTAAAATTGCTCCCCTCTGTTGTCGTAAAATATGAATAAACCCACTTCTAAGTTATATATTTCAAAAATTCTAGTTGAGCCTCTGAACAGTGGTCTGAGATATATACAGGAAAAATATTATTCTAATAGAAGCATTTTTCACAAAAGGAAAACATTTGGAAAAAGATACTTCTAAGTTAATTTTTTGCCAAAATATTGTATTTAAATAAAATTTTTTGTCAAAATATCCTTAAAACAATTTTATGCATGTATTATAATCTGAGTGACACTAAATATCATGGAAATTATCCATTTATGCGCTTTTGCAAAATCACGGTTCCGAACGTAGTCGGATACCTTAAATGTGAGTGCATATTACAATCAAATTGACAAAAGTTACGTAGTATCGAATCCAAAAAATACCATCAAAATTTAAAAACTTACTCGTTTCTCCAGATTCATTCTGAATTTTTTTCAAATTAAGTATCAGAACTTATTGATTGAAAAAAAATCCCATAATTCATTTATCTTCGTCTACAATTATAATATTCATAAGCAGTTATTCTACATTAGAGAAAAATTCTTAAAACCCTAAAGCAAAATAACTTTTATGAGTACTGTATAAACATTTAATTCTCCCACAATATAATAAAATTACGAGCAAAAGGCGTGTGGTTATCATAACACATCAAAGTGTTTCTCTCCCTTTAAAGCCACCCTTCATGCCCTTTGACCCCTTTTTGGCTATTGACCTCGCACTTCCTGTGGGTGACGTTGATCCCTGCTTTGGTATGGTGAGCGTTAGAAGACATAATAACCTTTTCAAAACCGACTATATGAAAAGGACCACAATATTTTAATTTGTATTACTAATTATAAAAATATTTTTAGTATAAAATTTCTATAAAATAGTATTTTACTTATGTGTCCAACTCAGTTAAAAGTAAAGAGGGATAAAAATGTATCCATTCTAAAAATGATGTTTTTAAGACAATACTTATTTAAAAATTCTTAAAAATTACATAAATTAATGTATCACTATGGTGCTTCTGTAATTTGGCGCTTCTGTATTTGAATATAAGTGCTGTAATTTAGCGAGGTTTTGATGTCAAACATAGAAACGATATCTTTAATTAAATGTAATTTATATGCAATTATGTTACTATGAAGTTCTGAAAAAAATTATATAAGAATTCCAAATTAATTTTACACATGCCAAAGTACCTTCTTAATGTTTTTTCTTAATAATTGTAAGATCTAAAGTAAATATTTTGTGTCTTTATAAAATAATGAATATTTTTTTAATGGGAGTGTGGTAATGAATAAAAATTAAAGCCCGATTCATCGATTCATATAAGTGGAATTAAGTATTTAAACATTTTAATCACTTAGAAATTGAGAAGATTCAAAGGAAAATTGATTACAATTTTTATAAAAGTATTTCAAGAAAATATTTTTGAAATATGATTATTTTAAATTCATGATTGATTCATAAGAGAGTTAAAATATTAATTAAATGCTAGGCAATATTTTTTTTTCTTCAAAGCGGCAGTACACTTTGTAAAGTTTTTTTACAACAACTCCTAAGATTTGTTTGCAAAATAAAGTTACCAGATCGTTGCATTTGCTTGACAAGTTTAACCAAAATTTCTTAAATGTATAAGTTCCAAAATAGCACGTTAACTTTAACAATGTGCTCATTTCATTGTAGTTCTTAGATTGATGCATATGCTTTGAGTAGTGGTAAAATAGACAGATGTGCTTTCAAGTCTGGAAACAACATAACGATACATTCTACAAGTTAACTACTGAGAACTTTCTCAACATAATGAGGTTTTAATGATAGTTTTCGGCTTGAAACCATTTATAAATTAGAAGAGTAGTTACACTAAAGTTTACGAAATGATAACAAGTGGTTAGCCAGCATGGATTCGAGGTTTTGGAAATGAAGACCATAGTGCATTAGGGTCTCAATTACATTAAATATGTCATGCGGTCAATGTCTATATGTTGGTGGGCTGTGAAAATGGAAATTGGCATTATACTTCATCATTCAGCCTATGGTTGGAAATTGTGTGATATAATGGATATTTTACAAAGACTAATGTGAGTCCTAAGAAATAAAGGCTGTAAAAAATGTTCACTTATGCATAATTTAGCAAAATATTTAAGTCTTGAAAACTTAAGATTTAATGTGACTACCCAAAATTCACCGTTCGGATGAAAAATTTTGAAATTTATTTTAAGCTTTTATTTTATAGCCCACACGTTTAAGATTTCAAAACCACTCTATTTCTGTTTCTACGATATTTAGAAGCAAAGTAATAGCATAATTAGTAAACCGGAAATGGAGTTTACAAAACTGGAAGTAGATCCCTATTCAAAATATTTTTAAGATATTGAATTGAAATTTTCAGAACATGTACTATCTGTGCTACATGGTATCTGTGTTATGAATCAAAATCTAATCTCTGTGTAAATATTTATGCACTTTATTGCTTTTTTATGAAAAAAAAATCATTAACTTTTTTTAAATCGTTTTTTTAAGTTAAATTTGGTATATTTAAAAAACTTTCAAAAATATTACAAATCTTTTAATTCCTAACACATGTAAAGATGTTATTCACGTATTGTATAATTATTATGTGAATATATATTTGATAGAACTTTGTGTATCTGCTATTTTTCAAAAAAAATTCATTAAAAATGACAATTGTTATAGTCTATAAAACTCTCCAGAAAACTAGAAAAGGTTAAAAAAAAGTCCAAATTAGTTAAACATGAAGCTAAAGAGATCTTGACCTATAAATACGGTGAGTTTAAAAAATATACAGTTAGTAGAAATTATTTTATACTGTACTAAAATCTTTAAATGCATTTTCTGAGAAACTGTTTTTAAATTTTTTGCTCCACTGTAAAGTTCATGACTGGAATTTTCTTTAAGATATTGAATTAAAATTCTCAGAAAATTTTATTTACTTTTCATTCACTTTTTAATCTAATCTCTGTGTATATATGTATGTATTTTGTTGTACTTTTGTGAGAAAACAACATTAGTTTTTTGTAAGAAGCAGAGTTCTTGCATAAAAAAATGACATATTTCAGAAACTTTCAAAAGTATTACAAATCTGATAATTCTAAACACAAATAATGATGTTATTTATGTAGTGTATAAATATTACTCGAACATATTAATTAGAGTTTTCGATACAAGACTTACCGTAACTACACTTGTTCACTAAAATTTCACCCTAAATTCCCCCTATATTCAAAATTATTTTTAATTTTGTGGAAATTTTACTTGAATTCCTAGTTTTAGGCCACATTTCATTGTTTAGTTGAAAATTTATATATTTCAAAAACAGTGCTCCGAAGGTAGTCACATACCAAGAAAATTTATTGATCACAACATTTAGTATAACTTACAGATGGTTACAGAAGGGGCTTAGGGTTACAGAAATGATTTTGAAAGTATACCATAATTCAGCGGTTCTAAAACTTATGATCACTACATATCCCTACCATGCGTCAGCTTAACATGGTGATTCCTGAGATTTTGGACACCCCACCATGATTCCCAAAACATGTTGAGTTATTTAAAGTCCCAACAATAATCCTAAGACTGTTTCTGCAACTTATACAGACTTTTTAAACACTTATTTTTTTCCTTTAGAATTTCCCTATGAATTCAGTTCTTCAACTTTGCACATGTGCTTCTTCGACGTTTTGAAAACATTACGTTGCAGTACTGGCTATGTAGTTGCAGAGAGTAAAAAAATTGAGGTAATATTCTTGATCGAAGTACATGCTCTAGTAGGGTCTTTTAACTGTTTGGAAATTTAGTGATCTAGTCAAGTATAACACATCTTTCAATTTTTGCGCGAGATATTTCAGTCTATCAAAAAAGGAAACATTAAATGAGATATATTCGCGTCCCCCCTTAGGGGAAGCGCTCTAAGCCCCCGGGGTCCGCGGACCACAGTTTAAGAACTGCTACCAAAATTCACAAAAAATAATTTATAAATGTTCATAATTCAGTACAAGAAGCATTCTTTATACATCGATTGTACCAAGATATATTTTTAAAAACCATTCAAGCAATAATGATACAAAATAATTGACCAAAAATAGGACACTTATCTGTTAAACTCAGGGTATCGTTAAAAAATTATTACATTCCAAAAATGAACATTCAAAGTTTTGTAAGTTATAGCATACTATTTAATCCCATCCCAAGGACAATAGCTCAACATTTTTATACGCTAAAAGTTTTTCCTTATTTGGAAAGATCACCAATGATATGGAGTTAATACGAAAGCACTGGAAATTGTCTAAAAATAAGTTTTTTAAAGATTGCTCTCATAAAACATGTCATCCCAGGCAGCGAAATTACTGGGGAAAATATGTTTCAAAATCACTATCCAAACCGTTTACCTTTCTCTCCCAACTTAAAAAAGCATTCATCATTTAAGCTGAAACATCCATTTAAAGTGGAATGAAATACTATTAGTATTGTAAACTCTTGCAATTTGGGGAAGAGTGAACAAATAGTACACTTCCGAGTGATTTAACAAAGGTTAATGGCAATCTAATTGCATCTAATAGAACGTTTAGTATCATTAGGACATATTCTCTAACCATAAATTGGTTTTTAAACGTTGTGTTCTATAAAAAATGGATGGTTACACGCGTTCTGAAATGTTATTTCTTTAATAACACGCATTAGCTTTAATTTTATTAAAAGAATTATAAATTTTCGTTGGCAGTTAAGTTTAGCGAAGCGATGAACATGAAAATAGCCACTTAAGTATAGTTACTTTCGTTTTAGAAATCTATCCATATATTATTCTCCATGCAGTTATTACATTAGAATCCATCCACTTAGAAAACTCATTTAAAAAATCGAAGTGAAATATAGTGATAATTTTCATGCATGTGAGAAAGCATTAATACTAAAACAATGTTGTATGACAAAAGTAGAAAAAATAACGTATATTGCTGGATTAATTTAAAATAAAATAAAATAAATCCTTATGTCATGCATATAATCTATAAAATAATTTTAAAAAGTTTATGTAATAACTTTGAGTTTAAATAACACACACACACACACGATCGTCTTTCTAACAAAAGTTAAATATAATTTGAATTTAGTAATATTATTTATTTAATAAAAAGATAATACTTTTATAAATATTTTAGAAATAACAATTGAAGATGTTTACTAAATAATACATTTTGAATTATTTTCTAGCTATGCATATTTAAACGTGTTTTATTTATACACACATTTTTTCGAAGTTTAACCTATTGTTTATTTTTCTATGAATTTAATTTCTATGAATTTTTATTTTCTGACATAACATTCAATATTTCTTTACATTCAATTCGTGTGTAATTTATTTAAATTATTTTGGTTGAAAGCTAATGATGATTAAATCTTAAAGGCCGCATCGTTTTTATTTAATTCTCGTATTTAAAGGTTCTTCCTTTGTTTGTTCTTTTACTTTGTGACGTTTGAGAAAATATATGGATAGCGTGGGAGTTAAGAAATTAAGTAATTGATCTATTTCGCACACATCTATGAAATATAGTTGCAGTTGGTTACAAGATATCCAAATTATTCAATATTTCCATTTTACGAAATACGTTATTTGTGAAGGAGGAGACAAACCTTTGCAGTATTTCAAAGCAGACTCCCTCTCCACACACTCAGGAGGGGAGGAGGGGGCTTTTACACCTCCAATTACACTCGGGGTTAAGGATTGCAGGAAGTGTTATTTTCTCACGGCCATTGGTTTCGGTGTGATATCAGGTGAAAGGACCACGTATCTCGTGCACATGTGGACAAGAGTGGACATGGACGACGTATTGCTATCTGTATTGGAAGAAGGGAAACGTTACACCTTATACTAACACAACAGTGTAGTTTATCCATTATATTGGTCATATTATTCTTTCCGGTATGGTATGACACGAATAAGGGACATTCCCACAGTAAATGACGTCTATTTTGTCACATAAATCTTAATTTCATAAGTATTATATAGGATATAAAGTATTAGGGAATATAAATATATTCTCCAATCAGTGAGGTTACAGCCTCACATAGATGGCGCTATCAGCAAATATATGTATCCCCCGGAATGGTGGGTTGTAAGGGGGAAAACGATAGCGACGGGGTGAGAGAGATAGACTCCGGTTTACAGGCGAGAGGTCACCTTTTCGGTCAACGTGGTGGTCAATAGGCTTTGTGATAATTGAGAGTATGCTCCGTGAAATAACTCAATCAGTATTAAATTCTAAATAATCTCATGTTTCATTAAACAGCAATTTTATTCTAATCAGCTTATTTTTTTGAATATCAAGATCCTGGACATAATGACTTACCCCTAGACAACAAAAGAAAAGCCACTTGTATAAGTAAAATACACCCCTACGTATATATATATTATAATCCCATGGTTACTCATCCTTCATCATTTTCGACATAGTCATCACCATATTAAGACATTTGTCGTAACATGCAATCAGTTTAAGGAAACCACTATGTGTTAAAACCCGGTTGTCTGCGATGATTGCATAGCCTGCTCCACCTCAGCATTGTTTTGGAAGTTACGTCTTGAAAATGTGACTTTCAAATCAGGAAACAATTGAAAGTGAGATGGGATAATGTTATTTTGTGGCAATGGCAATTTCGACTGCCATCTTTCACAATCTGCCTTTCTTCTTTGAACATGCAACACCAGCGACCAACCATTTGACTGGACACGACCTCTTCGCAACACAATGCCTGTAGGCGTTTAAGGATGATGGACCCACTAAATACCCGTGCTCATTTACACTGGATAACAGCTCGCGCTTCCATTGAGGACCACATTCTAAAACCTCGTCAGCCACACATCTTGGTCTGTTTAGGAAAAACCTCGTGCACGATGGTCTGCTACTGCTCTATTCTAAAACATTTTGTGCGTGAGTCATTCCTCCTCTGTTGATGCTCCTTCCATTGTTGAGTCAACAGTGAATGGGGTTTCTTATGACAATTGATTTTTTCACTCAATGTACTATCTTCACTTTAAAAAAATGACTAAACTTACTTTCAGAAAGTCCCTCGTAATTTGATTAACTCTGAAAATGAGTCTAGATAGCGTTGAAATATAAATTTATTCTATGATTTCTATAAGAAAATGTAACTATGTATGCTACAGTGACAGTTACACTTTAATGTCTTTAACATTACTTATTATTCAGGTGTATTGTTCTGAAATAATGTACTCATTATTTTCTGCAAAATGCTTTATATATTCTATTGAATTTTTTTACAATTATATTAAATACAGTATTCTGTTAGCCGTTATCTTAGCTTTTCATAAAAAGCACGAATGTTACGTTAAACAAAGCATAATTTAAAAGTATTCTTTTGTTATTTAGTGGGAAAATATTTTATATTGCTTTCACATATAAATAAAGTAAATATGACATCAAAGCTTTATGTACTCCTTTAAAAAAATTTCAATTAATATGCTTTTTCATCGCTTGGAATATAACTTTCCTCTCTTATATCTATATCTTTTAAAAGTAACTATTATATAATTTGAAATAGTGGCATAGCAACAAAGCAGAGAAATTTTTAATATGTTCAGTACTAAAACAAACATTCATTAGCTAAAATGTTACAATAACAATGTAACAGTATTTGATATTTTAAAATATTTGTTCTATTTTAATAATTTAAGGAAATAGAAACTTATTTCCACTGAGTCTTTTATTAGCAGTAAGATTTTGATAATTAATAATTCTTTAAAATGGAGAATTGAATAAAGTTAATGAATTTATTTTTGAATATTTAATGTGTATTACGAAAAAAATTGCTTAGCTTTTATTTTTTGAAATACTCATTCATGCTACCGGCAAGATATTCAAAAGATTTTGCTACATTACTTTTGCGTTAGATTTTTAAAATGTATCTAAATTTCTTTTTATTAATTTAACTATTACTTGAAAAATACTTTTCATTTATTATTTCATAGTAAATTTGTATAATGGAGCTGTAAAAATAACTGAATTGACGCACGGGACAAATTCATTAAATTATTAACTTAAATAATATATATTAAAATTATTCCACATTTACCTGTCTATATATCAGTTATCATTATAAGTCGTAACTATTAATTTATTTACTATTAAATCAATCATTGTTATTAATGGATACTAAAAAGCATAAGACAAAGTCGTTTTTCTTATAGCATTTATCTACACTCAGCTTCATAGAAAAGAAAAAATCCCTCATTTAAATAAAGCATCACATCAATTTAAATTAATTTACATTGACCTAGTTCATAATGTAAGAAAGCAGGATTTGGTATAAAGACTAATCTGTTAAGTATTGAACTAATTGGTGATAAAAGTAATGAAAGTATCAAGCAAAGATTACGTATTTCTATTTGATTTTAATTTGACTTTATTACATTTCAAATATCATAGGAAAAAAAATGCTGTATCGTTAAAAACCTTAAGAAATACAAAGAATGTTAATCGCCGAGGAAAAAAATTAAAAAATTTTATCATGGCCATAAGATTGTTCTCTCTCTCTTTGTAATTTACCAGAAACAATTTCTCCGGTTTAAAGGAGCTTCAAGTGAGTTAAAATAAATTTTAATTGTAAATCTCAAAATTTCAGAAATCATTTCAGGGAGAAAGAAAAAAAATAGTATTTCAACTTGTGGACAAATTTTATCAAAATGAAACCTGAAATATGCACTCTCAAAAATATATCGTAAAATTCTCATGCATTTAATATTTTATGTAAGCTGTTGAAAACTTGAAATTGTCTCTTTTTTAGGAGAGGAAACATGAATAAAATATTTTGTTATCAAAAGACTATGAATAAAAAGAATAAAGGAAACTTGCCGAATTTAAAGTTTTCATTTCAACGAGATGTTTTTATAAAACTTGTATTATCAATCAAAGAATAGGAACTTTATGGTGATCTACAGAAATTTTTAGAAAATTCTTATGAAAGAAAATTTAAAATACAAACTTTTTTCTTTTTGAAAAAGAAATAAGTGTACCGTAGCAAAAGATTAAATAAGATATTGTATATTTATGGATATATGTTGATGTCTTCCAAATGGTTTTATTTTAACAATATTTATAAAACAATATCGCTAACATTGAGCGAATGGCCCGCACACCTCTTTCAATTTCTTGTTTTTACATTATCAGAAAACATTATATATAAAAAGTATCGCTAACATAGAGCGAATGGCTCGTACAGCCTCCTTCAATCGTTGTTTTTACTTCTCCCGCGTAAATAATAGTACACACCTTATAATTTAAATAGCGCCATCTAGTGGCGTACATGAACTCATCTAACATACTCCCCCATCAAGAAGTTATTCTTGATGTAGAGGAAGTTTACAAAGCTTATGAATTGGTCTTTTAAATCGACCTTTAACAGTTCTAAGAGTTACTACTCTTACCACACCATCCTTACCTGGATGCGTTTCAATTACTTTACCTAAAGGCCAGGTGGCTGGAGGAATGTTATCCTCCTTAATAATTACAATTTCTCCAACCTTAATATTATGGTTAGGAGATTTTCATTTAGTTCTGTTTTTGCAAATTACTCAGATAATCCATTTTGCTTTTTCAAACCTAACTTCATTTTTGGACAATATCCCAACGGGAGCAAGAGAAAGTTTATCATCATTGGTATGCTCAGGGGAAGAGGTAATAACCTCACCTATGAGAAAATGAGAAGGAGTTAAAATATTTAAACTGTCTGGATCATTGTCACAATCCAAAGAGACTAGAGGTCTTGAGTTCAGAATTGCCTCTACTTGTGTTAACAAAGTGCTGAACTCCTCAAAAGTTAAATTTGTGTTTCCAATGACCCTTTTAAAATGGTACTTAATACTCTTAACTCCTGCTTCCCATAATCCTCAAAATGAGGACTCACTGGAGGGCTAAAAATGCCACTCTATATTCACTTGAGATAGAAAATAGCAAAATTGTTCATTTTCATTAAGTTTTGATACAAATTTAAATATTTCTAACAATTTTCTTCTGGCACCAACAAAAGTGGTACCATTATCACAATAAATGTGCTTAGGTGCTCCTCTTCTAGCACAAAAGCGTTTCAATGAGGCAACAATAAAAGCCTCAGGGGTGAGATCACTCACTAGTTCTAAATGTAGAGCTTTGGTAACAAAACATACAAAAAGAGCTATATATCCCTTAGTAGTCTTTGCTCCTCTACCTCTATATCTTAAAATATTGATGGGGCCAGCATAATCTACGCCACAAACAGAAAATGGCCTACTGGGAGTAACCCTATGAGTTGGTAGATCACCCATTAATTGCTTGGATGTAGTTGCTCGATACCTACAACATATTATACATTTATGAATACATTTTTTACAATATTTTTACACCAATAATCCAATAAGTTTGCTTAATAATACCTAATAATACAGTACATCAGAATGCAAATATAAAATATGATACATATTTACAATTAATTTACAAATTTCATGCTGATTTGGCAAGATGATTGGGTGCTTAGCATCATATTGGAGTGTCGAATTTCGAAGTCGACCTCCTACTCGAATTAAACCGTCTTTTGTCAATGAAAGGACAAAGAGCAGATAGTATACTTTTTTACTACAGGCTTATTAGCTTTAATACAACTAATTTCCTCTTTAAAGAATAAATTTTGTATATACAAGAAAATTTTATTACTTGCCTGCCTCCTTTCATCTGTGGTTAAAGGAGGGACATGGTATTTACCCTTGGAATCTAAATTTTCATCTTGCCAACTCTAGCTTTACAATTTGTGATGTATCTAAAACAGAATGCAAAAATATCAATTATCTTAGTAAATGATGAAAATTTTTAAAAAATAAATAGTCAATAAAGTCACAGTTGACAGCCACAGGAAGCTAAAAGCTGTTCGTTTTCTTTCCTTTGACACTGAACTAGTCTGATTATTTCTCTTGGGTTGCTTAGGCCAAGAGTCCATCTCACAGGAAAGCCATTGAGGGCCTTCCCACCATAGAACACATGTGGGAAGTTCTTTTAGGTGATAAACCTCTGCATGCAATGTCAGCTGGATTCATCTTGGTGGGCACAATAACGCCAACTATCTGCTGGAACCAAGTCCAAAATTTCGGATGTTCTATTGGCAATGTAAGGTTTCCAGTTCCTTGGATGAGAAGACAGCCAAGATAGAACCACTTGGGAATCAGTCCATGCATAGAAGTGAACATCATATTCCTTTAAGATGTTCTTGCAGGTTGCATAAAGGCGTGCAAGTAACAGTGCACCGTTGAGCTCAATCTTGGAATGATACTGACTTTAGAGGTGCCACCCTTGATTTAGCCACCAAAAGAGTCACCTTGGTATTACCATCGGCTTGCGGCTGCACAGCATAGATGACCGATGCATAGGCCAACTCAGACGCATCACAAAAACCATGCAGAATTTGTTGGCTAGTAGTGTGGATCCACCTGGGAATGTGGATTGAACAAACTTGTTCAAACTCCTTCTGGAATGTTTTCAATTTGTTGCAAGCGCTTCTGGAAGAGGACTGTCCCAATCTAATTTCAACAGCCATAACTGTTGATAAAAAATCTTAATAGACACGGTACAGGGAGTCAGGAAACCGAGAGGATCGAACAATCTTGCCGATTGTGACGGAAAGAACGTTTAGTGATATTGTCCGGAAAATTTACTTTTAAATTGAAAATGAAGATATCCTTCATAGAATTCCAGGTAAGTCTCCTAGGGCCTTGGAGCATTCATCAGGATGGATTTCCAAATTGGAACTATCTCCTACCCAGTTTGAGGAAATACGGGAAAGTACTTCTGATGAATTGGACCGCCACTTCCTTAAATGAAATCCTCTTGCTTCTAGTATGTTAGAAAGTGTTTTTATCAAGGAAATTGCTTCCTCACTCGAAGGGGCTCCTGCCATTAAGTCATCGATGTAGAAAGATTCCTTTATAAGGGATGAAACAGCAGGATCATCTCTTTCAAGATCTAACCCCGTTTGAAACAAGCAGCGAGTAGCTAAATACGGTGCTGATGCTGTACCGTATGTTACCGTACACAGTTTATATTCCCGTATGGGAGAGTCCTTTGATTCTCTCCACACAATGCGCTGAAAATTTTGATCTTCTTGATCAATTAGTATTTGTCTATACATCTGTTGGATGTCAGCGGAAAAAGCAATTTCATTCAATCTAAATTTCACTAAAATCGTGAAGAGGTCAGGCTGTAACATTTTTACCTATTCCCAAAATTGAATTAAGAGAATTTCCATTTGAAGGTTTACAAGTGCCATCAAATACAACACGTAATTTCGTTGAAACACTGTCACCTTTCATAACAGCATGATGAGGAAGAAAATAAATTTTTGGGTCCATAGATTTCTCATTGTTTTCCACGGGCATCACATGCCCCAATGATTCGTATTCTATCATAAACTTTTTATACTGCCTTTCAAAGTCCTATCTACTTGAAATCTTCTCTCCATTGCAAGCAACCGAGAAATTGCTATTCCTTTAGTGTTACCCAACCGTGAGGTGTCTCTGTATATCGGTAATTTTTACTACAAATCTACCCTCATCATTATATTTAAAATTTGATTTAAAATGGTTTTCACAAAATTGTTCCTCATCGGATAGAAATTGTTTTTTAACGGATAATTCCTCCGTTTCCCAAAATCTCTGAAGAAGCGAATCAGTATTTAATTCGTTTGCAGTACTTAAAAAATGAGAATATAACTCATGTGGTTCCTTATTTTTAACATTAAGTTTTCCTGCAACAACCCATCAAACATAGTTCTTTGTGCAATGGGTTCATTTTTAGAACCAACAATTTTTCCACTGCGAAGAATATCAAAAAAACCAATCAGATCCTAAAATTATATCACATTCTTTAGGACTCATAAATTCCTCATCTGAAAGAGGAATCGATTTTAAGTAATCTAAATCCTTCACATCCAAAAACTCCGAAGAATTTGTGAAGTAACTGTATTTAAAATAAAAAGCGTTCACTTCCAAACGGTCATTCGAAGACTGTGATCCGATAACCAAATCAACGCGCAGCCTTTAGTTTGACCTGCAGTAACCCCGCGATCCCACGAAGAGAAATTGCTTTTTCTTTTTAATCCCAAAATATTTACAACTCTTTCTGAGATAAAACAACATTCAGACCCAGAATCTAATAATGCTCGGCAGATAAATTTTTCATTAGAATTATTATTATAAAAATATCTTTACTTTTGCTGTGGGCAGAAAAGAAAGATTTAATTCACTGTTCACCGAAGCCCCCCAATAAATCTCCGATTCTCCCGCTTGACCTTTGAACTCACTCGCTTCGTTGCGAGTTTCTGCGCTAGTTCCCTCCCTCTGTGAAGTTTCATTCCCCTGTAAAGAATTTGTAAACAACGCGTTTCCGTTGGGCCTTTTTTTTTTCATGTAAAGAGTATTGTGGAACTTAGAAGAGCATAGAGAACATTTTAAATGGTTATTTGGGCAAGATTTATATTTATGATTATTTTAAACATAAAAAGCACAATGAAAAACGTTTTACAAAATTTTTCTACAATTAACATCCATGCTCTTAAATTGAATACACTTAAATAAAGGGTGTGTTCCTTTTACATTTCAAACATTTTAAGACCTTATCATTTTCTATATTAGAATTTGCATAATTACTTCTTATCGAATTTTACATTCAGATTCATTATTTGACATTAATTCTAAAGAAGAACACCTCACGTTTAGGAAATCCAAGGAAAGCTTTCATGTTTGGAAATTCTTCTTCAGATGATTTAATAGCCCATAAACGTCTACTTTCTGGATCAATTTTTGTAATAATAAATAAATTAACCAGCAGTCTTTACTAGAAGCTTGCTCACCTAAAGCATTAAGCCCTCTTAGGCATTCATCACTCGTGTCCAATAATTTACGCAAATTAAAACAATTAGCTTCGGAAATAGGTTTTTTGATCCAAAAACGTTTTAATTAATGACTGAACAATTTGTTTTTTTGTTGTCATACCTATCTAACAATTTTTTGCCAAGCTTCTTCATACAATCATTAGATATAGGCATATGCTTAATTAACGAAGCTGGCTCATTAGTAAAGTAGACCTTTCAAATACTGGAATTTTCAACGTTCGATATTGACACTTGTGAATGCACAGTAGAACAAATAAATCTTTAAAATTTATCCAGTCCTTAAAATGACCATTAAACTGTGGTATACTCAATTTTTTTTGGTAACCTAAAATTACTAACATTTGAGTTCGAGTAATTGAACTCGCTACTGAATTTTGTGTTCTACCTTGATTCTGAACATTTAATTCATCTAATTTATCATTAAATTTAGCATTCAAATAAAAGTATCTCTCTTCGAACTCTTGAGTTCAGATTCCTCTAAACTCAAATTCGAATCTAATCGTTCGAATTCTTTGAATAAGTCATCCAATCTGGATAACCGAATAGAAATTTCATTTCGAGTATTTATCTCATCAAAAGTATTTTCTAGCCTGGTCAAAGATGCCTTTACACGACCTCTGGCTGCTCGAATTTCAGCCATTTGAGCTTTCTCTGTTTCACTCATATAAAAATTTATTCACAAAATATCAAATCAATAATAAAAATATGCAGTAAAATCATGAAATCCAAAAACAATTTGGTTCATTCATTCAAAATTAGTTCTATGCACAATACGTCTAATAACAGTTTCAAATATCAAAAATATTATTCAAAATGACTTATCTCTTTGCATCTCGTCCTGGTGCCTCCAATTTTTTGTTGATGTCTTTCAAATGATTTTATTTTAACAATATTTATAAAACAATATCGCTAACATTGAGCGAATGGCCCGCACAGCCTCTTTCAATTTCTTGTTTTTACATTATCAGAAAACATTATATATAAAAAGTATCGCTAACATAGAGCGAATGTAGCTCGTTACAGCCTCCTTCAATCGTTGTTTTTTACTTCTCCGCGTAAATAATAGTACACACCTTATAATTTAAATAGCGCCATCTAGTGGCGTACATGAACCCTAACAATATATTTTTCACGCCATGATTTGATAAATAATTTCAAAAGTTTGGAAGTTATTGAGATTTAAACCACATTTAAGTTATTTTCTTTTGAAGATGTTGCTATTTTATAAACTAATAATTGGTTAAAAAGTATCAATTTCTCTACAATGTTTTTTTTCACTCTGACTCTAAAAATTATTCTCAAGCAATTTTATGAAACAAAACATTTTTTTAGGAAAATTTATAATTGTGATTGGTACAATAGAAGCTCATCTTCAGAATTACAGTCAGTTAATTCTTTTCTTGTGAAGGAGTCTATCTCCCATAACGGCTATATAGAGAAAAAGAGCACTGCATTCAGATGTGATAATGAATAAAGAAAACAATGACTTAAGATGTAACTTTGCATTCTTTTGTACTACCTAAATGCAATGAATTAACGGAAGTATAAATTGCAAAGGTTAAAATTTGATCGTATTAATAAAACCTACCATTTATTAAAATATATATGATGCATAATAATCATCCAATAATCAAATTCAAATGTGGATTGTAAAACATCTTAAAATAACTTGCTGCCCTTTTTGAATTAAATATCCCGGGATTTTTCTGTTAGTGTTAACTTTTGCTTAAAAATAAGATTTAATATATAAAGAGAAATTTTACGCCTATATTTATATATTAGAATAATTTGCTAGGAAGTAATATTTTTGATAAAACATACTCTTTTGATTTTTACATTATAAAAATTCCATTCTGGTGTAGTTACCTAAACCTATCAATATTTAGAGATATTATGTTAAATTTTATAAAATGAAACAATGATTTAGTTACTGGTAATGCATTAAAAAAGTAATTATAAAAAAATCGTCAATAATTGTTTGGAATACAACTATCCAAGTAAGTTCAGTTTTAAAAAATATATCTGTGTTGTATTAACTCTATTTATTAAATAAGATTATTAATTTCTTTAAAATATATTTTGATCAGTTTTATTTTAAAATACCTTCTATGTGTTTGTGTGCTTAGTTTAATTGCAAAATAACTGTCTAGGTAGCGCCAATTTGCTTGCTTCTTGTGTAAACACTTCTATTTTAACACAATAATTAGCATGGGATTTTTGCATAAGGTGCTTAGTGTATTCATATTTTTTTACGGTTTGCATTTTTACATGTAAGTTTTTATCCTAATTTTTTCTAAAGAATTTTTTTTCTTAATACTCCTCTATATGAGGGAACCATTAGTGTTCCCTCTTCATTTTCATTTTACTTTACTGAATGGTTTATCCCCCACGTGTGTTAGAATTAGGCTTTACTTTTCAACATGTCTGTTATTTTCTATTACGTCGAAAATTCCTGCTGTACGGGGAAGGTTGGTACCACAAAGTGGCTTTAACCCTAAATTGCTGGCCTAATTCAGCGACAATTTTAGAAATCAAAATAGGTCTCCATTTTAGTCCACAGAATATATTTGTACTTCTTTGACCTTGTTGGTTAAACAACTTTTTCACTTGATATTTTACTTTATTTTATTATACTTTATATATATATATATATGTGTGTGTGTGTGTGTGTGTGTGTGTGTGTGTGTATGTATGTCTGTGCCTGTATGTGTAATAATTAGCTTAATTCCTTTAGGAATTTTGAGGGAGCTCTCCAAGACAACCGGTAATAATTAATTTTTAGTTTACCTGCATAGCGGAAATAACCATAATTTCATCTGTTAAGAAACTACCACATTTGCATTTTTAAAACAAGATCATGCAATTTTGAATCATCCACGTATTCTGGCAAATCACGAAAGTCCTTGCTGGAAATCATATGATTTTGATAGCTTCCAATTGACCAAGACTAGAGATAAACCAGATCTCGGGAGAGAACGATGGAAGCTTTTGTGAACTGTCCTTTGTACCAGTGCTCCGCAACATTTTTATCACTTCGGACCGGTCAACGTTTGATAATTTTACTTTGGCCTGCTGAGGGTGGGCCACGCTGATTGTTTTTATTTTTGATTGTTTTGATTTAACAATTGTAATTTAGTAACATTTAAATATGCCTTCAGAATAAAATATAGTTACACCAAAAATGAATAAAGTGATTTTCGTGAAAAGTTGCCCAAATCCGAAAGGAATGCACCACTTTAAATAAAATGGCAATAGCTCTATGTTCTTTAGGCTGCCCGTTACCGGTCCGCGGACCGGGGGTTGCAGATCTCTGCTTTAAACCACTCGTATTTGTTTTGAGCTTTTTGTATCGCTCCTTTATCTGTTTGTTCATCAATAAAATGGCGATTTCAAAATATCAAGACGCCTCAATTCAATCAGTGATATAAATATTTTAATAGATCCCTACAATGAAATAACTTAAGTCAAGAGAAACCGTTTCATACGTGCCGTAAAATCCTGCGTATAACGCGCCTTTTTAACAAAAAGATAAGACCGGAATTTACAGGTGCGCGTTATACGCCGGGTATAAAGCGATAACTTCAAAAACAAAATAAAAAAGAGATGTACATAGAAAACATTTATAGCTCTATACAGATCGGAATACCGTTTATTTAAAAAAAAATGGCATACCTTATGAACTTAAAGTAATGCTTTTCTAGAAATACAGTATATTTTCAAACTTCTGGGGCAATACCTCAAATAAATGACTTTAAAAGATAATAACAGGTTCCTACGTAAAAAAGGGAGTGTGCGTTATACGGCGAATATACTTTAACATAAAAAAGTGCAGCTTGATAGCATAGGGGCGCGTTATGCACAAGATCTTACAGTATATATGCTGGTATTTTTTTTTTATAAACTGTTGCGAATATCAGGAAATATCAGGGGGTAATACCAGGAAAAAAATCATTAGACGCCTTTTTAATTCCAAGAACCATTGGGCGTGGAGAAAGTGTCAACATTTTAATTTTTTCCTTGTCCAATATTTGGTTACAACTGTTTTCACTTAAGGGTTAAACATGTTTTTGATGGAAAAATAGGATTACGTAGGCTTTTATAGGAAAGCAATTTGGGGTAAATGGATATTTAAAGAAATTTCATTATTTTGTTAAGAAGCTATATAAATTTGTAAAGCATCTGCAAGTTTTGAAAATTTATATTTTAAATATAGAAACTTAAATTAAATATAAGGTGAAATAACATAACTGGAGAAAAAATATAACAAGAATATTCGCAAATATTTGCCATTCAGTTTTTTAATTCGATTAACTGGATTCCCCCCAACAAAGCATCAATTAACTTTGTTAATCGGAAGACTATAACTGCAAATATTCCATCCTCTTACGTAGAAATATCAGTGCATTATTAGCATATCCCTGATCCTCTTCCCTTTAACTCAGTCGATGCATTTAAAATTGTTTTTCAAACCTAAATTCTGGCCCAAATCGCATGTTTAATTCCCCAAGTAAATAGCGTGATGAATTGGAAACAAGTGAGCCACAAATTTGAGACACTTCTTAAGATTAAATCACAAAAGGCAAGAAATAACTCCGAGAAAGGAAGCGAAAAATAATCCTGGGAAATAAAAGAATGAAAAATACTAGAAGAAAAAAAAACACCACCCACATCGAAGCGTTAAAGGTGATGTTTCCAACATCAAGCCTAAATTTATTTTCAAAAGCTATTAACATGTCATTTTGGATTGCAAGACGAAGTTTCTCGTCGTGTTTATGAGATTCTCAAACGTCCTAAATGCATGCATAAGTGAACGGTGTCGTTACTTATTCACGTGGTTTCCATAATTTTTCATTTTCTTTCCACCCACCCACTCTCTCTTAACGTTGCTTCTTCCCGTGGTCATTTGCATGGGTAACAGCCGGGATTTGAGTTATTGCCGGTTTCATCGAATTATGCGGAGTTTTTCTCAGGAAAGATCCAGATACTTTGAGAGAAAAGCGCTTCCGTTGTTTCCATGCCTCGAATTCGATGATCGTTTTCCAGAAAATGCAATTTGCATTCTTTTTTTCTCTACTTGTGTTCCGATTCTTGGTTATATTGTTTTTAAAATCTTCCCGGTAGTTGAACAGTTTGGTTCTATATACTGCAATATTTGGGAAAAAAAATTAGAAATTCATCTCAAATATCTTAAGGATGGATATGAATAAGAAATTTTTAATGGAAAATTTTCTCTGCAAATGATATATTTTGGTAATATTTTTTCTGTTTTTTTTAATACTCGAAATCTTTACATGATCGAGTTAAAGTGCTTACTTAAAATAAATCCTTGTAAAATTTACGTATATGAGCGACATAACGATAAAATTGCATATCAATTTATTTCTATTCTGTATATATAAGCTTTAAAATGCGTGTTTTATCTTTATTGAATATGGATCTAAATCTTTAAAATCTTCCTTCTGAATTGTCCCATAGATTTATAAATCGCAACAGAAGTATATTTAAATTTTCTTAACGAAAACTGTTATCACCATGTTCAATAGCCTGTTATTTTATTTGATACAAATGGATAGAATAAAGTATTTTACATTTAAATAAAATTTATAGCAAGGCATTATACTGTAGGATTTGAAATGCAATTACAACAGCATTTACTAGGAATTTAAGATATGAGATATTACATTCTATATCTTATTTTATTGTATAATATATGTGTGTGAGAATTTTATAAAAAGCATAAAAGGCTGAGTATAAGTTATTTTCAGAATAAAAAATATTTAGACGCCAAAAGAATCAGATTAAATAAAACAATAATTTATTTAAGTTGTATTCAGAGTGAAAAAACCATGTTATTTTTAAATTTCCTAAACATGTTGCTTTCTGTAGAATATTTAAAATATAGAAATAATTTTTTACTTCATATTTTACTTTACAAAACTACTGTTTTATTATTTTTATATGTATCTCTGTAATTTTTATTCATTTATGAATTTGTTTCTGAGAACACAAACCCGTAAATGGTGATATTTTCAATTTTGCAGAAATAAAACACACACATGCATACACACATATTTATATTAAACGTCAGATATGCTGTTTATCAGTCATTAATATATGACTTTAAGTTTTCATATGTGTTAAAAAATTTTCTTCTCTTATAGCCCTTTCTTCTTAATTAATAAAAGACTTCTATTCCTAAAGCAAAATTTTATTTACTTATTATGCACCCATAAACCGCCTAAGGACTCAATATTCGTAACACCTGCTTTTACAAGCAAAAAAAAAAACTTCAGACAAGCATACCAAATTTCACAGCTCTTAAAGTTAAAAAAAAGGTAGTTTTTATTTGTACGTCCCAGTAACAATCGCAACCCAATCTTTAGAGTTTATCTCCGTAAAACCTGTTCTTAACGCATCTCTACTCAACAAAAGAAACAAATATATCAAATTCCAAGTTTATTTGTATGAAAGTTCAAGAACGATGATTTTTAATAAAACGCCCCCCTTAACCACTCGTTGCAACCCTTAAGAGTAGATTTCCTCAAGACTCATTCTTAGCAGGCTTGTTGTCAATAAAAAAAACCCATGCGTACCAAATCCAAAATTTGTATGTCTGATAGTTTAAAAATATGTATATATTTTTTATCTTAAGCCTCAGTAATCACTGTAACACCTTCTAAGGAGTTGATTTTAGGGAAAACCGTTCTCAGCAGATTTCTACTCAACAAAAAACGATAAACTTACATATCAAGTTTCAAAAATCTATAAGTCTAAATATATATCGTATATAATTTAAAAACGCAACTACGAAGGAAGAATTACCATCAAATACTTCGTTCGTAGATCTCTGTTCAACAAATAAATATACGTGCCAAATTTCTAGTCGGTAGATATAATGGCTCGAAAAAGGTAAATTCATGTATCGCCCCCTTAACCTCTTGTAACAACCGTTGAAAGTAGGTTTTCGTCATCCCGTTCTCAGTGGATCTTTACGAGGGAAAAAACATGTTCACCAAATTTCATATATGTACATTATACACAGATACATACATATTTTTATTTAGATCTTTCTTAGTTTTATTTCAAAATCTTTATATATAAAATTATAATTTTACTTAACACTATATTATCATTATCAAAAATATATATGATTTGGAGTGATATAAAGAGAGCTCAAACCTTATGTGAATAAGCGTACGAAATCCGAATAGCTTAATTTTAATCAATGCTATCTTAATAATCCTAACTTCCGTAATTTAGTCCAGCGGCAAAATTCTGATTCTTACCTTATCAGCACTGCTTTCAGCGATTCCACTCCTTTTCCTTCTAATCCACGATTATTAAACTTAAAACTAGCTAATACGCATATCATGGTTTCTTTTTTAGAGAGATGGCTGTAAAATAACACGATTGCTGGCCCAAAGATTCCCCAAGAGGATTATTAGTAGAAAGTCTCGTAAAGCCCCGTAACAAGTTTTGAATTTGCTTATACTTATATATCGGAGGTTCCGGTTATACATTTCTAACTGTTCATTTCTGCAGTGGTTTATGCATTTCAAATATATCATAGGTATGCTGTTGTATCCAATGATGAATAATGTATACTGATAATTTTAAGGACGTACCTTACTACTACAAAGGAAGGAGGGAATCCACCAATATCCTCCTGAAGCAGCCCATATCCATTTAGCTACTTTAACCCTATGAACGGAACATCCGTCTCTCAGAGGGGGATGCCTGTAGATAAAGTAGTGGTGTGATTTGGGGGGTGGCTGGCCTTAAGTTGAACTCTACCCAGTGAGAGGATCACGTGGTGGCACTTGGCAATTTTTTTCAATTCACGATATGGGCGATTTTTCTTATCTATCACCGTCTATGAAATGGATGTTCCTATTGTTTGTTTTTTTTCGTTATCAGTATTATTACTTTAAATTATTTTTACATGAATATAAATAACTTCTCATCAGTTTTTATAAAAATGCTAGTCACAATTCTTGTGATAAAAGTATATTAATATAGTGTGCCTCATAAAGACTTAAATATTAAAAATTCTACTCAATTTCATGAGTGATAAGGACCTTTAAAATAGTCCTTAAGGTAATAAAATTCAAAAAAAATGTGTACCCATCTGTCAGACGGATGTTTCTAAGAGCACCAAAAAATTGATGTTCCAGCCAGAGGGTTAAGCCAGGTATTGTACTTATGTGTCCGTCATATATAAAAATACAGAGAAAGAGAGGGAGATATATTTTCTGTGAACTGATGGAGTCCGTATAGGTAAAATTTAAACGCACGTAGTGTTTGTAATTGCATTGTATCATGAATTTAAATAAATTGATTAAAATAAAGGAATATTATATTTGAAGATTAAATTTATGTAGGAGGATTTTATTGTTTAGTTATGCATGTCCATGAACATGAAATAGGCTAACAAATCCAACTTTTGAAACTATTGAATGAAGAGTTTAAGAAGAATAGTTTTTCTTAGAAAAAAAAGTACATAAGAACAGAATTTTAATGTAGGTATTATTAATAAAGTTCGTGAATATATTCTGAATATAAATATTAAAATAAATGTAACATAAGCAATAATTTTTCCCTTAATATATTTTTTAAAAAATGCATGATTTTATTTTTGCTAGTCGTAGTATTTTTTCTCAGTTTTTATCAACTTCAATTGAAGAATGTAGAAAAATCGTAGAAAAAGAAGCTATCTTTGCTTACGATAGGCTTAGCAAAATTTTTAAATTCGAGAGAGAAAACTTGTAAGAGAAAAGCTTCTTTTCTTTTTTTATTCACCCATAATTTGAATTACGTTAGTAAAATCTGATAACATTTTTTTTCCAGAAACACATCTACATATTATTTTTTTTCTCGCTGCTTTCTTTATTTCTGAAATAAGTTCTTGCTGAAAACTTAAAATAAAGTACTCACACACAAATCATTTCTTCTCAGAAAAAACGCTGTAAAAGACCATTATTAACAACCGTCAAATCAAAACATTTAAAAAAATAGAAAATAATGGATCCATTTGTAAAGATCCTTTTATGAGCTAATAACATACCCTATTATAATTTTAATTAATAGTTCATTCTTTTTAGAATAGCGTGTTCTGTAAAATACTCTATACCAGAGAGAAACAAAGAAATTCGTGTAAAATAAGTCTTTTTTCTACTAATAAGTACAAACACTACTTTTCTGAGAAAAACGTAATTAGAAACCTTTTCATAGCCCTGCGATCAATATCATGATCAAAGGTGTAAAAGATAATCAAAGGAATACCCAAACATATATTATTCAACATTAAATTATTTTTTATTTACTCTTCTTCAGTAATAATAATATTTTATTTCCTTTTTTAAAGGAAGTCTTAATAGAAGAAAATTAATATTTCACAATGAAGTGTATATATATTTGAAAAATATATATTTTTTAATAGTCTTATTGAGAAAAATAATTATCACCAAATATCTCGCATTTATATTCTTTATTGTTGAATCAAAAAATAGAATAAGCAATAGGGGGAATCGTTTGTTATTATTTAAATCTGGAAATATGAATTTCACCTATTTTCTTATCAACTTCTATCTTTAACAAATGTTACTAACAAAAATGACAGGCATGCAAAATAAATCGAGAAGATACAAATAAATAAATAAGTAGATATTTGATTGAAGCCCAGACATAACTTTTTTTATAAGAATCTCAGTTTTTAAATTTAATTTTTATTTCTTTTTGAGAAAAGAGTACTTCGAAAATTTCATCTGCACTCTCTTTTCTTACAAATGACTAAAATGTCAAAGAAAGAGTAGCAATTTCTGATTTCTTGGTGATGTATACAATATACATAATTATTAATTGAAAAACATTTTTAAATATTATATAAGGAAGTATATTTTATTTTCTTATAAATGGAGAAAATGAGGAACCTTGTGCTTCACTTCTAAATGTACATGCAGCATATTGTTTATTTACAACTAAATTAGAAACACTGTTTTAATTAAAACATATTATTTGTAATAAAAACTTAAAATAAAAGGAATTATCGGATAGATATTACTCCATAATAAATACTAGATTTCTATAATAAAAATTTTTTTTTGTTAATGTTAAAGCTTTATTTTTTCACATTTTAAGAGAGAAAATATATTTAGTGTTAAGCATTTTAAAATATATATCATTCATTTACTGAAAGTGTTTTTTAGAAAAACGTTATACTTACGAACAAATGTATTTGTTTAAAAAATGTACATATACATAAATAATTTGTTCAAATATTATACAATTATTATTTTTTCCCCATTTCAGATTCAGATTAAGGTATCCGACTACGTGCGGAACCGTGATTTTGCATAAGAGTACAAGCGAATATATTTTTTTATATTTAATGTCACTTACATTAGAATACACTGAGAAATTGTTTTAGAAATATTATTACAATAAAACTTTATTTTAATTCTATATTTCGGCACAAAAATGAGCTTAGAATTTCACTTTTTTCAAAACATTCTCCTTTTATGATAAAATATTTTATAATAATAATATTTTGCTTGCATACAACTTAGACTTCTCCAGAGGATCTGAAGTACGACTTTTGAAAAATTCACTTTATTTTCAGAGTTAATACCAATAGGAATAATTATCACTGTTTTCCTGTTGAAGTTTCTCCACTCTGATGTATTAAAATATTGATAAATCCACTTCTAAATTATACATTTCAAAAATCCTAGTTCAGGTTCTGTACAAATGTCTGAGGTATACCATGTGTATGCATATCAAATGAGACGATAGCTAACAGATGTCGCCACGCATATATGCAAACAATACGAACCCGTGACACTGGATTTTTTTTTATAGTTTGACCTTTGATACTCATGTTTAGTTTACATTTGGACGAGTTTCAGCGTGCATTGTATTTTTTAACTGTGTTGAAAATGTAGAATTTTATGCCTTCCGCCAAGATTTGCGGACAGCATTAATTTTTTGTTACCATCTAAAAAAAATGCTGCTGAATCACATCAAATGCTTGTAGAAGCATACGGTGGTAATGCTTCTCTGAGCCGTGCGCAGTGCTACAGATGGTATGAAAATTTTCAAAATGGTGATTTCGATGTGATAAACGAGGAGCGTGGTATACCAGCAAAAAAATTGAAGATGCTGAATTGCAAGCATTACTCGATGAAGATGAAGGCGAAACGCAAGAACATCTTGCAAAACAATTGAATGTTGACCAGAGCACTGTTTCCCGTCGTCTCAAAGCAATGGGCAAGATAATAAAGGTCCGTAGATGGGTACCACACGAGCTAACTGACCGTCGAAAGGAAAACCGAAAAATCCTGTGTGAAATGTTGCTTGCCCGCTACAAACGCAAGTCATATCTCCATCGTATTGTGACTGGCGATGAAAAATGGATTTATTTTGACAATCCCAAGCGTAATCGATCATATGTTGACCCCGGACAGCCGTCTGAATCGACTGCAAATCCGAATAGCTTCGGCCGCAAGAGAATGTTGGGTATTTTCTGGGATCAGGAGGGACCAATCTATTTTATATATATGAGCTTCTCAAACCCGGCGAAACCATTAATACTGATCGCTACAAGCAACAATTACTTAATTTGAACGATGCTATACTCGAAAAACAAGAACAGTACAAGGAACGGGAGCACAAAGTGATTTTCCTTGATGACGATGCACCTAACCAACTAGCTAAACCGACCTAGGACATCGTTAAAGCGCTCGGCTGGGAGCCTTAGCGCATGTGGCTTGTTCGAAGGAATTGGCTCCTTCCGATTAACACCTATTTGCATCATTGGAACACGCATTGTCTGACCAGCGCTTCACTTCTTACGAAAACGTCAAATCTTGGCTTGATGACTGGCGGGCTTGATGACTGGCGGGCATTTTTTGGCGTGGTATTCACAAATTGCCCGAAAGATGGGGAAAATGTGTAGCTAGCGATGAATATTATTTCGAATAAAGAAATATTAACAGTTTTCGAAAATTTATTGTGTTTGCTTTTAAATCAATCGTCTCATTTCATTTGCATACACCTGGTATATAGGTCAAATGTTATAATTATAGAAGCATTTTCCATAAAAGAAGACTATTTGGAAAATAAATAATTTTTTTGTTCATTTTTTGCCAAAATATTGCATTTAAATCATTTTAATTGTAATAATATTCTTAAAATAATTTCATATGTGTATTCTAATCTTAGTGACCCTAAATCAGTGTTTCTCAAACTGTGGGGCACGAGCATATTGAAAATAAAAGGCTTAAAAAATTTTTTGGAATGAAGAACAAAATGCTTTCTGACTTAATAAAAAAAATGCACATTTACTCTGATATAATTTATATATATCATCTGGTGATCATCAAAAATAAAACATTCCACTTCAAACGTTCATTAGCTATCGTTGATCCTATAACCAAATAAAAAAAGACATTTTATTTGCTTTACTGTAATCACACGATGAGAGTTTTTTTTATTACGTTTCTTTTAACCCCTAAAAATACTACTTTTGAATATCATATATTTGACCTTCAAACTTACTGATTTGTTTCATTCCATCTGTTTTTCTTTTAGGAAAATTGTAAATAATATTTTTATGTTGCTTTTTTCCATGTGAATGAGTTATATGATATATGGATAAGCATATTGAGTAGGATAGTACTTTGAAGGATTATTTGGCCAACATACAATGCATAACGGAAAACTTTTTACGCAATTCTTTTTTAGAACTAATATCCATATGTTTTATTGAATACACTTTTAACACGGGATCGGTCGTGCGATGCGCAGAGTTATCTGATGTTCACGAAATCGTTAATTCTGGGGAAACTGTTTATTTGTTATCAATGACCTTGAGAGAGTATCCTCCAATAGGACAGTCTTAATGGGAACTAAAATGAATTTATCACATTTCGCCCTCTTTTTTTGGGGAGTTTCAAACGTTTTTTTTTACAATCAAGTTACTAGTTCCCTGCGCGACCACTTTTGTTCAAAAATATTTTCTATGAACATGTTTTATGTCCTTTATTAAGGGCACGCAGATGTGGAACATTTTCATTAGTTTTATTGGATTTGTTCTCAAATTTTCAAAGAAAACTTGAAAAGTCCTTGAAAGTAGGTACGTATATTTTCTCTTAATTAAATTATTCACTGGAATTGGGATTTGTATCGTGTATAGTAAAAATAATTATAAAATAAATTATAGTTTAAAAACAAATTAAAAAAACACGCTTTTATAGTGATTGAACTAAAAGGTAAAAAAATAAAAATATATATTACTTAAAAGTAACATATACAAAATTTGATACTTATCTTGTTAATTTGTACGGTTTATAATTATGATCGTATTGTAGCTTTAGCACCCCCAAATGCATTATTATTGCATTCAATACATTATTTTTTTTTGGGGGGGGGAGATAGAAATTATGATTGAAAATTGGGTCGCCAGTAGTTAAAGTTTGAGAACCACTGGCCTAAATATTAAAAAAAATGTTCCTCCGTACGCATTTGAAAAATCACGGTTCCGAACGTATAGTCGGATACCTTAATTTATGTTTTGACAATTTATGAACAGTTTATTTTAAAAAGTACATTTAAAAGTCTAAATGCTAGCCTATCACTTGGCTATTTAAAGTGTTTTGTAAAAGATTGAAAAAGTAAAATTTCATTTCTTATATATTTTTTTTATTTACTGTTATTTCAAATATAAAAATATCTTTTATATATCTCTCAATCCTTCTTTACGAATAATATTTATACTAGTGTTATGTGGTTTTTTAAATTCTAAATTAATTTATAACTTCACCAAAGATTTTATGACTTCAATTGCCACTACATCCCGAATTGTATGAACTCGCATTCATATAAAATGGTTAGAAATATTAATTTCCAAAGACTTAATTTCATGAAAATAAAACAAATGTAGTTTTTCGAATGTTATTAAAAAACCGAACTAGGATTTCAATTTTTAATATTCTAGAGAAAAATCTATTTCCGTAGTTAACACCACTTTTTTTTAACTACTAAAAAAGTGTTTCCGACCTTTAAAACTACTTTAAATTCCTTAATATATTTAAGATAAATCTTATTTGTGGTGGGTAAATACGCCCACGTTCTTTATTCTGTTTCATTTTGATCCTGCAGGAAATGTATGGACAAAGAAAAATACCAGGGTCATTGTCAAGACTTGCCCAAAACCTTCTAAGCGGGAAATATAGGAGATGTTACCTAGTCCTGACCAGTTGATAAGGGTAGTTCAGTTGAGTCATTATGCAGAGAACTGGCTGCAGACTGACTGGGAAAGTAAGAAAATCGGTGTGGAAAAGACTCCAATGTTGCTAGCTTATCACTCCCAGCGAGGTATCAAATGTTCTTACTTGCAAGCACTTATAAGTAACGTAATGATGAGATGGTATTCATTTTGTAATTTGGCAATAGAAAATCGTGATGTAGATTAAATCGTTTTATTTGGTTTTGCCATCGGGAGATTTACTTTGAGCTTGTTCTTTGCTCAAGTGCTAAGGAACAAGAGCTGGAGTTATCTTTCTTCTACATTTAAATCAGTGCTTCTTAAACTTTCAATACTTGTGACCCAATATTCAATCGCAATTTTCAACGCTCCTCACAAATAACAATGCATTGCATTCAATAATACTATACTTTGACGCTTAAGCTACAATATGATTTTAACCTGTTAAGGGTCACCGGCGTATGTATACGTCTCGCTCAACCAGTGCATTGAATGCCTCGGACGTATATATATGGCTCACTCAATCAATACATTGAATGTTCCGGACGTATACATACGCCTCGCTCAACCAATGCATTGAATGTCCCCGGACGTATATATACGTCTTTCTGAAGTACGATCTTTTCTTGTACTGCTATGCATAAAATTATTCCGAAGGATTTGAAATGCAATAAAAGGACGTTAACAATGTTTGCGAAGGAATTACTTATATCAGAGGATTTTTTTTATTTGTTCCTTTTCTTTCTCCCTATACATGGAATCCCCCCTCCCCCTTACGTGGAAAACGGAGACATTGGGGAGCAAATCGCGTATTTTTTAATGGGTAGGGAAGGAATTTTTCATAAACCATGCAAATTATCAAGATAAGTGATAATTGTACATAATTTTATTTGTGACAAGCCCATGGAGTTACTGGTAATTTTTAAATTTGTTCTTGACTTAGTACAGTTAAATTAATTACAGAATACACTGCGCAATAATGATACATTTTTATAAGTGTATTGTATCAGCGTAAAGGTTAATTTTGTTTTTTATTATATCAGAATGTATTTTGCTTACTTTCAGGAAATTAATAATTTTATCTTTTGTTTTCGACTTGCTCGTACCCGTCTCGTAGAGTTATCACGCCTCCTAGGGAGTGCATCCCACAGTTTGAGAACGCTGATTTAAATACATGAGAAAATATTTATTGGGAAAAACATAATCATGCAAAAAGTGAAATATTTATTTTTAGGGATAGCTTTTTTAAGAGTAACATTTTAACCACTCATATATTATGATATTCCCGTTTTAGAAATCGACACTAAATAGGTCAGGAATTCAAAGTCTATTCCGTTTATTTCGGACCTTTAATGGAACGTGTTTCGAAATAGGTATTCGAAATTTAGATAAAAAATGACAGATAGAAATTTAAGTTATTATATATATGTCAGGTCTGGAAAGTTAAACAAAAACTAATTTAATAATATATATTAATAGAGCGAACTCTTTACTACTACGTAAGCATTTTAGAGTGAGTAGGACTATTTAAGGTTGAGTGAGTGAGTAAGTGAAGATTAACGTCGCACTGTTCAGCTGCACGAGAACTTTTGGTGACGGACCACGTAATTTTGAACCATGGTCAAGTGACGTGGACGACACCTGAGCTGGCACCCCCCTCTCCTAACTACCACACCACACCAACGGGAGGACGTTTCAGCTCTCGACAGATTTAGCGTGCATCGCTGCCCTACACGGCGGGTCTATAGTGGTACTGGACTCGAACTCGTGACAAAGCCAGCCACGATCCGATGCCCATACCACTCGGCTACCGCGGCCTATTTAAGGTTGAGAGCACTGGCGTAGAATAATCGAGAAGAGAGGTTGGTGACTTAGTGCTGTGTCGATGTCTTTGGTTTTATCCGGTTAGTGGCCACGTTGGAATAGGTATGCATGGACAATAATAAATCAAAGATATTTGAAACTGACGATTTCCTTTATTTACCAGCAGGTTTGAACTCTGACATTATAAAATATAAGATATTTAGGTTAATATTTATACAACATCCAAAAACATAATTAAATGTATATGGTTTATCGTTTTCATCAGAGTTTAAACAATAAGATGAAATGTTTCGTCTTGAATTGACATAAATGTCCCACTTTTTCCGACGATAATTAGACGAATTGTGTCTACAGTGGTAAATTAGTATAGACTTTAAAAAAAAATTTGCGAAGCACATTACAATTAATCTCTCTTTAAGAAACAAGAGGATTGATTCATACATATTTTAGTTAATCTATGAAGCATTAAAATTTAAACTGAAACTGTTTAGACTCCAATATTGTGTATGCATAAGATGCAAATGGCAGCAGTAGCTTTACTTTTGATTTTCATTTGACAAAATACTTAAAAAGTTAAAATAGCTCTCTAAATAATGCATTTACGGAAACAAGATTGTGCACGTATATTTTGAAAATTAACACTATTAAAAGCTCACAGGACTCTTAAATATCAAATTCTTAAATTTTTTGAAAAAAATATAAGTTAAAGCCTCAATATTTCTGAGTATTTTGGTACTAGAATTGTGTTGATACTGTAAAAACTTCCGAAGTTATAGAGAAACAAGTAGTGAAATTTAAACGAAAACCCTATCTGTTTCTTATCTTTAACTTTATTTTTCGCAAAACAGAAAATTTAGTTCCCGCGCAGGATTTCTCAGAAACTATTTATGATATTAATTAGAAATTTTATACACGTGTTCAAAATAAGACTCTTCATAACTCATACATCAATTTTTTTATGAAAAAAATAATAGAATCTTTTTATTTGAATTTTAATTAATCTTTTTCTTAACATTTTAAAATTTTCGTTATAATTGTATTTAAAAAGATTTTTTTCCTCTAAATTTCTTAAAATTTTGAATATCTTCAAAAGGGAACATTTTTTATACCAAGTAAAATTGATTTTGTAAATTTTGATCAATTTTGTACCTTAAAATCCTGCGCGGTGTAAAATACTAATTTTCATATTTTTTTTTAAACATTTTCCAATTTTTATTTCTCCATAATTTTTTTTTCATCTTTTTTCTCAAATTCTCTAAACATTTGAAAAATATTGCAAGTATATATGATTATTATGCGGTAAAAATTTCAAAGTATTGTTTTGATTTATAGCTAAGTTACATTGGTTTGAAGAAGGTTGTTTTTTTTCGAGTGCACGAATATCTGCTAAAGGTCCCGTGAGCCCTTAAAGTAAGGTAGGTAACAAAAGCTGCACAATTTTCAGGATACTGTGTTCAACAAAAATTGTACAAGCAGTCTCGATTAAAAACTGGACAAAAAACAGTAAAGAAACGTTGTTTCTTATTATATTGTCTCTAAGACACAAGAAATGCACTTGAATAAAATAAAGTGATATCTTTAGATCGTTTCTAGGTAATAAATCACGTAAACTACCTGGTCTACAACCATAAGAGACGGAGAATGAGACTCATTCTTAAAAATAATTACAAACAATGCTACAATTTTTCATTTATTTACAAAGCATGCATTTTTTTCAATATTCTTTTGAAACATTTTTTGTGTTGTTGTTTTGTGGTTTAATATCATTAAAAAGTTGAACTTTTAAACGATACTTCTTAGTGTATAGTTTTTTTTATGTAGTATAGTATTAAAAATTATCAAATTGCATTTTATTTTAAATCTTAATTCAAACGAGAGAAATTTTTGTAAAACGAGGAATGTGGTTAAAGAAATAATGTTAGTTTTCTATGTTTATAGTTAAGTGCTTCTAACATTTCGTTTTTCAAAACTTGTTTCTAAATGATGTAACAAGGGTGCGTTTGGAATGAAGTAGTACTCGTCTTTGAACTTTTTTTCCATTAAAATGTTATGTAACGAACCATTATACTCTGTCAAACACGCTAATAGTGGTCTCGAGAATGGAAAAATTTTGTTTCTCTGCACAATTCATTATAACAAGGGTTAACTTAAAAAGTTTGAGAGCGGTTCAACTGGAAACACATTTTTAGATAAAGAAACTTTTCTTATTCTTCAGAGTGCATTACTTGATATAGAAAGAAGCCTTACAATTACACGTAGAACCTTTTGGTGTGTGCGTAAAATTAAAATTTACACAAAAGAAAATTTTTCAAAATCTCTAAAGAAACCTTTTTTTTTTCTAAAAGTAAAATGAAAAAAAAAAAAATCCATTGGTTTCTTAAGAACGAACTACTTGGAAAGTTTCACCACATTTTAAAATTTCATCGACCTAGATTAAAAGTTAAATATTCTTAAAACACAAATTGCGTAATACAGCGTTTCTCAAACTGTGGGGCGCGTCCCCCTAGAGGGGCGTGATAACTCTACCAGGGGCGCAAGCATGTTAAATAATTGAAACCAAAAAAATTCAAAAAAATTATTCATTTACTGAAAGTAAACAAAGACATTCTACACTGATATAATACATTTATAAATGTATCAGTACTGCATGATGTATACTCGACCTTCACACTAATCCTCTTGGGTAATCTTTGGGCTAGCATTCGCGTTTAATTCATAGCTATCCCTCTCAAGAAAAGACCCTAATATGTAGATTAGTCAGAGTATATAAAGTCAGAATTTTGTAATTGTAAGGAAGAAGGAGCAGAAAATATGTTGCAGCGTTACGAAGGCGAGATTTAATTGATTTACACAACTTGAGTTAAGAACGGAGTTTGCCACTATACTAAATTAGTGGATTGGTAAAATATTTATAGTCTAAGATTGATTAAGTAAAACTGAACTGTTTGCTTGCGCTTGTTCACTTAGGGTTTATTGTTTTCTTTATATCACTCCTAAGGCATCATCCTCTTGTGGTTTAACTTGTGGTTGATTAGTGTGCTTGAATAATGATAAATAAATATTATGGAAGTTTCTGGTCATGCTTTATTTCCTCCCACACCCTTAGGTGGACAGGACGATGAGGGAGCGACTTCAGAGGGAAGTCACTCACAGTATTTTATAATTAATTTACAAAACTAAGTTAAGAACAATTTTAATAATTACCGGTGACCCCATGTGTGTGGGATTGTAATATATATAAAACTGTAGACAAAAATGAACACTTATCTTAATAATATGCAATGTTTATTATTAATCCCTTCACTGCTGATAAAAAGGTACGCAATTCTCTCCCTAATTCCACCGTTTTACATGTAAGCGTGCGTATGTGATGTATCTGGCGGGAGATGGGGGAGGGGGAGAAAATAAATAAATAAGCGATTCCTCTGAAATAAGTAAATCGTTCACGAACACAGCGTCAAGATATTTTTATTGTATTCCAAAGCCTTCGGAATAATTTTATGAATATTAGTGCATAGAAAAGATCGCACTTCGGAAAGACGTATATATACGTCTCTTGGGCAATTAATGATTTGGCTAAGCGAGACGTTTATATACGCCAGTGGAACTTCAGAGGTTGATTCATATTGTAGCTTTAGCGTTAAAGTATAGTATTATTAAACTTAATAGATTATTATTGTATATTGGGGGAGCGATGAAAATTATGATTGAATATTAGGTCGCAAATATTGAAAGTTGGAAAAGCACTGGCCTAATAAATTTTGTGGGTTTCAAAAGTCTGAATTGATTGACTGAATATTAACGTCGCACTGTTCAGCTACACGAGAGCTTTTGGCGACGGACCACGCAATTTTGAGTCATGGTCAAGTGACGTGGACGACACCTGAGCTGGCACCCTCCTCTCCTAACTACCACACCCCACCAACGAGAGGACGTTTCAGCTCTCGACAGATTTAACGTGCATCGCTACCCCAAAACAGCGGGTCTTTAGTGGTACTGGGCTCGAACACGTGACAAGGCAAGCCACGATCCGAATATCAAGTCTGAAAATAAAGACTGAGGACTACAATTGGTTAATTTCCAATATCAAGCCCAAATTTATTTCCAAAAGTTATTAACATGTCATTTTGGATTGCAAGACGAAGTTTCTCGTCGTGAACAAAATTTGTTTAGAAAACAAGTACACACATTAAAAATATCGAACTAACATTCGTCAAGTTACTTTTTCTTCTTTTACAGGCACGGAAGGTATAATACAAGGATTTTTGTCTATTGGTGATGATCGTGATTATAAAATATTAATTATTGGCTCTTTTGGAAGAATTTACTTGAAAAATAAAAAATAAAAGTTAATTATTACTTGAAATGTTCAAAATTAAAATTGTTTCTGGTAATATTTACACTAGAAATAAAGTCATATGATAAATATGTTAAAAAAAATATTAAATTGACTTCTATTGAGAGTAAGAAGAAACGGCTTTAATTTATTTGGTATAAATGCCATCACTGAATTATGAATCAAAAGGATCGCTTTGGAATTTCCAATAAAACATAAAATTCAGTAAATATTGTAATTTTTCGTTTTCCTTAATCCAATGTAAATATAGCCCAACAATACAAAAATTAGGTCTGATGTCAATATATGTATAGCCATATTAAACAATATATATACATCGTAATATTTCAAACTTAGGGTTTTGGGCTAATTCGTGCCAGCAAGGAATTCCCCTTACAAAAATAAATTTAGGAAAAATAATCTTTTAATTTTGAACTAAAGATTAAGTTCATCAATCAATAAGTTTAAGTATTTTTTGTCGGTGAAAATTATTATAATTTTGCTTTTGATAATCGTAGTGTAGCGTTTTTCAAACGGAGGGGCGCGTTCCCCTTGGGGAGAGGCACGAAAACTCTGCAAGAGGGTCGAGAGCATATTGAAAAGTCGAAAACAAAAGATTATTTTAATAAATTATTAATTTATTGAATGTAAAAACGAACAAAATACATTCTAACATATTAAAAAACCCTCATTTATACGGATATAATACACTTCTAATTGTATCAGTGCTGCGCAAAGCATTTTATAATTAATTTAACAATACTAAGTTCGGAACAAATTTAATAATTACCAGTAACCCAGTGCTTCTCAAACTTTCAATACTGGCGCCCCCCTTTTCAATCACAATTTTTATCGCGCCCCCCTTATACATTAATAATGTACTGAATGTAATAATAATGCACTTTGACGCTAAAGCTACTATACGCGATCTTAATTATAAACCATACAAATTAATAGCATAAGTATTACAGTTTGTGTGTATACTACTTTTTTTGCAAAATAAATAAATTAAATAAGACAGTGCTTCTCAAACTTTCACTACTGGTGACCCAATTTTCAATCATAATTTTCATCGCCACCCCCCTCCCTCAATAATAATGTACTGAATGCAATAATAATGCACTTTGAGTATTAAATTTTGTATACGTTACTTTTATATAATATATATTTTAAGCAAATTACTTTTAAGTAATAATTATAATGTTATGTTATTTTTCCTTTCTCATTTTTTAAATTGGGACAGATTGCAAAATGACATTTAATTAAAAATTTATTTCGTCCATCATGCATTTCTAAAAGTACAAATGTCATTAGAACAAGTAATATAAAAAATAAATTTTAAGTCAATTCCTCCTTAGGCCAACATACAAAAACTTATTTTAGTTACTTTCTATTAAATAGTTTCAATTAATACAAATATGTAATACATATGACAGAATCACAATGTTAAGCGACAAAAGAGAAAGCGATTTTCCTTGCAATTTTCCTTTTCTTTTCTATATATGGGGTATTGAATATTCTTTTTCGTTACTATTTATTCATTAATTAAATTTAATTAGTGTAAGAAAATAGTAAAGTAAAGAAGAAATCACACACATTCTTAGAAATTAGGCCATCTCGGATGGAATTCGAACTACCGTCCTTAAGATTAGAAGCCCAGCGCGCGCGCTATCCATTGCGTTACAGGGGACAGCACGAAAAGTTTTCCTTTCTATAAATGCTTTTGGACTATAATTTTTGTTTGTTACTATTTATTCATTTTTTTAATTTAATTAATGAATTAAAATTTGAAAGAACTGTATTAACATGAAGTGTCACCCACTACAAGTTTTAAAAAATGTATTTGAACTTGAATGAACGAATAGAAAGTATTTTATCAACGATTGAAAATTTGAACAAGATATATATGAGAGTGAACTTATAGTAGAAATTGAAAAATAGTCTACTTTATGTTGTGCTCTCTCATATCCATCACATCTGGCATTCTCGCGAGCATCTGCGTGAGTCTGGCCAAACTATCGGACGTCTGCGCAAAACATGTAATAATGCTGTACCTCGTACAATTCCAATCAGTCTTGGTCCATTCGATGCTTCTATAGCTACCAAATCTATCTTGAATGTACATTTTATAATTTGCGCGTTAGTTGTAATTCACACTATTAAGTATTACTGCAGAAAATTGGAACAAAAAAAAATCATGGATAAATTTTTAAGTCATAAGCGAACATTCGACGATAATAAAGCATCAACAAGTGCACAGACGAGCATAGTTCCGAAAATTAAATCAAGGAAATATTCTCAAGAATACTTGAATTTTGGGTTTACCATTACTGAAGTAAATGGAGAAGAAAAGCCCCTGTGTGTTATTTGCTCAAAAATATTGGCAGCAGACAGTATGAAACCTAATAAACTTAAAAGACATTTCGAAACGCTTCATGGTGAGTACATTAACAAACCTCGAGAGTTCTTTGAATCAAAATTAAAATCATAAGGAAAACAAAAAACATTTTTAAAAAACTTTGTCAGTGAATGAAAAAGCTTTACTTACTTCTTACAAAGTATCATATAAAATAGCCAGATGTAAAAAGCCTCACACTATTGCCGAAGAGCTTATTTTGCCTGCAGCAATTGAGATTGTAGAAACTATGTTTGGAGACAATTTTGCCAAAGAGTTGCAGTCCATAAAGCCAGATGTAAAAAGCCTCACACTATTGCCGAAGAGCTTATTTTGCTGCAGCAATTGAGATTGTAGAAACTATGTTTGGAGACAATTTTGCCAAAGAGTTGCAGTCCATACCCTTATCAAATGATACTGTTTCCCGTCGAATTGATGATATCGCTGAAGATGTAGAGCAAGAGCTTTTCGGTAAGTTGCGTGATAAATTGTTTTCAATTCAGCTTGACGAGGCAACAGATAGCAATAAACCCCAATCCTTTTTTTTTATAATTATTTTTTTCTGTGCTCGATAAAAATCACAATTGCAGCGAATAATTTAACTAAGAGAAAATGTACTTACCTACTTTAAAGGACTTTTTAATTTTTCTTTGATGATTTGAGAAAAAATCCAAAAAAACTAAAGAAACCGTTCCAAATGTGCGTGACCTTAATAAAGAACACATAAATCACAGACACTTTTCACTAACAATACAGGAACGTTATTTGCAATCAAAACTGTCATATTTTGCTCACGTTATTGTAATTTTTCTATTCTTTGATGATCTACAAATAGCATGTGTAACCTTTTCTTGCTTGTGTCTTTTTGACAAGGTGAAGTGTTACATTTATGGCTTCTTAGTTTTCTTGATATCTGAATTTTCTTGATAGAGTTCTTTAGACAGCATTTGAAAATTACAATTCAACTCAAACGTTTCATGTCTATCACTTTTGTCATATTTACTTTCGCTATCACGATTAATATGCATTATTTCATCAGATTCTTCAATTGCTTGATCAGTTTCATCTTCCTTCAATAGAGAGATCACAGATGCCCATTTTTTATATTCTGCTCATTTACATTTATAAACCATAATAAGTTGTACAACACAGCAATTAAAACCACAAAGTTAATCGTAGGGGAAAGTATAGCATATTCATAGAAAATATTTCTGAACAAAAGTGGTCGTGAAGGGAACTCGATCAAAACAAGTACCTTGATTGTAAAAAACCGTTTGCCACTCTCAAAAAGAGGCATAAATGTGACAAATTCATTTTAGTTTCCATTAAGACTGTCATATCGGAGGATACTGTCAAGAAATTGTGTTAACGAATAAACAGTTTTACCAGAATTTGGAGTGATTCAGCGCCTCATGCGACCGCTCCAATGAAAAAAATGTATTCGATACAAAAACATCGATGTCAGTTATAAAAAAATAATTATGTAAAACGTTTTTATAATGCAATTTCAGATTACTCATAAAATACATCTTGGCCAATTAATCCTTCAAAGTGCTCAATATGCTTATCCATACATCATAAAACTCATTTACGTGGGGAAAAGCAACAGAAAAATATTATTTACAACTTTCCCAAAAGAAAAGTAGACGGAGTTAAGCATACCAGTAAGTTTGAAGGTCAAAGAGATGATAATCAAAAGTACTATTCTAGAGGTTACAAGAAACGTAGTAAAAAATCTCTCATCGCGGGATTACAGCAAAGAAAACAAAATATCTTCTTTTATTTGGTTTTGGGATCAAAGATAGCTAATGAGCGTTTGAAGTGGAATCTTTTGAAAGTGGAAAACCAGATGATATATATAATTTATATCAGTGTAAATGTGTATTTTTTTTTGTCAGAAAGCATTTTGTTTTACTTCATTCCAAAAAATAATTTTTTAAGCCTTTTATATTTTCAAGATGCTCGCGCCCCCCTCGAAGGGTTATCGCGCCCCCCCGGGGGGCGCGCCCCACAGTTTGAGAAGCACTGCAGTAACCCCATGGATTTGTCAAACATAATGTTATAGATATACAAAATTTAACAATTATCTTGATAATTTGAACAATTTATAATTAATCCCCTAACTGTCGATTAAAAGTTACGCAATTCGCTTTCCAACGCCACTCTCCACCTAAGTGATGTATTGTGGGGGGAGAAAATGAATATATGCATAAAAATAAGCAAATTCTCTGAAATAAGGAAATCCTTCGCAAGCACTGCCAAGGTCATTTTATTGCATTCCAAAGCTTTCGGAATAATTTTATGAATATCAGTGCATGAAAAAGACCGGACTTCGGAAAAGTATATATATGTCCTGAGCTCTTAACGTTTTGATTGAGCAAGACGTATATATACGACGGTTGCACTCAGGCTAAAGTCGTATTGTAGCTTTAGCGTCAAAGTATAGTATTACTGAATTCAATACATTGTTATTGTATGGAAGGGGCAGGATGCAAATTATGATTGACTATTGGGTCGCAAACATTGAAAGTTTGAGAAGCATTGTTGTAGTGTTAAAAGTAAGACCACTTTAGTTATATTAACATTTTTAACTAAAGTTTTACGTTGGTTTTGTAATTTTTGCTATAGTTCTTGTTTTCAATTTTATTGGGTGCCTTTAATCAGGGCTCCGCAACCTTTTTATCGCTGCGGACCGGTCAACGTTGGATAATTTTACCACGGCCTGCTGAGGTTGGGTCACGTTGATTGTTTACATTTTAGATTGTTTTGATTTAACAATTTAGTTACATTTAAATATGCCTTCAGAATAAAATATAGTTGCACCAAATATGAATAAAAGTGATTTCCGTGGAAAGTTGTGCAAGTCCGGGAGAAATGCACCTGTTTAAATAAAATGGCAATAGTTTAATGTTTATTAGGTGGCCCGGCACCATTTGATCCACGGACTGGTGCCGGTCTGTGGACCGAGGGTTGTGGATCACTGCCTTAAGTAGTGAAAGGAAATGAAACTTTTAAACCTATTTGTCCCTCATTACACATATTTAAAGTACACAATGAGTAGTGCACACAGGAAGTTTTCAAGGGGGAGGATCGCGGTCGAAAGTTCACTATTCTTGTATCATGTTCATTTTGATTTTGTCGATTTTCGGGAACAAAACACAGTAAAAAAGTAATTATTGAATAAATAATTAGCATTAATTAATAAAATTAATCATTAAAACAAATACTTAATTAAATTTTACGCACTATATACTTAGAAATATAATCAATCGGAAAAAAAAAGTCAAGGGCTTTTTTAAATATTAGCAATATGGCATAAAATAACATAAAGATACAAAGGCTTATTCTGAAAACGAATTCGAACTTTCAAAATAGACCTCCTAAAGAACCATCAGTAGAATTACAATTGCAGTGTTCTATGTTACGAAATCTACTTTTAAATTTATGCTACAAAAAGTCTATAATGAATCTATGTCTTTGAGCATTCCTGCACAAGCTACTTCCGTTCATATATTCAATATGAGAAACTAGTAAAACTTTTTATTCCGAGCGTCACCGTTTTAAATAAGTAATTTCAAATTCGAAAAGACTTTTCTTTTTTCCCTCCAAGATTTCAAACGAACTCACGAGCAATACTTCGGCAGAAAAAGCTTTTTTTATTTACAGAGCACTATCATTATCTTTATCATTTTCTTGTCCTATATTTCAGAATTGCTCTTTTTAGAGACAATTTATGCTTAAAATTGTTCATGTCATTTTCAAAAGGGAACTACTTTACTTATGACCAGAAGAGCTTATATCTTCTGATTTCCATTTCTTGTTTCGTGATCTTCTCTTCTCATTCATTTCCTATTTCCTTTTCGCTTCAATCAAAGGAGGAAAATCAGAGAATGGGATGCTGAGGGTTTTGATCATCTAATGAAAGAATTCGGTGCTTTTCCATCGGTCTGATCGATGAGTATAATAATGCCAGTGAGAATTCGAAAAAATAAGGAATTTGCAGATATTAATATAGAGAGGACATAGAAATTATAAGTATTATTAGGATTCTTTATTAATTTATTATAAATTAATAATTACCAGGAAAATAGATTGTACTTTTGTTAAAACTAATATCTATATTTATATGTTTGGTACGGTTATATACCTAATTTTTTAAAAAAAAATTTATTACACTAATTTAACAATGAAAATAAAACGCCAGAAAAATATTTTTAAGACTTGTTTGGTTATCAAAATATTTCATTGCGTTATTTAGCAAACTTATTTAAATCTTGAAAAAATATAATTTCTGTATAACAAATTATTTTTTATGAAAATTTTCACTACGATATTAAAAATCAATGTTTGATTCGAAACTGAATAAAGTATTATACCCTTAACTGCCACTGGCGTATATATACAAGGTGCTCAGCCGTTGCGTTAACTGTCCCTGGCGTATATATACAAGGCGATCAGCCATTGCGCTAACTGCCCCTGGTGTATATATATGCATTACTGAAATATGACCCTTTGCATTGTACCGCTATGTGTAAAATTATTCTTAAGGCTTTGGAATGCAACACAATGACTTTGAAATTATTTGTAAAGGACTTACTTATTTAAAAGACTGCATAATGACGCGCGCATGTGTGGAAAACGGTGGTATTGAGAAAAAAACCGCATAAATTTTCCGGGCATTTAAGAGGTTAAGAGACTTGAGTAAAGCTATTTTGAATTCCTATGTAGGAAAAAACTCATTTGAAAAAGAAAATCGTATTTAATTCTTTAAATAATGGGAAATGAAGTCGTGGCAGCAAGACGGTTGAGAGGCAAGAGTATTAGACCCGGGATGCATCAGAATAAAGTAAAAGCTCCTTAAATAAATTTTGAATTGTAAATCAGTTAGGAAAGTGCAGTGCTATCTCAGATGTCTATTTTGTTACGCAATCATCATTCAAATGAGGTTTACATTGAGAAAAACGTCTCCTTTTGATCACGATATTTCTTTTTTTTTAAAGGAATAATTTTACTAACATTCTTTTGGAAAATAAAATGACGTAAGCCTTAAAAGAAAGCTACGCAATTGTTGGATTTTTTTAAAAAAAATTTGATTAAAATAGCAATTACAATACAATAAGTTCATTAAATATTGCGAAAATTTTAAAACAATAAAAATTCGTGCACACTTACCTTAAATACTGCGCATAAGGTGCGCCGCTGTATAACGCGCACTCCCCTTTTGATCAAAAAACATGAAATGTGCGTGATGAAAATCATTTTTCCGAGGTATTATTCCAAGCTGTAGAAAAACAGAGTACTTCCAGAACTACAGCCCTCTAAGTTCATAAGGAATGCAATTTCTTTTAAATACACTGTGTTACATTCTGTGAAGAAGTCTAATTTTTTTATACGTTCACATCTTTTCTTTTATATTTAAAGCTCTCATTTTTATACCCGGCGAATAACGGGCACTCGTAAATTTTGGTCTTATTTTTTGTTTTCAAAGTAAGAAATTTGTTACTGATTTCAAGTTATCTTAGATTCTAACAGGACATGGACATTTTAAGAGCTATTTATTTAGAATTAATTTAATTGGTAGTGATATTTGTTCTTGTGGTCAGGATGCTGAAACTGTGGAACATGTATTGTTGCACTGTAAACTACATTTCTGTAAAAGAGAGAATTTTAAAAAAGAGTTGAAACACACACACACGTTTAGGTATTTCCTGGCCACTTGTTTTGTCTTTGTTGGTCAATTGTACTGAAAACCTAAATGTCTTAAGAAAATATGCTTGCTGTATAGATTTTTAAAGTTTTATTGGTATGTGAACGTGAATGTGAATTTTAATGGCGCAAGGGCCAACTTTGGCCAAGCTGCGCCAAACACTTGTTAAAAGAAAAAGTCATATATTTTTAAATATATATATATATATATATATATATATATATATATATATATATATATATATATATATATATATATATAATTTATATATATAAGTATATGCACACATGTATATGCATGCATGCATACATATGAAAGAAATCTAAGAAAAAGAAACTAAACTAACGCAATACAAAATGTAAACCATAATATGTTAGTAATAAAACGTAAGTTTTCTCAATAGAAAAAAACTAATAATTCAACTTGTAAATTTTAAAAAATTTGTCTGTGGTCTGGACGGGAAAAAGAAGAAAAGGAAGAATTTGATGACAAGAAAGGGGGTCGAAAATAGAGAAGGATCACTAGGGTACTCCGGGTTCGTGAAGCCCGTGTTTACCAGAGAGAGTAAACCCCTTGGGAAAAGGAAAAGATCAATGGGGCACCTTGGGAGCGTGAAACCCGTACTCACCTAAAAAAAGGTCAGCCCCTGAGGGGTTTATTGGTACCTCCCCGTGTTTATATTTGTATTTTTTCACTCTTCCTTTTTATTTTATGTTTTTGTTTAAATTTTCTTTCTCAAATTTCTTTTAAATGGCATAATTGTGTTACCCCTTACATCTGTAAGCCTCATATTATGAAATGTGGAGCATGAGGAGCTTTGCAAATAAATTACAAAAAAGTGTGCGTTATACACTGGATTTTACGGTAATTTTTTTTGTTTAATTTTTCGACAAAAATACCTCATTAAAATATTTATTTATATAGTTTTAATACACGCAAAAAGTTTCAAAGTTTCAATAAGAAGTTTTCAAGTATATTCAGTTGAATGAAATTCATATTTTAAGAATTGAGACTGTGATTTTTTTTGTTTTGAGTGAAGTTATTTTATTTTTTCGAAATTATTTTTAATTTTAATTGAATTTGAAATTAAAAATAAAAAGTAAACAAAAACTGAGGCATATTATAAACTTTGTTCGGATAACTCGGAAAGCTAAAAATAGTTTTTAATTATCTGGGACAAAATTTAAATTGCATTAGAAGCAAAAATAGTTACAATTGTTTGGCAGTAAAAATCTACATTTTTGACCATTTTTTATTTGGGAGAAATGATTCCCTTAAAACAAGTGTTGATATGAGTGACAGAGAGTGGAACAGGAAAATGAGTTGAAAACAATATTTAATTTATCAGATGTAAGTATTGCTTCTATCACTCTTTAATGACTGGTTTTCTCAGTTAATAATGTTAAATTTTTTTTACAAGGAAAAAAAAATGAAGGAAGTGTCAATTTTTGAAATTACCTCTACATTCGATTTGCTCAGTCTTTAGACAATGAAGATTTTTTGGTCATTCCTCAAAAACTTATTATCTTGCATTTTACTTATACCCTTAAGATTTAACTTATACCCTTTCTTTATGACTGTAATGCTGGTGATGAGCAAAATATTATACGCTTATCATTTTTTTGTTCAAAGTTGGAAAGAAAGTGTCAGAAAGTCAAACTGCAACTCTTAAATTCCATCGACCTAAATTTTTCCAGCTTGTTTTTTAATGAAACTGCATTCATATTATTTTGTAACCTCATTGGTTAGTATTTTTAACTTTATTCTTGTGTTTCGTAGCGTATATTTTTTAATTTTGTTTTTTAATTTTGCTTATTTTATATACTTAGTGCGCCCGTATGATTACTTCTGGTGCACAGAAATAGTTATTTGTTTTTAATACAAAATGCCAGATTTAATCATCTTTTGCCACAAATATTACAATTTATTTTTAAAAAAACCTTCCTTTCTGAAATAAATTCACACTGAATTCTGAAAAAAGAAGTTGGAAAGAGTGCGAAGGAGATAGAATGACAAAGAGAAGGATCAGAAGCAAGAGAAAGACCACTGAAGTACACTAGGAGCGTGTCACTCGGGTTTACCAAAAAAAGCAAACTCCACGGGAAAAGGAAAAATCGTTCAAGCACGTTAAAGATGTTAACATCTCGTACTTACCTAAACAGGGTAAGCCCTAGTAGGCAAATTGTGTCTGAAAAAGTTATTTTTGGCATAAATATCTGGTCGACGATAATACACACACATTTATCATGTTGGAATAGTAAATCTCGGAGGCATGTAAAAACCCCATACTATTATTTTATAATATTATGTTAGAGTTGCATGACACAGTTCTCAGGCTTAAAACGCACACACACACACACACGTGTGTGTGTATATATATATAATCCAAGTAACGGTGATATTTATACATACTATCAAATTATTTATTATTTTAGCTCTATTAATTTCATACTTTTGCTAAATGCTACTATTCAGCAAACACCATGCTTTGAATTTCTAATTGGGTCCGGAATCTGGTAATGATTTGTTTATTGTACTCAGATTAAACGTTGGATATGCATTTTTGAATACAATTTTAGGTGTAACCGTTTCCTTGTAATGGATTTAAAAGTTCTATGTACTATTGACAATAGGATTTCGCTCAGTATTATTAATACACTACTGGACATTAAAATTGCTACATCAAGAAGGCGACGTGCTCTATACATGAAATTTAAACGATAGGAAGACGGTGCTGTGAAATGCAAATGATTAGCTTTTCAGGGCATTTAGTCAAAGCAGAGGTGCTGGTAGCTATACCTACAATTTGTTTAAATGAGTACATTATTCAAACGGTTTCTCATTCACGAATTGTATTTGAATGTTGTTACTTCGTGAAAAGTTGTTGTAATGCTTCGTGTATGAAGCAGAAACGCGTACCAGCACGTTTATAACTTTGATAAAGGTCGAATTATAGCGTAGAAGAATTGCAGTTTAACGTATTGAAGTATTGCCGATCGCGTCGGTCTAGATCCAGTGACGGTTAGCAGAATATAGAATCAATGGGTTCAGGACGGTAATACGGAACACCTTGCTGGATCTCAACGGCCGATTATCACTAGCAGCCGAGAAAAGAGGCATGTTTCCCTCATGGTCTTAATAGATCGTACAGCTACGTCACGAGCCCAAAATTGGGGTCGTTTGCAAGACAAATGTCTGCACGAACAGTTCCACGACCTTTGCTGCATCATTGTCCATGGCTGCGGCTACCCCTGACGCTGCATCACAGACAGGAGTGTCTTCAATGGTGTAATCAACGCCGAACCTGGTGCATGAATAGTTAGACGTCATTTTTCAGATTAATCCAGGTTTTGTTTACAGCATCAAAATTATCGCATTTTTGTTAGGTGGCATCGAGGTGAACGCACATTGGCAGTGTGCATTCGTCATTTGCCATACTGGCCCATCGCCTAGCCTGATGATATGGGTTACTATTGGATACATGTCTCGGTCACCTCTTGTTCATATTGACGACACTTTGAACTGTGCACGTTATATTTCTGCAGTGATATGACCCGTGGCTCTACTCTTTATTCGAGTACTGCGAAACTCTACGTTTAAGCAGGATAATGCATGACCGCATGTTGCCGGATTGTACGGACCTTTCCTTGATACGTAAAATTTTCAAATGTTGCCCTGGTCTGCACGTTCACCAGATCTTTTACCAATAGAAAACGTCTGGTATATGATTGTCGAGTGACTGACTCCTCACCATACGCCAATCACTACAGTTGATGAGCTGTGGTATCGTGTTGAAGCAGCATGGTCATTTGTACTTGTACAAGCCGTCCAATCTCTGTTGTTTTGATTACTTTTATAAGTAACTGTTACACGTTTTATCTTATATACATTTCATACATATATAGTAAATATTTCCAACATAAATATACATATGTATATATATATATATATATATACAATATATATTTAATTTTCTTCTAGAATGAAAATTTACTAAACGTTCACAAAACTAGACTGGGTATAAGGATGTCACATATTTGATTTGTTTTATTTAGTATCAGTTATTTAATAATCCACACAATACACAGGATGGCCTATAAAAACTATATCATAACATTTTCTTTGTTTTCTTTTAGAACTGAAAACAGAAAATATGACACAGGAATGATATATGGATTTATTAAGATGCAAACACCACTGCTTATTGGGAGAGTTACACAGGTTTGAAAAAAAAGACTGTATATTCTACAAATATAATTTAAAACATCCACAGAGTGTTTAAATCCCTAATTATTTCCAAAGTATCTGGTTAAAATGAACAAAGCAAAATAAGCAACAAAAGGTAAAAAAAAATAATTTTAATAGGAACATAAACAGGTTCCTGAAAAGCCAAATTAAACACGTATTTAAATTTCTGAATTAAATATCTCAAGAGAAGTTTTCGTTTTAATTTTACAATAACCTAAATGTCAAGCAATTTCATTTTGAAATTAGTATACTTAAAATAAAGAGTCAAAACTGGAGATTTTAAGCTTCATTACTTCTTTCATATTTGTGTGTATATATAAGCTTCTTCATAATTAATTATTTTTAATTTCGGCTTCTTCCTTAACTTGTCAACATTTCTCTTTCATTTCCTCTTAAAATATTCATTTTTTCCCATTCTTCCTTTGGAACTATTATCGTTCAGAAAACGCTAATTAGAAATTTAGTTGTTTACAGTCGTTAAAACCGATCGCCATTTAACACGTAGTACGTTTCCTCCAACAAAATCAAAATTGTAAGAGTAATTAATGAAGTAATAAGCAAATAATTTAATTTCGTTTTCGAGGCTTTTTGCCTTGAGGACAGCTAGTTATTTTGCAACTAAATAAAATAATAAAAGTTATACCCGACATGTAAACACTAAGAAAACAATCCGATATTTATTTTGATCACGCGAAATAATGATTCGATTAAAAGGAAACTTTTATAACTTGAAATTACGGATAAAAATGGTTTAAAGTTCCCTCATTTATTGCTTTAAGTTTTTACATGAATTTCCTGTAAAATAACTACTTGGTTCATTATTAAAAGAATGATCTTGCTTATCATCATCTTAAAAATTTTGTAACATCTAAGTAAATGATAGACTTGAACAGAAATTGCTCTTCGAGAATTGCTCTCTTCCAGTTTTATAAATCAAGGATTGGAACTAACCTGTTTAATAAGAAAGCAGAAATAGGAACATTAGCTCAGCAAGTCACTTCGCAATAAGGGAGACAGAGAAAATGAGAAGGGAGAAAAATTAAACTACCCTCTTCCGAAAACAAGAGGGACCAGTCAAGTGATTGTATTCCTCCAGGGGATTTAGAAGTACAAACCGATACCCGGAACGAATCTCAACCTCGTCATGAAGGGAAGGAAGTAGAACCCAACATTGACCAGCATCGAATAAGTAAAAAAGAGATTGTAAAATGCAACATCATTCAACGAGAGAAAATATATTTGCAGTCAATCATACATACACAGTCGAACCTCTCTCTATATATAACGAACCTCTATATTGTGAATTTTTCTATGTAGCGAACTATTTCCTGGAACCTTGAACGTTTCACGATTTTCTTCGTAAAATAGCCTCTCTAAAGTGAAGTGCATTTTCTATATAACGAGTTGTTTCTTTTGTGATTCAATTTTTGTTCTCCCTTTTTATTAAGAATTTCTGAAACAATTTAAAGTTATTCCCTCTTTTAACACATTTTATGGTGGTCATAAATCGTGAACTGGTTTTATTAGATTATAACTCACCGAGAGCAATATAGTTCTGGATGCTTCATCCAAGAAGTGCAACCTTAACCTCCCCATTGCCCAGTTCAATAGAAACATCTTCGATATCCTCTTTCACTCTCAGTGGAGTTGTCCCGTGTTCTATTTATAAAATAATGTATGTTTAATATTACTTGTATGCTTTAAATTATAAAATGTCCTTAAAATTCTTTAATTTTAGTATAAAATTATTTTCTTAACAATGAAAATACAGTGAATTCTTCGACATTTTTTTTTCTTGTTTTCTTTGTGGCTTTTCTTTCTTTTTTGGACAAGTAAGATATATAAAATAAACATATATTAATTTTAAAAAAGGCATGAATAATTACTTTTTTGATATATAGTGTTTATAAATTTAAAATTTGTTTTATGTGATTTATAAAGTATATTAAAAGATGAACCTCTATATAGCGAATTTTCCATATAACGAACTTTGTTCTGAGATTTAGTGACTTTATTATATACAGATCCGACTTTATATATATGCGAGGTGTGACACAAAAGGAACGAGACTGGTCCAATAAATCATTGTACATACAGAATCACTTCTCTGTGATAGTATGACCTTCACTAGTTCCTTTCAGCAGTCACACACTTTTGCATTCGATGCTATCATTTATAGTAACAGTTCTGGAACGACGCTTTTGGAAAACCATTCAGAAGATTCTCCATTTTTACATTACCTCTTCTACTAAGGAGAGATGGGTTCCCTTTAAGCGAGATTTTACTGGAGAAATTTTTAAAAAATGTCGCATGGAGTGAAATCAGGTGAAAAAGGAAGATTCCCCATCACCGTAATGTTTTTGCTGGTCAGAAACTGCTTGACAGGGCCATGTGAGCAGGTATATTGTCCTGGCGCAACAGTCATCCATCATTCTCACAACTGTGACCTTTTTTCCTTAATTTTTTCATTAAGGTTTTAAGAATGTAGTAGTGTAATTAGTGTAGTGTTGATTAACAGTTTGACCACTGTAAAATGACTCAATCTTTACAGTTCCTTTACTGTAGAAAATGATAATAACATTACCTTAAATTTTGATTTCGACATGCGTGTTTATTTGGGTCTTGGGAATCCTGGAGATTTCCACTGCACCGAAAGGCTTTTACTTCTTAGATCATAGGTAAAATACCATGTCTCATCATATGTTACAACAGATTCCCAAGAAATTTGGCTCGTTTGCAATGTGTTCCAACATGTCCATGTTCACGTCCTTACGGCACTGTTTTTTGGTCACCGGACAGAGCTCTTTTGGAACAACCTTCCCAGAAATCTTCCTCATCTGAAACTCGTCAGTTAAAATGAGTCAAACAGCTCCTACATACAAGGGAACAGATTACGTTACTGCACGAACACTTAAGTCACCCCTGATCACATTACGAACTTTGACAATGTTTCAGTCTGTAATCGATGACCTTCGTCTCCCAGATCCTTCATCATCTTCCACACCGTCCCTTCTCCCTAAAACCCGCTTATGGCATTAGACCACACAAGCACGAGACAGATTTTTATCTCCAAAACCTCAGGAAACATTTGAAATGTTTCCGTAACGGATTTCTTTAGTTTCAGAATAAACATGATGTTAGTTCGCTTTTCACTTTTTATAATTAGACATTTTTACGGCGAAATGCATTGTACGTGTTTACTCAATAACGTAGTACTCCCAACTGGCATGATCCGTTTGGTCGAAACTGGCCACATGGATATAGGAGCTGGGTGGAATCATGTCACCAAGAAAGTTGTTGCCAAGTCCAGCTTTTTTTGAGCTATATACATCGTCTCGTTTTTTTTTGCTTTGTGTGTATGTGTGTCATATCTCGTTTTTATGTATAATGCATTGCACTCCTCATTAAGACATTTTTCGTGATGTATTCAATTAGCTTGCTTCATTTTGGCAGCCATGGAAGAAATTGATAAGGAAACATGTTGTTATTTTAAAATCAGATTTATTTGATGATCACAAACACAAAGGGACGGCACGAACAAAAACAAGCACAATCAATACAAAGGGCGAAAGCATTCTTCAAACGGAAGATCTCGTCTATTTATAGTCACAGTCAACTGGAAGCTATTAAAATCATATAATTTTCGGGGAAAGACTTCTCATTGGCTGGTTCAATTACATGGGTGATGCATCATCCTGTTTTAAGAACGCTGAAGTTTTAGTTTGAGGGAGATAACGTAATGTGGTTACTGTTAGGCAGGTAAACTAGAAATTAATTATCACGTGAAAAGTTGGAGGGGTCAAGACCATAATAAACTAAAATCCCTCAAAAAATTATGGGAATTATTTCACATATACATATAGAAGAACTCATAATGAGAAATATTACACAATTCAGGGATTCTCCTGATTCGCTGACAGAAAATAATAACCTTGACATCCAAAAGAAAGAAGTCATAATATATAAAAACACGGCAAAACATAACAAAACGTTTAAAAATACTTAAATCCGTCGTTCATGAAACTCAGACAAATAGACAAAATACTATTTTATACAAAATATTTTTATATGAAGCTATCGGAGGTCATTTAGAGTGTAGTAACAGGAACAATGTGAACAGCAGTGATAAAATGATTGACTTTTGTTAATTGTAATGAGATTTAGTAATACAAAATGTTTAAACATGTATGAAATAATCATGAATGCAAAGTTTACTAAGGAAAGAAAAATCTCAGATTTATCTGAAAAATAGATATTAGAATAAGAAATAAAATTGAGAATTTAAAATTAATCACTATAATAGAACAAAAATTTCAAATTCATTTGATGTCACATAAAACTTTATTTTGTGAGGTTCGCAGGAAATAATAGTTAAAAAAAAGCAAATGATCGATAATTTTCTTAAACAGATATCCACTTCAAAAAAAATGTTCTTGAGGAAGACGAAAAAATAGATGTGTTAAAATTGTCTGAAAGAAAAAATAAGTTAACGTATTCGTTTCTTTTTGTTATGTAATCATCGTTTCCCCGCCTTGCTTCTCAAATAAGTACATATAATCCAATTTCTTGAAAAAGAATTAATATATGAAGTACAATTTGAACATAAAAATTACAAATTGAGAGATTTAAGAACATAAATTACGAATAAAGTGGGACTGACATTAATGAGTTTTAACAGACCACGTGGTGCTCAGAAAGCTGTTAACAGGGGGAAGAACTTCTTGGCAGATTTTTCAACCGTCGAACCCAATATTTTAGAAGTACTTCGTTCGGTATATAATTCGGTGGTCCAGTAAACTTCTATGCAAACTTAATATCATGGCTTAGATTTCTAGATTATATCATACATAAAGCATACAATTTGGTGCCTTTTTTCATATGGCTATAGTATCTGATACTAGTGGAAAGCTTTTTTGCGGCTATGTTCAAGCTGAATCATGTATTTCAGTATACATAAAATCCATGGTAAGGAGTTAAAAGGTGTAGAACTTTAAAATTGGAAATTTATCTTAACACTAGTACGTTCGTCGGTGTCAGTTTGGCACTTGAGCCTGTTTACTTTGTACTCCATTTCGCAATTTTGTAGGAAATTTGAAAATTATTTGTGACTTTTAATCATTTTTACTGGTAATTACACAGAAAATTTTTGTAGTTTTAGGTTAATTAGGAGTGATTTTCCACCTATATATACCTAGAACATCCGCTTGTTTCAATTCAACACCAATGCAATTTCTCATTATAAAAAGCTGCCGTTTAACAAAATTAAGTCCTCTAAGTAGATTCTATTTGTAAAACAAACTCCCCATAGTTCTATCGAATATTTTTTGACCCTGAATTCAGTGTTATTCAGTTCACAGTGGAAATGAATCAATTATACTAAAATTATTGCATTTAAGTGTTTCCTTACATATAATATTTACTGATCTCTGCTCATAAAATAAAATTTTATTCAATTTTTGAAATTAGTACAGAGCAGGCACCACGAAACGATTGCCCTTTGAAAAGGTCTAACCCTGATGAAATTGCTAATCTATTATGAGAGCTTTCTTAGAACGAATTGGCTATAATTTAGATTCCGATGAAGACATAAGATTGAATGAAACTAACTGCGAAGAATCTGAAGAATGTGCAGATGTAATTGATAATATTCCAGAAATTCCTGATATATAAATATATGTCGTTAGGGATGGCACAGAATGGATACCGCATAATAGTAATGTTCCTGGCAGATTTGAAACTCGAAATGTTTTGCAACAAAGCAGTGATCCAACAAGCTTCGCGAAACATAGTGAGAATGTCCTTTTTTATGGTGTAAAGGGTCATAACATATGATTATTACAGGAAATAACATTAAAAAGTCTTAAAACTAAACCCTACTGAACAGTAGTCCTGCAATTATGTAGTTAAAACAATTACGTTATCCCTTTACATCGCGGTATCAAAATGACACCGGTTAACGTTTAAGAGTAATCGAAATCCCGGACACTCTAGTGTGTTAAGCCATTTCATTACTGTAATTAGAGAATTAGAGAAGGCAATACTTAGTTGATAACTACATTGACTAACAATATCTGGTTGGCACTAAAAGCTGACTTAAATTCTATTTGTAGTACTTTAGTTGAGTCATTTTACTTAGTTCAAAAAATTAGATCCGTCAATAATGGCTCTTTTTTGTTTTACTTGCATTGTGATAAGAGTTAAATATAACTTCCCCGAATCACAATTCAAGCAAATTTAATGGATTTAAATTGTTTTAAACAAATGCAGTAAGCCCTTATTAATCTGTAGGCCATTCAGTCGGACGTCAATATAAATTCGGGAAACCTTACGTGAAAAAGTCCGTACTTACTGAGCGTAAAAATGTAAACTGTGCATATTTCATAATTTGAAGAATTGCTCGGATAACGGCGATCGCTGTGGCCTTACAGGAGATACCAAGTCATTTTGGGATCTCTGGTAATGAAAGAGCCGACTAAAAAGCCAAGCAGGGAGGCGAGTCATCCCAAACATAAGTCCCTTTGACTCTCAGAAGAGCAAAGAGCATTATTTCCACTTTCATTGACAAATATACTATTATCACCTAAGAGACCAAGAGCCTTGGAAAGCCATAGTTAACTCTGGTCACTGTAGGTCCAATCCCAAGTTTCCCGGAGAGAGCCGAGGCTGTTGCCTGCTTTCGCCTAACCACCGGACTTGACGTTTTGGTAGTATACCTCCAATAGCCTGGCCTGGCTGCTAAAGAGGCTTGCCACTCTGTGGCTATACTAGAATGGATGGCGACCACCTATTCCAAGGAATTGGACTCAATGAATATCCGACTGACGACATCGTCAGTTGGTACTGGGAGGATCGGCGTCAAATGGTAAAAAAGTCAAGTACAGGTGTTGGATAAATAAATAAATAACTTTGACAAATTGCAGGCTGTTGACGTGAGGTTAATCTTAAGCTATCCCTGAATGCAGACTCTACAGAGCAGAAAAAGAGCTGAATTCAAAAAAAAAAAATATCTTCACAACACTCCCGACAATCAAGGTTTTGAAAACATTGTAAGATATTGATTTGTCTCTAGGAAAAAAATGCATAGGGTTCAGACTTTTATATTTTAATGGAGAAGAAGTGTCTGTATGACTGATTCAAAGAGCTCAGAAAGGGATGAAAATGAAACTGTGCAGTAGATTTATATGTGGTTCATTCATTTTACACCAAAACATAGCAAAGCTTAGCAATAATCCCTTGAAATTTTTGATAAAATGTTGAAGACAACAATAATGAAACCATCTGTGTCAATTATTGTAATAATTGGAGCTACTAAAAATATTTAACAAAAAATTTACATTTCTTTTAAGCAGTGAGCACATCAAGTGTGACCAATGACGATGATTCTGGATCATATTGTTCTAATTAGTTTTTCTACCTAATCTTTATCATGTAAATAAAACATTGATTCAAATATTATCTTGTGAAAATATTTATAACTTAACTTTGTTCAATATCAAAACACGTATTCATTTGACTGCACATGAAAGTTATGAATTTAGCACATTTTAAAGGATATTTTGTTAACCCAGTTTTTTTATTAATCCGAACGACAAAATACTCCAATTATTTTGGGATAAATAAGATACTACAGTACTTTTTTATGTCAATTGATATAAAAATAGTGACGATCTGTAAAGTAAGGCATCCAAAATGGGTTGTTAGTTTCCAATTCGATGTTATGTTTTACACTATAGCTAAATTACTTGAATCAAAATGAATTGTTTAATTTAATCATGTTGCAACAAATGAAAAATACTTTTCTTGTCTCGCATGTTAGAAAAAATGAGTTAAAAAGGCAATTTTATATTCTGCTGAAATGTAAGGAACTTAAGGACTTTCGGATAAATTCGAACAAAATATTTGAAAATATACAAAGGAAACAAAATGAAAGTTTAGCACCTTCTTATAACATTGTACAAAACAAATAAAAATAGCCCTATCTAGATCACCGAAGTCGAGTGTTATGGCTACATGGCAACTCTCAGAATAAAACAAATAATTTATCTGTTTTTGTTACATTAAATATGTGACACAAATTCCAGCCGATATATTTTCATTTTAACAATTCTATTCACGCGCGCAACAACTCTTTCTAGGCTACCTTTTCACACTGTCTGGAAAAAAGAGAATCTTTTTGGAAAAGTAGTGAAAGAGTTACCGAGGACACAAGGAAACCACACGCACAAGACGGAATGATTAGTTTTCGAAACCCTTAGACAGGAATCGGTTGCTAGACAGACACTTTTCAATTTCTTGTAAAAGCCGACAAAGTGCACATTTTTGGCCTTTAGCAGAAATAAGTCTTTTCCATCTCATCTGGAGAAATTTTATTTAGATTTTTGCTTTTCCTGAGACAAATTTGTCGCGGACATAATAATAAAATAATAAGAGACTTGTAAGATTTCACAAATATATACACTCAGGAACATTGAAATTAGCGACCCAAGAAGGAAGCTAAGTACAATCGCGAAACTTTGCAAATAAGTACAGCTTAATGAGATATGCAAATGATTGAAGTTTTGTGTCAATACGCATCCTCATACACGCCGAGGTGGGGCTACAATCAGGAAGAGGGTGCTATATAAGCAAGCGCAAATTCGAAGATTCATAATCGTGACGATTACCCGCCGATTGTAGGAAGACTTTGATAAGCGAAAGATGCCAGGTAAACGTGCTAGAAGACATTTCTCACAGTTAAGCGAGTTTGAGAGAGGCCTGATTATCAGGATGAAAAATGCAAGCTGGTCGACGCGCCGTGTTGCTGGCCAAATGGATCGTTCGGAGTGTGCCGTTAGAAATTGTTGGGAGCAGTGGACACGAGAAGGTACCCACGTGCGGAAAACCGGGTGTGGAGCGACCAGGAAGACCACGAGGAGAGAGGATCGAAGGATCGTGCGGCAAGCACTTGTGGACCCCACAGTGACTCGTTCAACGATACGAGTATATATAGGCGTAGCAATTGTTCCACAAACAATTTCTAGACACCTTGCAGAAGCAAATCTTAAATCCAAGCGCCCTTTAAGTGCACTCCCTTAAAAACCGGAACATCAGCAACTGCGTCTACAGTGGTGCCAAGCCAGATTAATGTGGAATGTCACAGATTGGCAAAAGGTTGTGTTTAGTGATGATTCCCGGTTTGTTTTGGGGACAGATGATAACCGTGTACGGTTGTGGAGGAGCCCTGGGGAGCGATCCAATTCCCCCACACTGTTCTACGTCACACTGCCAGCACAGCTGGTGTAATGGTCTGGGGGGCAATAGCCTATGATATTTGGTCCACTTTAATTGTGATGCGTGGAACCTTAACGGGCCAACGTTACGTTGATGATATTCTTTGACCCGATGTAGGACCTTTCTTAAATGGTCTCTCAGGGGCAATTTTCCAACAAGATAATGCTCTTCCGCAGACAGCAAGACTTCCTACGTCATTTTCAGACTCTTCCATGTCCGGCGCGCTCCCCCAATTTGCCCCCTGTAGAGCACGTGCTGGATCAGCTAAAACGGCAGATGCCATCGTGTCACTCTGTACGTGATTTAGAGTTGGCTGTTCAAGATTTGTGGGCCCATATGCCTCAGGACAACATAAGGTGTCTATTCAACTCAATGCCGGACAGTGTGGCGGCATGTATTGAAGCTGGAGGTGGTCCAACGCGCTATTGAAGTTGCCCAGTATTTGTGTCGTCGCACACCCTGTATTCGTTTAATTATCTTGTTTTTGAGATCAAGTGAATCTCTCGTCTGTGTTATTATGTGTATTAAATTTCATTTCAATCCGATGCTTCCTTCTTGGGTCGCTATTTGCAATGTTCCTGAGTGTGTATATATACATATATATATACACTCTGTCGCAAAAAAATATATGCACCCAGAAGAAATTGAGCTACATTCACGAAATTTGGTATGCATGTAGTGTATATGAAAATAAACAAATGATTAAAAATTCAGAACAAAATATCATTTTATTAAGCGGTTACAGCTTGCAAAATGTTAAAAATCAGTAAGTAGTAAAGCCACCTCTGGCAGCTATACAAGCCGAAATTCGGCGTGGCATCGATTCAATTAGATCACTTATGACCCCCTGTGGAAGATCCTGCCATAGTCTTTGCATCTGCGCAGTTAATTCTCCTGTATCTCGGGACGGCTGCAGTTGCCTTCCCAGCGCGTCCCAGACATTCTCTATTGGCGAAAGATCTGGTGACCTGGTAGGCCATAGTAGGACGTCATATCCTTGAATACATTGTTGGGAGAGTCGCGCAGTATGTGGACGAGCATTATCCTGTTGATAAATGGCACCTGGGTGACTTGATAGCATGGGTAGCACAATCGGCGTTAAAATATCGTCCACGTATCTGCGAGCTGTCAAAGTGCCTTGAAGGACCACTAAAGATGATCGTGTGTCCCAAGAAATTGCTCCCCACACTGTCACACCTTGTGAAATTGCTGTATGCCGCTCGACAATAAATGCCGGATCGGACCGCTGGCCGGTGCGCCTCCAGACACGTGTGCGGTGGTAATCAGCACTGAGACTGAATCGGGATTCATCACTGAAGATGACACGTATCCAGTCTGTCACATTCCAAGTTGCCCGAGGTCGGCAAAAATCCAGTCGACACTGCCTATGATGTGGGGTCAGTGGTAAGCGTCTTAGCGGACGTCGGCTCCTCAAGCCAACTTCGGTCAGTCGTCTCCTTATGGTTTCTCTTGATGGCACTGGATGTCTGGAAGGAGGTAAGTGGCGTTGAATCGATGCTAGCGACGTTGTTGGTGCCGAAGTGGCCACTCTTCTGATTGCACGATCCTCGCGATCATTTGTGTTCCTGGGACGTCCTGACCCTCCGCGACGGTACACTCTACCTTCTGTGATCCACTGTTGCCAACACCGAGCAACTACCATATCGCTCCGACCGAGGTGGCGGCCGATACGTCTATTCGACTAACCTGCTTCTCTGAGGCCTATTATACGGCCCCTATCAAAGTCCGTCAGCTGCTCGTACTGCCACCGGTTACGTCTTAGAGGCATCCTAAGTCTCAATATCGTCTATCAAAGTCATCAGATTCGTTTGGATAGCCGTACGGCGCTCGTACTCATGCTTTTAAACTCTCCTAGTTGCGCAACTAATATGCGCATAGCACACTTAGCCTTGTCTCATTGGCTTCGAAATTTTAATCATTTGCATATCTCTTACCAGACTACATTCTTGCCGAGTTTCGTGATTGTAGCTTGATTTCTTCTGGGTGCATATATTTTTTGCGACAGAGTGTATATATATATATATATATATGTGTGTGTGTGTGTAATAATTTCCTCTTGCAACCTTTTAACTAACTCTTTTTTTTTAATATTTAAACAAACATTAATTATTTGGTTTAAAAATAATACTTTAAACTTAATCGTAATCAACCAGTCCGAAATCCCTGTCCCACCCATTTTATCGAATCAGAACTAATTTACATAATAATCACGCGCTTGTCACTGCCGATACATAAAGTGAAAATCTTGTGTGATAGCTCTCTTTGTCTTTGTGTTCGTCTTGTAAAATGTAGCTGCTGCTTGTCTTTTGTCCGCTTTGCTTTATAATCGTCATAAGTTTATCTTCAGCTTGTCAACGTGAAAATGTGCAGCAATTTTGTTCTACGATTTTGATGTGTGTGCCTAAAATAAAGATGTTAACGCCCATTCCGAAGATGTTTTCCTGAAACTCTACTAACATTGGAAGATTAATACAACACCGACCATGACATTACACACACACACCCATATATATATAGATATAAATGAAAATGAAGTGTCTGTTTGTGTAAGTTGAAATTAACAGCTTTTTACTAAATGCATTTAAAAGTATATACGGTACTTACATGAAAAAATCATTTTTTTAAAATTTTTGTCTGTATGTCTGTCTCTGTTTGTTCCGGCTAATCTATGAAACGGCTGGACAAATTTTGAAGAAACTTTCACTGCATATAGCTAATCTTATAAGAAATAACTTAGGCTACTTTTATTTTAGAATTAAAATTAGGATTCCGAGGAAACAAAATTAAAACCAATGAAATAGTCAGCAATATCCGATTCAAATAGTGATTATTTATTTCAATAGGGACTATTTTTATTCAATAGGGATCATTTTTTTAATAGGAATTATTTTATTTCACGAGCCATCTGTCTCAACGATTGCTAGCAGTTATATCATGCTTTATTCTTAGATTAGGCTGCTGCCATTCGCGACATTTCCCATTCATGTCTTGATCCTAATGATTTTCCAGTCCTTAACTGCATTGTCAAAGGTCATACGACCCTTTCATTCCCTTCCTTGCGGCTTCGTTTGTGTTCGCGTTTCACCCTACTTGCTACTTAGACCTATTTTGATCCTAAAGATTTTAGTCCTCACCCCATCGACAGTGTCAAAGGTCATGCGTTCCTTTCACCCCTTGCTCAACAAAAAGCAAAGAAAGAAAATAAAACAAAAAAGAAACATAGATTCACAAAATAGAAGAAAATTTTCGTTAACTATGCGAAGTGAATAAACACTTTTTTGTTAAATTCCACGTGGACGAAGTCGCAGGGTAACAGATATTTAACATAAAATAAATGCATCAGAAAGTAATATTAACGTATTACATATCCAGATAAAAATTATTTACACAATTTTTAGCGTTTATTACACAAAATTTGTAACAATGTGTTACTTTTGCTGAGCAGGTAGGTATTTTCAAAAATCGACCCACAAGAAAATTACGGGGCGTCATAAATAATAATAACAATAATAAAAAAATCAGCAATTATATCTAAAGACTTAAAATTTAGCAAACATGGTTTTTTCTTTCAGATGAGTTATGTAAAAAGCTTTTTAAGCACGTAAATTTAACTCATTAAGAACTTCTTTATTCTTCAGTCTGTATTTTTTAATTTTTAAATTCCCCCGTGCGAGGAACGGGTATACCAGCTAGTATGTTATATATATAGTATAATTCTCTACAAATGAGAGATGAACATCCAACAATCAAAATCGAAAGAGACAGTAAGAAATCCACACAATGAAGGGCACATGAGCAATCCATATTTTAAAAAAATGAATGCTGCAGTATTATAAACATTGCTGACTCAGGACAGCTTATATATAAAATCATTTATATAAAAATGGGGTTGAACATGTTTTTTGGCCAGCGCATTTTATTAACAATACTGAGCAAAATCCTATTCAAAATAATGCATAGGAGTATCTAAATCTATTTCATGATAGAGGTAACTTACCTAAAAATTGCACTTAAAAATGCAGAGCCCGCACTAAATCTGAGTGCAATAAATAAATTATTGCCAGAATTTGGACGAAAATAGAAATTCAAAGCATGTGAATGGCTGAAATGTAGCACTTAATAAAAGTATTAAAATAATAGAAATAAAAATTAAAAATAGAGTTTACAAACTTACCCTAACTTTATTGAGACAAATTATATATGAATTAAATAATCATAAGTAATTTTATCTAAATATTCAAATAAGGAGGTAACTTTATCTAAGAAAAATGATCAAAATTTATGATAATGAACAATTAATTTTCTAAGGAATTTTAATCCTTACGATTTACAATTGATTTATTCAAATAACTATTAATAAAATAATTGGGTATTTCTGACTTAAGAAATATTTAGTAAAATGTTTAGTTATTTATTATTTCAGATGTTTTTGAAATTAGAAATTTATTGCGTTGTATATAATTAATAACAATCTTTCTGAATATAGAAACATGTTCATTACTTTCCCAATGAGAATATTTTTATATATAATATCGAAATTAAATTCTTATCTTTTATCATAAATATTAGTGACTAACATTTTCTTTAAATTTGATATGAATATCAAAATTTGCTTCATTGTTGTTACTATTTGTCTGTATTAAATTAAGATATTGTGGATATAAAAATTAATGTTAGGTTTAAAATTGTCTTTCTTGCCAAAAATGATTATATCGTCTAGATGTTGAAAAATGCAATATTCAGAATTATTAATTAAACATTTTTCAAAGTAATGTAAATATAAATTGGCAAGATAGTTGCTAACTCAGCACCTTGAGGCAGACCTTTAATCTGTAGATAATAGTTACCATTATAATATTCATAGTTCTCTTTAAGTACAAACCTAAGTAGAGAGCCAAATTTGTCATAATTAAGATTATTAAATAAATTATCGATGTGTAAATTAACAAAACATATTAATCATATCATCAATATTAATAGAGTTAAAAAAATCTTCAAAATCTGAACTATAGCCTTAAGAAATCTTTTTATCTCTTTCATTTGTTCAATAAGTGCTTTACTATTTTTAAGTATGGCTGTGGATTTAAGATTATTTATTGTATTTTGTAACATTTTTCTCCCTCTCTCTCTCTCATGGAGAATTTATTCTGATATGCTAAAATATATGTATTAAATCCATTAGTAACTGTCTTAAACTTGACTGGGTCTTTATATATATATATACAGGGTGTTTCAGTTCCACATTTCAGAACTTCTAAGAGGGGTAGGGTACATCCTGACAACTCGAAATCATATAGCATTGTGGGGTCGGAAATGCTTTCCTGACGCGGTAGATGGCGTTGTGCGAAAATTTCGAGCTTTCGTGCAGGGAATCTTCATATCGCACAAGAACGCCAAGTTAGTAGGATGGACACGAACGCAGAGTTAGCCGATATGCATTTGGCGTACGGGGCTGCAAATTGTAGTGGGCCAGCCGCACAGCGTTTGTACGCGGAACGATATCCAATGAGGCGTATTCCCAGTCATAATTTCTTTGCAAGACTGCACCAAAGGTTAGCTGAGACACAGGTTCATTTGAAAGAGCTGACATGGTCAGGGTAAGAACAGCACGGACTCCAGCCGTCGAACAGAATGTGCTTCAGCATGTAGAGAGGAATCCAAGAACGAGTATACGAAGTGTAGCAAACTCAGTCGGGGTTTCCCATTGCAGCGTCTGGAGGATTCTCCGAGAACAAGACATGCATCCGTTTCACGTGCAGCGTGTCCAGACACAGCAACCGGAAGATTATGCACCTCGTGTTGCTTTCGCACAGTGGTACCTTGGAAAATGTGCTACGAATCCCCTTTTTCCTGATGAAGTGTTGTTTTCCGATGAGGCATCCTTCACAAGGGAAGGAATTTTCAACACGCATAACGACCATATTTGGACGGTGGAGAATCCGCATGCAATACGACGTCGTACAGCACAGATTCGATTTTTGGTCAATGTATGGGCCGGTATTATGGGAGATCACCTGATCGGACCTTACCTGTTCCCGTGTCGTCTAACCGGACTTAACTACTTGCTCTTTCTGCAGCAAGTATTGCCACAACTTTTGAGAGATGAACAGATTTCTGCATCGACGCAACAGACAATGTGGTTCCAACACGATGGAGCCCCTGCCCATTTTAGCGGAGACGTTCGTAACTACCTGGATGTCACATTTGGTCAACAGTGGATCAGACGTGGTGTCCCGTGCGTTGGCCTGCTCGGTCACCCGACCTATCATGTCTTGATTTTTATTTCTGGGGTCATATGAAATCGCTAGTTTATGACACCCCTGTTGACAATGCTGAGGAGCTGGTTGCAAGAATCGCAGTAGCTACCGGAGAAATTCGAAATTCGCTAGGAGTATTCCAGAATGTTCGGATGGCCATGCGTCGGAGATGTGAGGCGTGCATTGTAGCCCGTGGAAGAAACTTCGAACACTTACTTTAATCCATGTACCTTTTGCTTTTTTCATGTATTATTAAAACGATTTCTCACTTACGGTCTCTTTTCTTTATGGTGCTTCTGTGTACAACACCGCTTCAGGAAAGCATTTCCGACCCCACATTGCTATATGATTTCGAGTTGTCAGGATGTACCCTACCCCTCTTAGAAGTTCTGAAATGTGGAACTGAAACACCCTGTATATATATAACTATATGTATATATAACTATATACTATAACTATATATATATATATATATATATATATATATATATATATATATATATATATATATATATATATATATATATATATATATATATATATATAATCTTTGATCACGAGGGATATTGGGGATGGACTCGTAATATTGAATTTTGGTCAGTGACAAGGAAGACACCTTGTAAAGGTCCCCGGCGCGCCTAATGGTGTGGGAGACTCGGAAGGAAGACTAGCCATATTCAAAATAACTACAATTTACTCTCAGAAAAAAGGAACACAAATTCAATTAACTAAGAATAAGAGATGCACCCAAATACCAAATATGGAGAGCAATTAACGAGGTATGAAAGTAAGGATAAGATTTTAAATAATCAGATCACTTGCGTCTAGGAAATAGCTTCTAATTCTTAGCTACAAAATCTGATTTGATGCCTAGTTGACAAATCGTCAACTTTAAAACTTTAATATTACAATAATTAGCTACGAAGAGAATCCACGCCTCATTTTTAAGTTTAAATAATCGCTGATGGACCGTAGCAGTCTCTCTTCTAACCTGAAAAATTAAAATTTTATATAAAGTCTTAATTTGCATAGTCACATCTTCTTCGGGAGGAAGTTTTATATAATAATTTTTAAGGACCCAATATTTTCCAAGAGGATTAGTATTAAAAGGAACGCAGATACACCCGTCCCAACCTTTGCTGCCACCCTCTCTCTACACACAAAGTACCACACCAATCCAACGGGAGGACTTTGAGCCTTAACAGATTTAACGCGCATCAGCCTCTTTACAAGATGGGTCTTCGGCAGCACAAGGGTACGAGGTCATGACATACTGGCCACGAATCCGTGACCATGGCCACTCGGCTACCGTGGCTTCATGTCATCGTGTATAGGAATAACTAATATTCTATAAGATTAAAATATTTGAAAATATCAGGTTTTCCTCCTATGTTTAAAAAGGTTTAAATAGCAATATCACCAAGATTATTCAATAATCAATATCATAAAGATTATCAATGGAAAATGTTGTGTCTTCTTAATTCGAAGGTTAATACATTTCTTTATCTGGGTCTCAATTTAAATATTTCTCTAATTAGAAATTGAAATAAACTATTTTATTAATAAGAAATGTAAAAAAAGTCAATTCCTACTTAGGGCAACAAAGAAATATTAATCACAGTATTAAGTGGCAAAACACCTTCCAAATTAACATTAAAAACTTTTTAACTACATTAAATTTGTAATTACATTTTTAATAAAAGTTGAATATAATAGGTAAGAATTTATCTTAAAACCAATGTAAAATCAATATTAACTTCTTACTAGCACATATGATTATTTAGATTAAGTTAAATCTACAGACACACACACACACATCACAAATTTAACAAAAGCTGTTTTATCCAATGGCGCTGCCATATAAAAAATGAAAGTTGTTTTAGTATGTATAAATATAACATGCTGAAGACTACGAGATTAGAATTAGTTTTGAGGTGAGTCGACCTTTCTCTTTCCTTTTATATTATTGAGGGATATCATTAAGATAACTATTTACAGAATTTCTGAATTCATTAATAATTATGAAGAAATTGTATACCTTAAAAAGCGTTCGCAAATATTCTAATGCTGCTTAAGAGAATGAACAATAACCAATTTATCGTAAGTCGGTGATGTATAAACAAGTTCAAAGGTAGAATTAGAAAAGCCTTAATACACTAAATTTCTCTAAATTATGAAATATTAATACAATTCTGATAAATAGTTATGTATAACTATATAAATATATATTTGCACTAAGAATTACTTTTGTATTTTTTCCATATAGCGATAATATTAGTCTGATAAGTGTACCAATGTATTATTATTTCTATGAACCCATAGAGTCGCCATGAATGATCTAAAAATTGATGCTTTCAAATAAATAGAAAAACTCAATTAATATTATATTCATTAAATATTATTAAGGCGACACACAGTACGATTTAATTGGCAAAAATCGGTTAAAAAAATCAAATCTAACATTTTAGCCTAAATTATTCTTTATATACTTTTCTATAACCTCACAAAATTTGAAAGCTCTAAACTTAAAAAAACGCAGAATTAAGATAGCTTTTACGCGTTCGTTTTTATTCACATCCCTATGGCAAGTCAAAACGTTAAACTTATTTAACTCGGAAAGATGAAATAACTAGTTTGTCCTCATTTAAAATACTAAGGTTTTTTTTTTTTACTTTGCCTAATGGTTTGAATTTTTTTGCCTGTTGCTAATACTTCATGTAACAAAAGATGGTATGCATTTCTGAATCAAAGCAATACTTATTATTTTTTAAATAATTGAACTCAGAATTTATACATTTTTTAATGAATTTTCAATAAACATTTATAAAAACAAGTACCATTCTAATCACTGGCGTAGGTAGTTCTGAGTAGGTCCAGTACCAAAACTCCCTAGGGGCCCTTTTTCAGAAAAGAACGCCCTATATATTGTAGTTACACATGTTGGGGCCCCGTATCATTGATACGGAGGTAGCTATGCCCCTGATTCGAATACCAATAATGTTATCGCAAATCCAATACCGACTTTTGTTATACATAATTTGATGCTCACAACTTTTGTTATACAAATTTCATGCATGTAGATAACAGTTTGTAGGAGGAGTAGCATTTTAAATCACTTAAATTGTTTTTTTCTCTTAAAAAATTAAATGGCTAGTTTATTATGAAATTTTGAGCACATAATCTATTTTAGATAGCATAAGAGGAAATCAAAAAATTTTTGAAAATCTTTAAATTAAAAAGTTTTGCGTAAATCGTACCATGTCCCCTTAATACTCTTTATCAATAAATTATAAATTAATTGATACATTCATTTCTTTTTTATTCTATTATTTTTTATCACACTTTCTGGATTAACTGATTTTAACATGTGATTTAATAAATGCCTGAGGAAGATTTTAAAAAAAAATATCTTGGTTTTGAGAACGATGTAAGGAAAGTAAGCCGGTTTTGTACCTTAGTTACCAAAGTTTCTCAACATGTCTATTTTAAGTAAACATATAGAAGAACCCAACGTGTTAGTTGAAAACCTTTAATGGTGTCAAAAATCGAATCCTCATGTCAGATAGATAATTATCTGCCATAAAGTTCATGAATCGGACTAGCCTTCTCTTTTTTTAGACTTCCGATTATTTAATTTCGACAAAAGAAAAAAAAAGTAAAAGTTTTGATGTATACTTTTAAAAATGATTTTTTTATTTCTATATTAATTAAATTTAAAGAAAAAAATCTAAAAATTTAATGACTTCCAATTTTAATATCGAAAACATTTTACGAGGAAAATTGTATTGTTTTAAAAAAAATTGCTTCGGTATAGATATTCAATTTTAATCAATACCTTCGTATTCCATATGCATGTTATACAAAATCCTATTTAAATGCAGATGTTTCTCAGAATAAAGCGTATGTCATTTCAATATATAATTCAAGTTTTAATTTTTCCTGAAGATCTATGTAGAAGTAGATGTCATCATATATATTCTTTCATATAGATTAAGCGAAAAAAAAAAACTGAAATTCTTTTTATTTTCTATACAAGAAAGGTATAAAAATATGAATGCCGTTTTATGTCAAAAACTCTTCAAATCACTATATCGAGCAGTGTGAGAGGAAATTGAAATTTAAATAGAATTCACTTCGAATAGATGTTCCATTTTTTTTTCTTATTCCAAAAGAAGTCAACGCAGGAGGCTGTTCTTGCTAATCTGATATTCATATGTTTAAAAAATACACAGATAAAAAAAGTTGAATAGAATTTTTCCCTAAAATAGTTTTCCAGAAGAGTCGATTACACTTTTTCAACATAAAATAAATTCAAAATAAACATACATTCAGATGTATGTATTGCTAAATCGGTTCACGCTCTAAAAAGATGCTTAAATCAGCCATCTACATGTTCATTATGTAACGAAAAATTTATAATTTTTAAGCTGACAGAAAATCAAAAGTGACAACCAAGCAATACTACTGATTATTAATAGTTAACTTTGCCCCAAGTTTTTGGAAAACCAATAAAATAATAATTTTCATCTATACTTTTATGTTTTAAGGAAACAAAATAAATATTTCTCCCAGGGTTTTAAAATTTCAAAAATTTGACAATGACTAGATTTTTTTTCGTTTTTCCATAAAGTATTTTTCATCAAGCCTGCCTTTTGATTAATGAGTTTAGGTTAAACTTTAGAAAAACCTGTAACAGACTGCAAACATTTTGAATTGAGAGATTGTTTATTAACGTCGCAATACATAACAACACAAGGGCAACCTCCGTCAATTAGTGAGGAGACAGTTGACCTTAACCTGGCCCCTGAAGGCCGTATCACACGTACATGTTTCGAGCAATTTTTCGTCCAATTCGTGCAATTTTTTATCAGTTGCCATAACAACTGCTTTTAAACAACTTTTTGCTAGTGAGCTCAAAAAGTTATTCCAAATAAAAATTGCTTGAAATTCACGCCAATGGGGTTCTTCGGCACTCTACGTCATAAACATGATGGCAGATTCAATTTCTTCAAACGCATCAGATATGACGTATAATATTTTAGTAGTGTAAAATATTTTAACGCGGTAAAATATATTAAATAGAATGCTGTTCCATTTCTGTTAACGCCCATCAACAAAAGCGGTACGAAATAAAAGAAATAATTTTGGATGTTCGTTGGGCGAAGCAGAAAAATCGGCGAGTAATTTTTCAATGCGGAGATAGAGAGTGGCTGACGTCAGAGCATGTTGTTTGCTTACAGCAACCCTTCATACTCAGATTGGGCAAAAAAGTTGCACCAAAAATGTATGTGGGATACGGCCTTTATCCTTCAAACTTCCACACCATACAAGGGCATATTTTAGCTTCAACAAATTTAACAAAACCTAACAGAACAGTTCATCTACTTAATGAATTTTCAGTAGTATTAAGTTTCGAGCCCATGAAGCTGATGAGTTACGCCGACAATGAGTTGGAAGCCGTAAACGCGAGACGGGAATAATTCATCCACTAAATAAAACGTAGTGAATATTGACAACTATAAATTAGGATATAGAGTACATGAAAACAAATATTGTGACAGCTTTTCTTTTTACACTGCATCTCTTTTCCTAGGAAGTTTTTAAGAAATAGTGCCTATTTAACAATATGAAATATGTCTAAAATGAACCCTGAAGATGCGAGACAAACTTAATTTCTCCTTCAGAAGAATAAATGTTTCAAAATGTTTCCTTAGTGACACCGTGGTTCAAGAAAAATATGTACCACTTCCTTGTATCTGACATGTCCATTATAATGTTTCAGAGTTTACCACGTTAAAAGCTTCCTTTTGTAAGAAAAGAATTACTATAACACATATACTTAGAAAACATGAGAATATTTTTAAGAATATCAAGACAAAGTTTGAAATAATCGCAAATATACGCAAAAACTGGAACAAACTTTATGAGAAACTTACATGACGTCTTTGTAAATGTTTTATGTATTTTTTCAAAAGTATTTTCATTTATAAGTGCATTTAAAGACCCATAATTTTTCCTCTTTTGAACAAAAGTTACCATTTTGTGCAATACATTGTGAACGATAATACCTAATAAATTTCAAAAAAAAAAACTTTGTCTTGTAAAATAAATATTGAATTGTATCATTTATTTATTTAATTTGTTTAATCCTTTAATTATTTAATTTTTGACAAATTGAGAAACTGTAAAAATTTGCGATCTCCTGTTTTATATTCATTTAGCTTGTTTCTGGCACACACACAAGAAACACTGAAATGACGGTCCTTTTTAAATAAAATTTATACTGTCACCTTGTAACTGCAAATTAACCCCAGTAAATTTAGTAAATAAAGCTGTTAAACAGGTAAATCTTACTTGATCTTAATTACTTATTTTTGAATCTATTGTAAATTTTACTTCCACTTGATTAAATTTTCTTTTAAAATTAAAGTTACGATCTGGTTTAGGCTATCGTAGACCCCCATTTACACATCAAGGACCCTCAAATTATTTTTTCATTGACTTGGTCTCCTCTCAAGTCATCATAGACCACTTTGGGAACCACTGCATTAGAGCATCGTTTTTCAAACTGTGGGGCTCACACGCAAGAGGGCGTGATAACCTTACATGGGGGGGCGAGTATATGGAAAAGTTGAAAACAAAAGATTATTTTAAAAATTATTAATTTACTGAAAGGAAGCGAAACAAAATATACATCATGACATAATAACAAAAAAAATACTAATTTACACTTATATACCGGTAATATATTTATAAATGCACAATGCATTTCATAATAATTTTTTTAACAGTACTAAGTTAAGAAAAAGTTTAAAAATTACTAGTGATCCTACGGGAATGTCATAAAATTATATATACAGAATTTAATACTTATCTTGATATTTTGTACGGTTTATAATTAAAGTAGTATTGTAGTTTTAGCGTCAAAGTATATTATTATTGAATTCAATACATTGTTATTGTGGGGAGCGATAAAAATTATGATTGAAAATTGGGTCACAAGTATAGAAAGTTTGTCTGACAGAATGATTACTCGGTTACTGCAGTCACAGAAATACACACTAAGGTGGACACAGATTCGAATTTAAGTAGAATTGGCAGAATGTAAAATTAAAAATGGATTAATGAATTTAAGACCATGAATGAATAGTTTACAAATGATCCTTATGAATAACATTTCAACAGAATAAGAACTCCAAAATTCAGAATTTCACAAGAACAAAGTTTCAACATACCTAAGTTTATTCCATGATTCGATTCAAAAAGGAACATTTCGTGAATAATCAAAACAAACAAAACTTGCCAGATATTTTACATGAATAAACACTTGTGGCAAATAAAAAAATAATTACATACGATGGCGCAACTTTAGCTAATGAGGCAACTCACATAAATAGTAAAATCATGTCAGTATATATTAAAACCAAAAGCAGATTATCGTAAAGGTATTTAATGATTCTTTTAAGAAAAAGTTAAGACTTCAAGAAATCGAAATCAAGCACCAGGTTTCGAATCAATGACTCGACAGAAACGTGGTTGGTCACAAGATTTCGACCATGATACTCGGCTACGAGGGCCAATTTTGTATCTTATAGTCAATCCAATAAATATTCGTGTATAAAATGCAGATATCTTATTTTACCTATAACAAGTTTACTGCGGGGCATGTGAGGTTGTGTAAATAGTTAATGTCATGAGAGAGAATTAGATTTATCTCAGAATCCGAGTTTGATTACACTTTATATTGATTGCGAAACCCTTTCATAACATTATGTATTGACTAAGTACAAGTGCGTGTTTGTGGCCGCGGTAGCCTAGTGGTCAAGGTATCGGATTGTGGCTGGAATTCTCGTTCAATCCCATTACCATTAAAACCCACCTTGAAGGGGAGCCATGCACGTTAAATCCGTCGAGAACTCAAACATCCTCCCGTTGGTGTGATGTGGTAGTTAGGAGAGAGGGTACCAGCTCATGTGTCGTTCTCGTCACTTGACCATGGTACAAAATGGCGAGGTCGTCGCCAAAAGCCCTCGTGTAGCTGAACAGTGTGCCGTTAATATTCACTTACTCAATCATTCGCTAGTGCATGTTATAGGAACTGGATGTAAAAATAACTCGAAAATGCTGCATTAGTCGTTGGGCGCGATGTGTGAAATAAAACCAAATAATGAAAATAAGAGAGAAATGAATTGTCACGGGATCATTTTTTTAAAAATTTTATTTCCTGCTATAGCAGAATCATGTTGAAGACATGTTACCTTTGGTGTGTGCGTCTTGAAGTTATTCCTCTTCAGAATTAAAAATACCGTGGGTACCTTGAGGAAGATGTTATACTTAACATCACTTAGAAATTCTCCGCAAGCTCAACCAATAAATTTGCATTTTCATCATGTGATACTGGCTTATTAAATTTTCTTTTCCTCTTGGTAGGGGGAGATAAGGGCTATTGAGAACTATCATCTCTTCAATTCATATTATAAAACTTTTTAGTAACTAAATAAAGCTGTAGTTTTTTTTTTTTGAAACGACATAATTTGGCAACTAACTTCTAACCTTTACTCGACGCTGATACCAGCAGACAAAACTATCACATAATACCGAATGAAGTGGGCAATAAATGCTGAGGCGTAGCACTTCACGCGCATATGCGTCACTGGCTATTGACTCTACAGCACATGTTGCCAAGGGATTGGGTAGCAAAAGTGTTCATTATCCATCTAAAGATAATAATCTGTTAACAAAAGCAAACAAGAAGACAAGAATTATAGAAGCAAAAACAGATCTGAAACTCAAACGAAGAATTTAATGGAATATACTCTAACAAAGATAATGAAATATAATAAATAGTTGCGAAAAGTTTAGGAAAAGTGGAATCTGTTATTTCATTTTTGTTAGAAATTTATATGCAAATGGAAAAAAAAATATTTTTTTACACAATTCTATAAAAAGTTTTAAACAGATTTTATTTTTCTGAAAATAAAAAAAAATAAGAACTACATCAAACCTCATTTATATGAAAGGATAAAAAGTAAATGTGCTATTGCTCGTTACAAATGAATTGCACTTCTTAAAAGAGAAGCAATCAGTAAAAGTTTAAAGACGGTGTTTCATATGTTACAAAACATAAGTTTGGAGAAAAATATTCTTCAAAAAATCTAGGACTACTAAAACATCTTTGAGAATAATACGACACAAGAGATTTTCATTTCTATACGTATTTTTAAAGACACTAGTAAAATATTTATTCTAAAAAGCCAATGATTTGAATAAGTAATTTTGAATTTTAAAGGAAGTTCCTTCAAGTTTTTTAAGCGAGCTTAAGAGCATTATTTATATCGAAAAATTCACTTTTATTTACAGAGCACTTTCATTATTCTTTGACATTTTCTCTTTGTGATCTCTTCTTCTTGTCCTACATTTCAGAGTTGTTCTACCCCGGAACTCTTTATATTTGATATTATTCATATCGCTCTTAAAATTTTTATTTACGATGTAAGAAGATAACGTTTTCTTCGATTTTAGTGCTCTTTGAATTTTATATTTCTTATTTAAAAGATTTTTTTAAAAAATTTCTTTCATTTAAAGAAACATAAGTATTTGAAAGGGATTGTAGATGTTTTTTTTTTATCATTTTATGAAAAGTAGAATAATTTTTAGATTAATTTTGGTCTCCATTATCAGTGAGTGATGGTACGTTTTTGATCACAAGAAATGTGAGTCGAAGTTCAATGTGTTCATAAGAACATGAAAGAACATTAGAAAATAATACACAAGAGACAATTTCTTAGTTCTAGTATTTGAAAAAATAAAACGTTCAACAACTTTTAATTAAAATTTTTAAACAATACTTCTATTACTGAAAAAAATTCCTCTATCCTTTTAATCGTCTTGTGTGAAAGTACAAGTAAGTAATTTGGATTCAAATACTCAATGAAATATTTTACAAGAGCAAGACATAATGTAACGACATAAAATTAATAAAAGGAACAAAAAACAACTACACAATTTTATTGAAACATGAAATTGAATAGCACCTTAAGTAAATATTTTAGCACAGATAACTTAATGAGTGATTATAATTTTTTTACGTCTGTTGAAACAAATAAAAAAAAAATCACACATATTAGTTAAAAGTAAATTCCTTATTTACAAAATAAAAACAGGACGACATTTTCCATCTGATATAGAATCAAGCATATTATTGAATTTTACTACTTTACAATTTTTTATTATTTTTAATTTCCTTGTTATTTGCATCTCATAAATGTATTTTTAAATTATAATCTTCACATCTAGCTTTTATTAAAGTGTTTGGCTTAATGCATACTACTCTGCATAAAATCACTACAAAGTCATGCAATTCCTCCCTGGTAATGGTAATTTTAAGATGAATCGGAAACCTCTATACTGACAATGTTAAATTAGCTGTTTTCGATGTACCTTTTCTCAAAATCTGTTATATGTACATGTTTGAAATTTCTTACACAATTAAAGTACACCTTTCTCATCTACTATAATGAGCTTTTAGCTAATTTGGACTTTTTCCATAACTTATAAAATATTTTATCAAACCTTATAAAATTTGACCCATTTTTCACATAAAAAAATTTGTAAAATATAAACGTTTGAGTTTCTTACGAAAAGCTAATTTTAGTATATAATAGCCATCATTATAAATATGTCATAAAAAACTTAATACCTGTGAACCTTATTTTCCCAGAAAAGGTACATCGAACATAAAAAAATTACATTTTGAGATAAATGAACTTTAATGTATAATTAATTTTTTATTAAAACAATTCCAAATGATCTACATTTTTTGATGCTCATCATCATCTTTCTCTCTCTTAAATCTTTTTTCTTTCCTAATTTCCTTTGTTTTTTTTGTAAATATGAGTATTTAGCCTTTAACGGCCTCTGTTTATCGAGGCACTCCATTGCCTGTACCGTGTAATCACCAGACTCGATATTAAGTTTTCTCAAAATTTCTGGTTTTCATACATTTCCCATATTAATGATGAAATTGCATTATATGTATCAATGATAATACTTCTATTTGTGCAAATATTTCCTTCGGTACACGAGACCATATTACGTTGTTTACACTTTCATTGGGATTTTGTGTACTTCCATGTAAACACTTTTTAGCAATTCTGGATTAAATTTTTTGATTTCCATCATTCATTCAACTTTTAAGCAAAATCAAAACACTTTGCTTACATTTTTCGCCATTTATATGGGCGGGGCCCAATTTCAATGATTATTTAAAAAATAGGTTTTAAGTGCTTCTAATTTCACAAAAAGTTAAATTAATTATTGTTAGAAAGGTTAAAATCTCTACACAATTTGAAAATGTAAAAATCTCAAAATTGTAATCATTTCTCTATTTTTATAACTCCATTGCATTGGTTGGTTTTGTTTCGAAATTGTTTTATTTTATAATGAATTATTTTATCTTATAAGTTTATGTTATTTTATTATTTCGTAACTTTTATTTTATTATTTACTTTTAGTTTATTTATCTTATTCTGTTTGTTTACTTACTTCTGTAAGCCCCGTGTGATTCTTGTGGTGCACGAGTATTATTTTACCTGTCTTTAATAAAAAAAAATAATAATAATGTATCCGACTGCGTTTGGAACGTGGCTTTGAGAAAGCTTATAAATTAATAATTATTTGGATTTTTAGTATTACCTGAAAATGATTATACACATAAAATTGTTTTAAGAGTAGTATTTCAAGGAGAAAAAAATATTTTAGTACATTTCTCGGCCAAAAATGTGGAAAGAATGACGACTTAATTTCAAAACATTCTCCTTTTAAAGAAAACAGTTCAATAATAATAATATTTTGCTAATATATAGCTGAGACATCTCTATGCAGCTTGAACTCAAGGATTTTTAAATATATTACTTAAAATTGGATTTACTCATATTTTAATGCATCAAATTATTGAAATTTTTACAAAAAGGCATGGACTATCGCTTCAATTGATCAAAACTCTCTCTCTTTCTCTGAAAATAAGATGAATTACTAAAACTCTTAGTTCAATATCCGTATAGATAGCTATGTATTGGCAAAATATTTTTATTACAGAAGCATTTTCCCACATTAAAGAACAATGTTTGGAAAATATGTTATTCTTTCTTTCTTTCTTTATTTTTTTTTGGCAAAAAATTGCTTTTAAGTAATTTTTTTTACTGTAGTAATATTCTTAAGACAATTTTATATGTCTATTCTATAATTCAGGTAACACCAAATATCAAAAAGAGAGATTTATTTCTTTATACTCATTTTCAAAATCATAGTTCCGAACGTAGTTGGATACAGTAATCTAGTCTTTATTTCTGGCAACTGTCTGTACATGGTACTTAACGGATACTATTAGCCATTTATGGGCATCAATCTATACTTATTTTAGACTTAGACGATGGCATTTTTTTCTCATAAATCAAATCTTTGTATATTTTATCACACAATACTAGGCAATAATGATACTACTAGCCAACACCCACCTTTGACTGCTGGAGCTATTAGTCGCTGACACAAGTAGAGGCAGACTTCAGTGAAGAGGTGATTCTTGTCATCATCTTGATAGTCGATGGCTCCTCAAGATTTAAGATGGTCTGCATCTATCATCTTGTGACCGCACCGTGGGCATCTTGGGGGACGGGAATACACCATTATAATGCAGGTGTGTGTCGAGATAGTTGAGATTGTCTTCATCTAAAGAGGTGCGACATTTGTGACCCCCGAATGGCTGGGATTGTTGGGTCCGTAAGCAACTAAATTTTTCCCTTTTTTATCTCTTATTGGATAACTACGTGGGGCTCTGTTTGCGTTATCCGGAAATTACTTGGTTAATTTGAAATTTTGAGGACAAAAGAGAGGATGGATAGGGGGTGCTGGTTAAGTTTTGTAATAACCAATGACAAATTAAAACAATTTGTTGCTGTTCACTAGCAATTATTCAACATGTTGTGGTGTCGTTCGCGAACAAAAAGTATGCCCAAAAAGTATGTCAAAAATACATTACCAAGGTAAATGAAAGAAACACAATTAGGAAATATTAGATATCTATCTATATCTTAATAACATATATATTTTTTAAAAAATTAAAAAAGAATATTGATTTATATATATATATATTTAAAAAACTGCCTTTTTTAATGCACCTTTATATGAGCAACATTAGTTACATGAAACGCATCAAATCGGTATTTAACTTCTTACTATATTTGAAGTAGTATATCTTCATCAAAATCAGCAATGGTATTAGTGATCCTCTGAATTAGATAAGGGAATTCCAGTAACTTTGACAGTTCCACACACAGTATCAGTAATATAACCTCTTTGAAAGAAAAAAAAGAGGAATGATATTTGGGGAATTAAAACGCTTGATATTGCTAAATTTTGCAAGCATCTTTTATTGTGAAGCTTATTAAATAGTACCTCGTTCCTACACAGCAGGGGTACTCGCCCTTTTGATCTGACGGGCCGCATACATATGTTAGCTATTTTACACGGGCCTCCACAAGAGGATAATTCGAGGGGAGGGGATAGAAATGCTTTAAGACCAAGATAACATAGAAAATTTAAAATTGTAGTAATGGATCAAAATATTAAAACTCCTATTTTGCTTCTTTTAATTATTATTTTTTGTCACTAATTTTTTTTTATAATTGGAAGCATTTAAGAATCACTCAAAATTTCTGCATCAGCAAACGCTTTTATATGATTACCAATAATATAAAAAATTTCATTGGATGCCTTTGTTACCACTGTGGCATTATCACTGACAAAACACTTTTTTTGCTGTTGTAAATATTGTTCAAGAAAGCCTATATGTTACTTCTTGAAAGAGATCTTCGAGGAAAAATGTCACCGAATGTATGAGTTATTCTTGTTTATTGGTATTATTTTAAATACAACATTGAAGTGAGACAAATCAAACAATTACTGAACTATTTTTGTTTTTCACTACAAATAATAAACTTCTCAATGGTCTTGAAACAATATTTTCTTCGAATATTTTTCGCTTGCACGATAGGAAAGATCGTTAAAAATTAGTTCCACTCATAAAAATGGCCGCTAATCAATTATTGTCTATTATCACTAATCATATATATATATATATATATATATATATATATATATATATATATATATATCAATTCTCACCCATACGACATCGACAGTAAAAAACAAAATTGATACTGTGACGTAGATCCGGGTTCTAGGATTTTATACAAAAACAATGTCAAAGAAAATAAATAGTTCTTTAAGAGAGATGCGAATTTATGCTCAAAAGTCCAATCCTTTAAATACAAGATTCAGCAGCAATATTCACAGAGTAAATATCCGAAGGTCTTCACACCTTCAAAAGCACTCAAACGCAATTGCCAGTGATTCAAAATACATGTATGTAACAGCTTATTCACAAGCACAGCCGAACCAATCGCTAATCAAAACAATGCTTACTCATCGCTGGTTGAAATCAGACTGATGATCTTTTTATAGGCTCGACAGAAACTTCAAGAAATATAACAGCTCGTGACATTAGTGGAGAGATCCACTACCTTCTAGAAGATTCCAGAAGGTTCCGAACTCGCCAACATGGTCACCGAAGTCGCCAAATTGGTCGCCAAAAATGAGGCTAACTTGGCTCTACCGCCAAGATTTCACCAAGTTCTCATTAAATCGCCATTATAATGAAAGGGGTGGCATTGCTTGTGAATAGTACAATTTTAACATGAAATAAATATAACATAAAGTAATATAAATGCATTAAACACTTACATACAAATTATTTACACTATTTACACAAAATTCGTAACAATATAGTTGATTTTTAACAAAGAATTTCTTACCATATTTTCATGAATAAATGAAATTCTCATAGCAATGGGCCATAACCGGGCGGGCCACTTAAAAAGTCTCGGTGGGTGGCAGGTTAAGTATCACTGCTCTACAGCAGGGGTGTCAAACTCAAAGTCTAACTTGGGAAAAAAACAACAACAAAGTTTACCTTTAGTTGGACTACAAAAAAAATCAATGCTCATAGAGATGTAGGTTTTTTTTTTATTTCGAATAATACTCATTACAATTAAACATATGTAAAAGAACAAGAAAAACTGAATGTTTATGCTCTGACACTGGACATCTCTTCGATGCTTCTATCTTTCCTCTTTTGGGAGAATTTTTTAAAAATTTTATTATATGTATATTATTGTATGCCGTTATATTGGCCGGGCCGCAAAAATGCTTGCTGTGGGCCACGATTTCGATACTCCTACTCTACAGGGTATTTAAAATGCACAAATGTTGTAGGATATGTGGTGTTCTTGACCAATATATGCAGATTTCATGGATGAACCACTTAACTGGGACTATGGATCGCGAATAAAAAAAAACGATGACGCTCGAATCTCCCACCATCCTCTTTCCAAGGTACGTGTTAATTAGTTGACGAGCTGCCTCGATGTTATAAATTAATTTACTGTTTTGAATTCTTAAATTAAGTTAAATAAATCAATAGTTAATTTTTAGTTTTAATTCCCTCCATATTGGAGTATTTCCAAAAATAAAAATCTGTATAGTCTCGGAATGCATAAAATAAAGAGGGGTGACCTCCACTTATAAAGATATTTTATACACTGACTTTAAAATTAATTGTGAAATTCCTGTAGGTACTCTATGTGAACAATCTGTTCATTATAGAAGAGGTTGCAATATCAAAAAATGTATGCATTCAATTTATGCGATTTTATGCAGATTCAGTTCTTTTTAATATCATTTGTTAAAACATAATCTTATTTTTTAATGGATCGCATGATGAATCTATATTTTTATGCAAACAGATTTTAATAAATCCTAGTGTGAATAGCGATAAATACGTTCATTTTATCTAAGAAAACCCCATGAAACATATAAAGAGTGTTTTTTTCCAGGTATAGAAGTTTAAGTTGGCATTACTTTCCAAGATGGCGACCGATTTAACAGCTGTCAAGTGATTTATTCTCAGTTTGGTTTGGCAATTCATCAAAACGATCATCAAGCAAGGCGTAGATTCGTTGAATGGGCCCAAAACGAGATTGGCGTTGTTCCCGATTTTCATAAGCGAATTTTGTTTAGTGATGAAGCGCACTTCTGTTTGAATGGCTACGTCAGCAAACAAAACTGCCGCATTTGGAGTGAAGCTAATCCACAAGTGTATGTCGAAACACCGTCACATCCAGAAAAACTGACTGTTTGGTGCGCTTTATGGGCTGGTGGAATCATTGGACCGTACTTCTTCAAAAACGAGGAAGGCCACAACGTTACAGTCAATGGTGATCGGTATAGAGCCATGATTACTAACTTTTTCATTCCTGAATTGAACAATAATGATGTCCAGGAGCTGTGGTTTCAACAAGACGGCGCAGCATGTCACACAGCTCGTGCCACAATCGATTTATTGAAAGACACGTTTGGTGGCCGCCTAATTTCACCTTTTGGACCTGTGAATTGGCCTCCAAGATCTTGTGATTTAACACCGCTAGACAATTTTCTGTGGGGCTATGTAAAGTCATTGGTCTATGCGGATAAGCCACAAACGCGTGACCATTTGGAAGACAACATTCGCCGTGTTATTGCCGATATACGGCCACAAATGTTGGAAAAATTCATCGAAAATTGGACGTCCAGATTGAACTACATCCGAGCCAACCGTGGCAGTCCTATGCCAGATATCATATTTAAAATGTAATGCCACAAGAATATCTTTCGAATAAAAAAAAATTCATGTCAATCGAATAATACATCGTTGTTTTATTGCAATATAAAGTTCTATACCTCTAACAAAACACCCATTATTTGACAATGTCGCTGGAGAAATATAACAAATGAATCACGTGCAACATTATGTATTAAGTAATGACATTAAGCGCATATGGAAACATTATAAAGTTAAATGAGTTACGCGTTCAGTTCGTTTACGAAACATCATTACTCTTTATTGTTCTTACAAGTCCTGACAGCAATTTAAGAAGAACACAATAAATATTTATCTTAATAATGTAAGAAGTCTAGATAAGACTCTCATCTCTCATTATACAATATTTCAGATTTCTGCTATTACTCAATTAATTTCAAACTGTCATGCAACAAAGAAAACAGAATTGACAATAAAAGATACTGTAATATGTATCTTTTTGTTTATATATTAAGGCAGAAACGGATAATAAAGTGTTTGTATAATATCGAACATGCTTGCAAATTCTTTTACACAATGTATGTCATTTATTTGGTTTTATGCTTCTTTTTCGGAATAAAACTCTGATATAGAACGCTAATTATAACATTTATCTCTACTTGTATAACTTTTCTTTCCTTGTTAACTTTCATGATTAATTAAGAATGCAATCCATAGCATTTTAAAAAATTGAATTTCAAACATGGGGTAATATTTTTGTTTGAGACCTAATTTATGCATAATGGTTTTTATTGTTAAATGTAGCAATTAAGTATATCATGAATTTAAACTACTTTTTTTAAAAATATTTAATGGCTTTATTTAAAACGAAAATACGGTTTCATTAATATTATTGGTATTTTAAAACATATTCTGCACACAAATTAGATTTACAAAAATATTCTTTAATTAAAAACTGCTGAGAGTTCATAGACGTATTTAATACATTAATTTATTAACCAATTGATCTAAAAATAATTTTTATGATTTATTTCTTAACATTTTAATTTAATTTATTTGTAGTTGTAGTTAATGCCAATACAAAGCTATCGACCTAGCTTTGTGATTTAGTTTTTCATTTATCGTCTGCTCATTAAATATTGAAATCCTTTTGAAATATATCGTATGGTTTATATATTGCTGAGGTCCCAGTGGAATGAAGCAATTAGTTTCTGTTCGTATTTACTAAAGCTGAGGTTCTAATTTATCCTTTTTCTACAATTTGTTCATACCAGTTTTGACAAAACATATCAAACTTTTCTTTCTTTCTTTATTTTTATAAATACAAATATGAAACATTTCCTGTTATACAGCATTAGGGATGCTGTTAAATTAACTTTTTTATTTATAAATTACAGTAAATAACATTTGCGCGCGATGCAGAACCCAAATTATTTGAGAATCAAATTTCTGATAACTCCGCAACTATTAAAAAGGTTTAGAGCTTTATAGGGAATTAATTTGTTATACATACAGTTAAAAAGACTCATACAAGTTGATTCTTTGCTTCAAATTTGAAGAAGTAAAGCTTAAGAGAAACAGCAAAAAAAGTTGTAGACTTCACTAAAGACGCCAATAGGAAATAAGAAGTAGAAATAATTTCAGCAAATTTTGAATGCAAAATACTTTAAAACCCTTTTTTAAAATATATGCGGTCGCGTTCAAGCAATCAATTGTTTGTTTTTCTGAATTTATCACAGTAATAGGCATGCAGAAGAACATTATCTTATGATTAAGACTTTTAGAAAAACTGTTTCTTAATAAAAATATTTTGAGTAGTATGGGATAACCTTGAAAATATCTTGTAAAACTTTCGATAGAACAAATCGATATTTCGAACAGCCATATGGAGCAAAACTTTTACGACCTTGCAAACGCTGTAGCTGTAGCAGAACTATTTATTTGCAATTAAATTAGACTATATGTATTTAAATGTAATAAATTCCGATATAATAAGCCCATTTTCTTTGGTATAGATTACTAATCAGCATTTTAATAAAGATCAGAAACAGTGATTTTTAATGACCTCTTCTTGACATACAGTGCTAGGGATTCTAGTGATTAATTAAATATTATTAAAAAAACTGACGGAAAATCGATTGAAAAAATCCCCAATATATTCAAGATTCTAATGAGTTTATTTTAAAAAAGTAAACAAAATTCCATCGGAAGTAAACAAAACTTAATGTTAAGAGGGGCCCAAGTTAAATTACGTAAATTTATGTACCTTTTTCTCAGAAACTACTTACTTATCATCATTAAAAGGTTTACAGTAGGTTATGTGTACTACCAATAAAACTTTAACGGAGGGCTTTGTCTTTTTGTTTAAAATTAAAGTAATTATGAATTTTTTTCTTAAAAAAAACTATTTTTTTCCCTAAAATTTATTTTAAAGAAGTCTTATCTAAAAAAGTTTGCCCTATACATCTACTTCCTTCCATTAAAATGTGTAAACATATTAAAAGTATGCTCACTGAAAATTTGAGGATTATATAATAAGTAGCTTTTAAGAAAAAGGTACCTACATAAAGAGAAAAGTATTACTTTCTTAGAAAACAGACTTTAAAGTAAAATTTTGTAATTTGTTGAGCATTTACTTTTTTACTACTTTCCAGAAGCATTATCCTCTATGCCTACAAAAGACTCTCTCTTCTAATTTTACTTTTTTCATTATTTTTAACAATTTACACAATTTTGGGGGATCTCAAGATGCTTTCGTTGAGCTACACTAATCCTACATGCCTCTAATTATTTTTTAAAGCATGACACACATTTATAACTTGGTTCAATATCACAATGTTTTAAGATCATTAATTTTGCTACATGACTCACATTAAACTGTGCAATAGCCATATTTATGCCTACTTTTAGAGTTTATAACACCACAAATGTTGATCTTGGAATCACTGACCAAATGATGTTATTAATACCATACCGCACACTCATACACTTTTGGATAAACCCAATACACTCCAATTTTTCCACTTGAATATTATATGGATTTGCGCTCATCAAAAACTTAAGCAAGTAGAAGCACAAGTGCTCATATCAGAGCTCATTTGATTCGTGTCAAGGAGTAGTTTCAATTAAGAATTAAATAAAAATACTTCTAATTATCGTATTTCCTCATATCATATCTCATTTTAAACAGAAATATTTGAACTCTTAGAACATATAAAAAAAGTCAAAATTGATTATATTTGAAAGATTCATGTGCCGGACCTCTTTAAATGAAATGTGAAGCAAAATTTAAAGTAATATCTATATTTTAAAATACAGAGGGGAGGGGGTCATAGAGAAGTATACACTTTCCAGGTGCTATAAAACAGTAATAATCAAAGGCAAGTACCACCTCAGCGAACCGTAAGGTAGATTTACTCTTAAAGTTTGTCTCTCCCGTATCGGAAGTGATGTAGGCAATAGCATGCGTGTCACATGACTAAACAGTTAAATTAGCTGCATCTACAGTGAAAAAGGCTTTTTGTGTTTTTGAATCAAGCAAAATGTCACGGAAGCTACTCTTTTGGGTGTGTTTACTCTTTGGTTGATGCCACAATTGCAGAACAACATTGATAACTTCATTCTCTCATTGCAGGGTGTAACATTACACTAGTCGGCCATCGTGTGAGATTTCCTCGATTAACCTCTTCCTCAATGATGGGTTGAACAAGTTTCCGACTACAACATGTCACTCATTCAATAGTCCCACAAAAATCTTGACTAAGAGGTCTCAGGGGTGTTAATTTTGTCTCGAGATGTGTGAAGATATAAACAATTTTCAAACAGGTATAATTCTATTAAATTTAAATTAAATACTTCGAATCTCTTACACATTATTTACAAAGGATTATGGCTTCAAAAAAGTACTAAATGTTTGAAATATAACCATAATTTTAAAAATTATGAGCATATGAAAATAAGTAATAATTCTGTAATAAATATTAAGTAATTTTTGCGTTGCGCACGCTATTTTCTAAAATAGTAGCCTCTGAAGTATGAAACTTTACATAATTATTAAATGCAGAATACTCATTAAACCCTGCATCATTTAAGAATAATATATATTTTATATTTCAAAATATTTGTAAAATATTGAAATTTAAAAAAAAAATTTAAAATGCTATTTTTTTTTTGTAAATATAATTTATTATTCTATTTATATAAAAAAATACTGCAATGTAATAAAGACACATTTAACTTTATAAAACAACTTATAGTTAGTAATTAAAGCTACTATTTTAGAAAACTGCATGCGCAACGTAAAACATAATTAATATTTCTTATATAGAAATGTTTCTTATTTTCGTATGTTTATAATTTTTAAAATTACGATTATGTTTAAAACATTTTACATTTTTCAGAAGCCACATTCCTTTATAAATAATGTGTGTGTGTATAAAAGACTCAACTTATTTAGTTTAAATTTAAAAGTATTATACCTGTTTGAAATTCGCTTGTATTTGCAGTCCTTTAGAGAACTTTAACACCCCTGAGACACCTCACACAGTGGGGAGAGGTAAAGAACCAGGTATTCGTCTTTGTCCTTCCTGTTGATTTAGCGAAGCAGAAACATCATATCAATGCCGCTACAGACGAAATTATAACATACGTTTGGTCGAAAATGGATTACCCGCTAGATGTATGTATTGTGTGACTAAGGCTTTACACAAAATATCTATGACTGTCTCTACAAATATTTAAATAATTCTTTACATTGTTCTTGATTTTCAGTGCATTGAAACTGTATACTTCTTTATTAATTAGCCTGTATATCATTTATGTATGTGACGAATCTGTACGAAACCTTTCCACTAATATTCTTAGGCGTCTTTTTGGGGATTATAAATTCGCGCGTATATTTCCAATCAACTCCAAAAAGTGAACGGGATATGCAAAGTAGATAGGTTATTTAAGTAGAGCGTTGTAAGCTAGCAGTGATGAAGGCTATTGAGCCAGCAACAGTAACCTCAAATTTAGAGGATTCCAGGAGATTATGTTAGTGAGGACTTATTGCTGCTATTCTACGGAAGAACAAGAAAGCTGATATAGCCAGCGGTAAATATAATTTATGTACGCTTAAAATAAGCGTTAGTTTAGTAAAATTAGTTAAAGTTAATGAAAGCTAATAAATCGAGTACGTGTATTTCTCGGATCTCCTATTTCGGTAAACCTTACTTGATCTTGAGCATAATTATTAATCAATTTCATAATTTGTAATATAATTTAATATAAAAGTTAAATCCCTTTTATTTGACGTAACATAGTAATATTATATGTTATTAGAGTTTTTTTTTTGAAAATTGATATAATAAATACATGTTATTATTATACCAAATAAAATGGCTCTTAGTGATTCTTTGCCTCAAATTAGTCTTGGTGTCCAGGGTGAGACCCAGGGGGGTCTTCACATTTAGAATCATTAATATGTTCATCGTATCCTAATTTTGTAAGTAATAAATTGTCAACATCCGTCTCTATTTAGAACTTATACTAAAAAAAAACATTTCAGACGAAAGGCATTTGCGACAGCATTATTTTTTTCCCTCACATTTTCAGACATCGAAACTATTATTAATATGTTATTTCCTTAACTTATCAATATTTAATCCTCGTATATTTACAATGTTCTTTAATTTATTCTGACTAGACAAATTATTCTGAACCAAAATTTTAAAATGTGTACAAGTTGTTTAAATGAGAACAATTCAGCACCACGCTTTAATTACACAACACAAGTTTTCACAAACGAATTTCAAATTGTAAATGTGATTAATGTCAAGAGTTATTTAATTATGTGTTGAAGGATTTTCCTTTGATTAACGCTGCCGTTACTTCGCACTAATCATAGTGGATAGACTCTGCGCAGGTAATGCAATATGGGATAAATGTAATGCATAACAATTCATTAATTTATATTTTACTCAAGCTATATGATGTTGAATTTAAATACCAAATTTACATTCGTGATACCGAGTTACGTAGTTCACAACAAGGAACGGTATGAAAACTTCAATAAGAGTAAGGATTCTGAAAATAGAGAATAACTTGAAATGAACAATGGTATGAGTATTTCAATTCAATATGAAGAATATAAGCAAATGAGTAAAATTGTGAAAGAAAATGCAAAATTTGAAAAAATAATTACCAATCAGTAAATAACTAATAACATATATGTAATAGCTCCACTTTGGCACCAAGTTAAGATCACGATGTGTTGCTGTGTTATTAATTTGGTTAAAGAATACCATATTATTTATGTATTTAATATTTTGTGGCTCAGATAAGTATATTTGTTTCCTTTGGCATTTTTTCCTGATACTTAGCATCAGTAACTTAGTATAAGTGTATTTAGTATTTTTCTTCTAGTGTTAATAATATTATCCTTGGTATTAATGGAAGAGTATTATTTGCCCAGTATTATAGAAAATTATGTAGAAGGGTAGCTGCCCTTAAAACTCTTTAACCTTGTAGTATTAGCTCCTAAGGCTAAGAATATTTGCCATTGCATTACTCAGGTTTTCGACCTATACCATCTTGTTATATTTTTATTTATTTATATTTGTTTTTTCTTTTGCTTTTTTAGATGTAAAGCAATTTATATAGTATATGGTTAGTAATTATCTCTAACTTATATTTTACATATATATAGATTTGTGATAAGTCAAACACTTCGATATAAACCCATATGTTGTTTACCTTAGCGTTTCATTTATTCTAAAGTTTGTCAGTCCCCAGTGTCAGTGTTTATTATTTCTTGACTTTGCAATATAAAAGCTCACATTAGAACAGCATTACTCAATATGTAGGGCCCACATTCCTGAGAAGGGGGGGGGTGATATCTCAATGTGGGTGGGGGCCATGTTCATATTGAAAAGTCGAAAATAAGAGATTTAAAATATTAATTTACTGAAAGGAAGCAAATTGAAACGCTTTCTGACATAATAAAAACTAAACACACATTTACACTAATATACTTATAAATATATCAGTACTGTACAAATGTGTTTGATATTTAACTTATAAATACATTAAAAACAAGTTTAATTATTACTAGTGCCTTCCATAGGCTTGTCATATACAACATATAATACAAATCTTGATAATTTGTATGGTTTATAATTAAAGTCGTATTGTGTAGCTTCAGCGTCAAAGTATATTTTTATTGCATTATGTACATTTGTATTGTAGAAGAGGGACGCGATGAAAATAATGATTAAAAATTGAGTCGCAAATATTGAAAGTCTGAGAAACACTGTATTAGAGAGTTAAAGATAATTTCGAAGAACTTAGTCACCAAGATAATACGAAAAGAATAGGTTTATTGGATCCTACTTCCAAATCAATAATGATTATTTATTAACGCTGCATGTTGTAGCTATACAAGTTGTATTGCTGATGAATTTCGTAATTTAGAGCCACGGTAAAATGACGAGGACAACACCTTAATCGGTATTTCACTTTCCAAATTTCCATACTAGGCAAAAGTAAGGAATTTGAGTCTCAACGGATTTAATGGGAATAACCCTTCCACATGGTGAGTTTTCAATAGTACCTTGTCTTAAATCCAACACATGACAGAAACATTACCGATCGTGTCTATGTTTACACTGTTGCTGCAGCCACTTCCTAATCAGAAAGCCTTCAGAAATGATTATGATACATTTTTTTATAATATATATTATTACTTTGTTCATATTAAAATATTTATATGTAATAAGCAAGTTTTATCTAATTCAGAAGATTACTTTTTTATTCTTTTATGTAAAAATAATGCCCAAATTAGTGCAATTCTTTCCTGTAACAATTTGCGTTTAGGACATGTTACATTTTTAGACACGTTTGATTAATGAGATGAAAATAGTCGCATAACTGCCAGTCAATGATGTATTGATGCCAAGGGGGGATATGTATATCATATCACATCACATAAAAGATTATATTACACATTAAAATAATTTAAAGAATTACGCAAACAAGAAATTAGGCTCTTTTTTTGATAAATTATAAATTTCAAAATATCTGTAGATCAAGTTTCCATGGCAGTTTTGAATTTGATAACATAAAACCAATTTAAATTGAAAAGAAAACCAATAAGACAAAACTTAACTTGGCTTATTAAAATGAATTTTAAAAAATATGAGATTTCATTATTTAGCTATAAAAACAAGTTACTATTTGGATAACTTATTTTTCCTAAGAATCATGTGCAGAACTAAAAATTAATTTTAACTAATTATATCCATTGAAATACGAAACTCCTGAAATATCTTTTTTTCTTAGGATTCAAATAAATATTTAATCAATGCTGATGACTTTAATCTGTAAAATTTAAGGAAATTTAAAGTAAATAAACTTAAATCCAAATAAACATGTTGCTTTTTGTATTTCAGAGCTTGCTCTAGTCGAATATGCAAAGCCTTCTATAATACTGTACATTTTTATATACACGCAATCTCACGCCTTATTTTTAAACAAATAAGTTTCACCTTCCATACCTAGTCTGAAACATAATGCGATTACACTGTATCTACAGGTGTGAAAACAGTATATTTTTGATGTAAATATAACTTATGTTTATACACTATACTATCTAGGAGAGTGAGCAAAGTAATTAAATGATTGCTGCATTTTTGAAAAAAAGAAAGTAAAAGTTTCAGTAAAAAAAGAGAAAAAATATCTGTAAGAATTTTATCATTTCAGAGAATATAGACTAGAACGTTTTGTAAATAAGAAAATTAAATTTTTAATGAAAGAAAATAGTTATAATTTCAGAATAGGATCTCAGCTCACATTTAAAGGCCAAAGCTTAGTGCCATGATATTATAGTTTTATAGACATATAAGATTTTCAAAAATTGTTAAAAGTTTGCGAGATTTCTGTGATATTGAGAAACTGAACATAAAATTTTAGTGCGATAAATAAAAACAGGCGTGTTCTTAAGAAATGTTTTAAATAAATATATGAAAGGGATTCGTATTCATAGAAAGCAAGAAGGAGATTTATTTACGTAGTAACACATTCTCTAGTACGAGTATGTTCTATAATACTTACACAAAATGGAAGTTTTTACTAGTGATTACTGTATTTTTTCTGTAACAAACCAGTTTAACTTTATGTTGCACAATCAAAGTATAATCAGCCGTGTGAAATAAAAGAAACTAATACGTAAATTGTTCCCGTAAGTAGAAAAAATACAATTCATTTCTGTTAAAATATATGTAGAACTTAAAGTATGTCCAATTGTGATACAACAATAAAGCAAAAATTCTTATACCTTGGGGTTTAATAATAATAATAGCGATTGATTTGAAGTATGTACAAGGAACCATTAAAATTATTTTCATTTTACCTTTTTTTACGATAGGTAAGAACTATTTTATTTATGGCGGACATGTCATCTATAGGTGAAAAAAGGGTGAGTTTTTTTTATGAGTTTTGGTATTTATAAATATTGCTCTGAAAATCAAGTCAAAATAATAATACTTCCTTTATTTAGGAAAAAAAATGCTAAATTAGTATTCACACATTTTATGTGTTGATGTCAATTAAGGTGTTTTTCAATATTTTCAATTACAGTTTCTCTCAATTAATCATTTCAAAGAAGTTTTTTTTTTAAAAAAAAGTTTAAAAATATTTAAAATAATTGGTTAATGATCTAGTTTACTTAGAGAGATTTGAAAATTTAATTTGCGAAAGAAAAAATGGTTGAACAACAAACAACATTATTGTTATACAACTCTAATAAATATAATTTTTACTTTAATTTATTGACTAAAATAAAAAAAGCAAACACTTAACTATGCTTTAAAATTCAAAACTACGAAGGAATATGGATGGATATTAATTAATAAAACAACAATGGTTTTAGAAGTATTTTTTGTCTTCTTTTTTATAGCTTCCACAATCTAAAAAAATAACGTTCTTTAAAACTATACACACTGCTTCAAATATCCGATAAAAAATTAAGAAAAAAGAGGTTTTTTTTCAGTGAAAAAAATGCATAATAATAACAGTGCAGTAGATGTATTATTACGTAAATGTGTGTTTATGCATGTGGATTAAAATTATCAACATGGCTATAAAAACAAAATCAAATTTTTAAAATTTCACGTATTGAGTATAAAATATTACGGAAATTTTAGTAGGTTTTCATTCGAATTTCTATTAATCAATTTCTGAAGCTACTTTACTACGATGTTTGGTTTAAAACCTTCACGTTGAAGCATGTGAATGAGGATAGCTGTAAAAGCAGAATAATATTAAATAAAAGGAAAGGCAAAGATAGAGAGGAAATGAAGGAGAATGTATTTAAAAGAACTACAAAGGCAGAATTAATTGGATAGAAAAATTAATCAGCGTTAATAGAAATGTTAATGAAATCTAGTAACCTCAAAAAAGATTAAAAGCTCAAGAATAGAATATTTCCAATATAAGTTTACTGTTCAGATGACGCAAAAAAAAAAAAAATTAAAATTATTTTATATAGTCGAATTAACTTAAAACTGTTCCACATATCTAAATTAATTTGATACTGTGATTGAAGAAATTAGTTAAATAAATCGAGTATTATCTCTTGGAATATCGAAGAAGGTTGTTTACAAAGTTTATGTATAGATAGAGAGAGGGAGCGAGAGAGAAAGAGTAATTGAAACATTTCTTTTATTTCCAATGGGGTTGCGAATTGGTATTTACCATTGCAGACCTAATACATTCCCCGAGAGTTGGTATCCTTTTTAAGTGTGACACTTTGTAGGGAGAACTCCAAATCACCGCAATGTAATCTTGACACTTAATTCTTCTCACCAGATGGAGGTACTGACGATGCGAAATGGTACCATGAATTTTAATTTTTTCCCGAGAGCACCCAAGAGACAAGCAGGAACTCTAGAGACCTTAAACATGTTGCATAATCATACGACATGAGCGATGTCAATTTTCTGCATCATGAAAATCCACCGACTTGGTCAGGAATCGAATGTCCTACCTTGGGTGTAAAAGAGCCCGACAAACCAAGTAGGCTACCCAGTTGGCAGAGACCGAAACATTTTATAACAAACTGCCTGTCGAGAAACAATATTTTAAAATTTGTACACTTAGTTAAAAAAATCAACTACATATTTATTATAAAATCGTTGTAGTGTTATGCATTTAAATGAAATGTACTAAATTTCTTTATTTATTTATTCATAAAGGAATCATTGTTCAATCATGCACAAACTAGAAAACGTTATAAACGTATTTCTTACATTTTTGCCTAAACCAATTTCAGTAATGGAAAAGAATTGATCAATTAAGACAACAACCTGTTTAATGAGTTAAATTCACTTGCCTTGCTTACGACTTATTTATGATTTATTTATTTATTATTATATGAATTAGTTTCAGCTCAAAACTTTTAAAGCTAAGGGAGATAAAATATAAATATGTTTCTAAGTTAATGGAGTTGAATAAACAGATATAAAAATATTAATTTTTCCTCCCATGAATGTTTTCCTATATTTCTATAAATTGATGTAAACACAGCAGTTTTTATCTTTATTTAAATGAAAATGTTCTGCATAAACTCATTTAAGTATCTCAAATAAAACAAAGAAGTTATTATTTATAAAACTCAGCATTATTCTAAAGGAAGGAATGTCAATGGTAGTTTTGCATGCAATACAAAATGCATGCTTGAAGCAATACAGCTTTTAAAATATGCCACGAAAAATATTTTGAGTAATACAACATTAGCGTTTTTCTTTCTTATATTCAATATAAAGAAACATAAAAGAACTTTTATTCAAAAGAATCAGCGTTTTGAGTAAATAATTTCGATGCAAAAGGAGAAATACCCTTTTCCACTTTTTTTAAAGAAATTTATGAGCAATACTATTACTGGAAAAGTGTACTTTTATTTACAGACTATTGTGATTATCTTTAGCCTTCTTTTACTTTTCCAAACTTCATCTTGTCCAATATTTTAGAATATATTAAGAATTGTTCTCGTAAGAAGAGAGAGACAATTTATGCTTAAAACTGTTCTTGCCATTCTATAAAATGAGCTACTTTACTTTTGGCCAGAAGAGTCGATGTGTTCTTTGATTTCAATGTTCTGATTTCCATTTCCTGCTTTGCGATTTGCTAAACTCATTCACTTTCTTTCAATCGTCATTCTTATTCATTTCAATCAAAATGAAAGATTCACAGAAGGGGAAAGCGAATTTTTCGATCATTTTGTGAAATAATTTTTTTTTCGATCATTAGAACGTATCATTAAGTACAATAATGCATGCCAGAAAGAGTATTTAATGGGAACGAATTCAAAAGCATTTGAAGCCAGTGAGTGAGTAAGCGAATATATGGTTTAATAGCGCAAGAGACGATTCCGGTGAACAGCGCCAAACACTAGTTAAGATAATAAAAATATATAGAGAAATACTTGCACACATACAGAAATGTTTACATATATGCAAGCATACATGCATACAAACATATACATTTATTAAAACAATAATTAAAGCTACTTATCAAATTAAATGTAACAATTGTGACGAATCTTTACAGTACCTTTCCACTAATATTCTTAGGCTTCTTTGGGGATTGCAAATTCACGTATATTTCCAATCAACTCTAAAAGGACAAAACGGGATATGTAAAGTAGATAGGGTATTTAAGTAGAGCGTTGTAAGTCAGCGGAGATGAAGGCTATTGAGCCAGCATCAGTAGTGACAAAGTTTAAAGGATTCAATTGGATTTCGATATTGGAGCATTACTGTTAGTACTCAACGAAGGAACCTTAGGAAATTAATATACCTGAAGAGATCAAAGTACTACCAGGTGATATATTCTAGCTTAATACCGCTTACCACAAGCGTTAGTTTAATAAAATTAGTTTAAAATGAAAGCTAATAATTCAAGTTTCGTGTATTTCTCAGACCTCCTTTTCCGGTAAACCTTATTGATATTGCGCGTAGTTATTGATTAATTTCCTATTTCATAACTTAATTTGATATCAAAGGTAAATCCCTTTTGACGTAGACATAAACCTACTATTTGTTATTAGATTTTTGTTATTTGAACAAGTGAATAAATATAAGTTATTATTATACAAATGGCGTCTGGTCATTCTTTGCCTCAAGTTAATCTTAGTGTCCAGGATGGAGCCCAGAGGGGTTCCCACAAAATGCAATTTTAAAAAGGATGGTAAATAGATTTTGGTAAGGGGGGGTTCTCCTACCAAGTCAGATAAGATTAAAACAGGTGAATGAAAAAAAGAGATTCAATGATGATCAAAAACAGGACTAAAATATGCCGAACAGACCACGAAATCTTGCATAAAGGACAAGAAGGAGTATCTTTTCCCAACAACAAATGACTGTGTGTAAGATTGTGAAGATTCCCTTGGATCTCACTTTGAGAACGAGAATAATTTTGAGTCAAAGAAAAACCAGTAGCCATTTTTATAAATAACTTTCTTTATTTGGTTATTTTTCCCAAATAGAATCAAATACTTTTAATAACAAATAAATCAAAATAGCTTTATGAGGTTTAAAAGGGACTTTCCTTTATATTAACTTAAATATTTAATGATCCAATTAATTAACAATTAGAATATCGATCATGCAGAGATTACCGCAATAAAAGATCCCAGAATTATATTCAATAATGTTCCTATTGAACATTTAACCTTAATCTCACTCCTAATATAAAACTTTAATGAGACTTTAATTATAAATCAATATTTACCACACTGAATCTCAGCTCTTCCTGAGCCTAATTTATCCACCTAGAAAATTCAATAATAAATCTCTAACTTTACTATTATATAGCTTCCTGCTTCAATCTCTCTCTCCTACTGCCTCTACTTTACTATTCCGTTGACTTGAATACTTTATCTAATCTGCATAATAAGGAATCCCTGTCCTCTTTTTGGAGTTGATTGGAAATAGGTAGGGAATTAAATTTCCCTAAAAAAGACGCCTCAGAAGGTTAGTGAAAAAGTTCCGTATAGATTTGTCACAAGATGAGTAGGACCAATGCGAAGGACATGCTTTGACATTGGCCCGTCACATTGGCATCACAGGCCATGCTCCTATGACAGGTTTCACAGAGTGCAGTTTGTTATCCAACTATAAACTCCACGATTCCTGACAGGCTGTTGAAATATGAGACAGGATGACGCGTCATGTCTGAAAGCGGATATGACAGCGGCAATAGGGTCGTTGCTGAACGAACCACGTTGTCCGCTTGCTCGTTGACATTCATACCTACGTGGCTTGGTGACCAGCAAAATGCTATTTCGAAACCCTTGCTACACAATCGATTCGTGGTAACGAGTACATCACATACCAATGGATGACACCGATCGTTGTAGTTTTCAAGCGCTTCTACGACACTCATGTTTTAAGTATGGATGCAGTATTTACGGTCACTTGACCATGGTTCAAAATTACGTGGTCCGTCGCCAAAAGCACTCGTGTAGCTGAACAGTGCGACGTTAATATTAACTCACGCAGTATTTACGGAGCATATTACAGATGATTAATAGAAGACCGCATTTGAAGTCAAATAGAATGTTTTTATCAAAATAAATAAAATAAATTGCAACAATGCCCATATGGAAGGTAAATAGATTTATGCTTAGCAACATTCACATTTTTATTTTTGTCTTAATATTATTAAGGTTATAAAGTATGCAATTTATAAAAATTTTTGGGAACATTAGTATTATAAAAAATCTTTTTTATTACAATGTATGATTAAGTTAATTTCGAATTTAACTGAATAATGATTTAACTAATTTAAATTATCATTTATATTGAGTAATTTGCTGTGCATTTAACAAGATTTTTTAATGCTACTTAAAAAATAACATTTGATATTTTAAAAAAAAATTATAAAATATCTATATTTCTTGCTTTACTGGGTGCAAGACATAGTAAATGAAAAAAAAAGACTTTTTGTAGAATGTAAATAATTTTTTTATGTGTAAATCAAAAACATATAAAAATTTTAACTTCAACATTTAAAGAAAAAATAATTTAAAACCACAGACCCGAATCTCTGCTGACTTTTTAGTACATATATGTAAAAGCATGAACAAAAATTCCAGGACTCTATCATAATTAGACAAAAAGCCTAAGGGTATAGAAAAAAGTTTGACAAAAATATTAAAAAATAAATAAATAAAATATAATCCTGAGAACACACACAATACATTTAAAGTTTGTAAAGACGCTGGTTTTAGATTGACAAAACCAAGACAACTTCAAATGTCTTTAAAATTAATAAATAGTATTTCAAACTTGAAATTGAAAGCCAAGCTTCCCACAGGGATACGCAACCAAAAACACACAAAAAATTGTATTATGGCTGTGTCATTGTGTGTTTTTAATTCAGCAGAGCGTAGATTCTCGGTTTGAAGTTTCCATTTTGAAGTTATATATTGATAATTCATTGAATAAAATGAATTTGCTTTATTTCTTGCAATTTCACAGAATCATTCATTTGTTGATGCATTATGAACAGCAACTCTAGTTCAAAATACACACGCACACACACATATATATATATATATATATATATATATATATAATACAAATTCTCATAATTAAAAAATTTCTCTAAGAAATACAGAAAATTATCCTAATATAGCTATATATAAAAGTACTTTAAATTAATTTTATATTTCTACCACAGTATCTGCAGTAAGATCATAATTCACACATAAATATTAAATTTTAAATTTCTTTAAATAGAGAAATAGGTAATGCATAGTCTCTCAGAGAATTTGTGACTGTGCTTTAAAAATATATGTAGATAACTCAGAAGATGACTCTCACATGACACAGATTCTGCTATAACCATAAATAATTGGTGTACCAACAAAAATCAGCTATTTTTAAAAAGCAGAAAATATAATTATTAAAAATTTGAAATAAAGATTTTTTGGTCATTTTCATCAAAATTGACGGTTTTGCTCTAGCCATATACTTTAACTGTATTCGATGATATTATAAGTAATACTACTAAAACGAAACTTCACAAGTTTCGTAATATTGGGATTATATGTTATAACATTCTCATTACTATCGGCACCAATGATAAAACGATTTCCAGTAAATTGGCAAATTTTAGACCTCGAAAATCTCGCTTTATTCATAATTAATGAATATTTGTCTATAAAAATACAGTTTCTCGTCACAAATATATCAAAGTAGAATTTAAATATGAAACAAAAGATCAAGACTGAAAACCATAACCAAATCGAAAAATGCCAAAAGAATCGACAAACATTCGAAGTTTATTCCCAATTTTACCTCAAACTAAGAAACTAATTTTAATTCTATATCTCTATGCACCATCATTATATTACGTAAATTAATATTTTTTGAATAAATTCAATTAAAATTTATTATAATTATTTAACTAACCCTCCTACTGGAACATTTGATGCCTGTAGATAAAACTGTGGGGGGATTCTTGGGGTGGGCTGCCTTGACATCTTCATTTGGACTCTACCCAGGGAGAGGATCACGTGGTGAGAATAGGCGTTTTTTTCAACTCACAATATGTTCGATTTTTCTTATCTATCACCGTCTATCCGATGGATATTCCTATAGTTTTTTTCGTGTTTGTCATTGTTATTTTTAATTACTTTTACATGAATGTAAATAATTTTTAGTAAGTTTTTCTAAAAATACTAGTCACAGTTCTAGGGATAAAAATATATTGTTGTGCTTTATTTAACCCCACACATCTTATTTGAGCCATACTCAATTTCATGAGCTATAAAGACATTTAAAACAGTCCTTAAGGTAATAAAATTCAAAACAAATTACGAATCCGTCTGTAAGACGGATGCTGCTCAGTGCGGCAAAAAAATTGACGCTCCGGCCAGAAGGTTAACTTTGAATAAATTCAATTATTTAAAATTGTAACAAATGGTTACATTTATTGTCATTTAAATTTGTAATAACTTCTAGACGGTGCTACCAGACAGAGTAATAGTATGGCGGTGGAAGGAAAAACGGTTGAATGAGTCTGTTAGGTTGCTGAAACTCTAGTGTACACCATCGCGCGGGACTAACTTACAATGCTGTTGCTGTGTTTTATATTTATATGGCAGAAATGAATAGAATTTACTGTACCGAGTATTCGAAAACTGTAAAAAGTGTCTATGTAGAGTAAATAAACCATACTTAGTCCATAGATGAATTAAGGCTGCTCATTGAATGATTTATCGATTCATCCCAGCAGGCTATAATGGGCCCCAAGTGGAGCTCGAAGCCTAGCGACCCCGAAGGAGCTGAACTAGTTCTGTAAACCTAACGACCCGGAAGTAAAAAAAAATATTCCACCTACGCTACAATCCAATGTTTCAAGAGAGGAATACCTAATACGCGCGCATTTTGCCATACGAATCGTCGCTCTACCTTCCTTTTAAAAATCTTTGGAAAGTGAAAGACAAAGAGAATGATCCTTCCATTGTCTGACGAGGAGAAACAAGCAAACCTATTATTTCCTGTTGAGAGTTTAAGGTTTTTGCGCGTGGATGAGTCAAGAAATTTCGGTAGCAATCCTGTTACGGAAAGTCGTTCCGATAGTGCCAGCTTAGTGCATTTTCCCAAAACTCGCTGAAGCAATTCTGCTTATAGTGTATGTGTTTGATCTCTCTCAGGATTTTTTCGTCATTGATCCGTTTGAAAATTTGACGCGAAGTGGTGATATATCAATTCACTTAAAATTTGACGCAGACCTTCCTGGAACAATTACATTAGTTGATTATAGAACAATAATATTACAACCACTGATAAAAATCGATGAAAATCGAAAAGTTTTCACAGATTTTTATATAAAACATAGACACGCTCACTGTGACAAGATTGGACCTTAGCTATAACAAAATAATACCTAGGTTAGGAGTTATGTTAGGCAGTGGCATGCTTCTTCATAAAAAAAAATTGCTCCTTTATTGTTAATATGCTCTCTACAAAAGTTAATTTTGGAAAGCTATATACTTTCATGATACTGTACGTTGTATACTTTTCTGTTTTTACGGAACACATTTTGTAAAATTAATGAAAGGCATAAAGACAATCAATTCTCGAAATGGTTGCTTTTTTCTGTTATTTTGGAATTTTATATTTAAATACAAATGATTCTTATATGAATTAATAAATATGTTTATTGATATACAATGTATAGGATTAAAAGACTGATGTTAACTTTTTAATCATTTTTTAAGCGTGGAATTGTTTGTAATGCAGACAGTAATATGTACATCCATTGTTTTTTGAAGAAGAATTTCTGTATTTTTTCTTTCCTTTTTCAACTCATGAACAGCGTGAAAGAATCACATGTCAAGGACTTAAAATCTATGTTTGCTGTCAATATCTTTTTTTTTTTATTTTGGTAATATATCAAAACTATTCAAAGCGAAAGTAAAATGATTTTGCTATACGCGTACAATAAATATATTTATACCCCAAAAGCAGATATGTGTTTATTCAACTATTACAAATGTTTTCTATTTTTTTTCCATCAAGAGAAGAATCCCAGTCACATTCAAACCAAAATTTTCTTATGAAACGGAACATAAAGAGTACAATGTTGCTTTTTTCACATAAATAGCAAACACGTAATTCAAAACATGCTATCGATGAGATATTGAATAAAAAAAATATTAAAATAAAAATGCAAAGTTCTTTGTCTAACGCTGCTAAAAAATGGGAAAATGTTTGAATGCATATGATTTCTGTCTAAAATTTTCGATACCTGATCATTCATTGTCTGTTATTGCAAATGGTCTGAAACTCCTAAATTATTTTCCCGATAAAACTTTCAGTTTTCCAGACATGGTAATCGAGGCAAAACAGGTTGATTGAATAGACCTCTATAAAGTGAAAATCAAAATTGAGACTGATGTCACAGATTTATTCCACCAAAAAATCCCCAGAAAAATGACACTTTTCACTATCTAAAATATTTTATGGCCCAAACACACGAATTTTCTGCATCTGCAGGGGAGTAATTTCCCCTGTTTTAACGTTAGCACTATGAAAAGAAAGTGAATTTAAAGGATTGGATAAGAAAGCTCTCTCTCTCTGTATAAGAATTTCAGCTTATTTTCAACCTTTTGTTTGCTTTAAATACATTTGAACCTAAACTCTACAGGGCATTGATTAGAAATTGTTTAGAAAAAAACAACGACTTTTCCAATAACTATAATTGTAACTAACGCGTACAAGAAATTGTCCAGGATTGATGTCAGTTAATAACATCACACCAACTTTCAACTAATGAAGATATGGAAATTTATAGAATCTTCCTTTTCCGATTCAAGGTTTGGAGAAATAAAAAAAAATAGATTGGGTGCGCTGTCTAAAGTATTTAAGTACAGGCGTTGTCCATCCAGTATAGTGGTTAGAGGCGCTGACTGCTGTGTCGTAGGGCCTGGGCTCGAATCCCGGAGAAGACAATGATGTTTGTAAATTTATAGTGCCTTCGCGGCATGGGGGTACTCTAAAAAACCGTCGAGCCACAAGTCCTCTCGTGAGGTTGGTGGTGGCAAGGGATGAGAGGTGCGAGGCAAATTCCCTCCTCCAAGGTGTTCAACCTCAAAATTGGGGTGGAACAGAGCTGAACCGTACTGTCACCTGTATGTTGCTCAAGGCTACGGCCAACGACAGGCGTACATCTAGTGCCTTGCCATGATTGATTTCGTGAGCCTTGACCTAACTACGTCAAACAGGTGGCATTAGCCACAACAACAACAAAGTAAAGTCAATTACTATTTGCTTTTTGTTGTGTGTTTGTTCATATTTGTCCTGCCATGTTGCTGTTAGCCTTTTGCGTCGTTAGTTAAAACTTCTTTCCAGCGTGATAATAGTCTGTAAATTTCATTCCTGTAAAAAGATGCTTTTTGGGAGGCGAAAACCCAAGCAATGCTTGACTGACCCCTGCTTTGTTTTGGAATTGTTTTATTCCTTCAAAAATTATGCTGAGAGAATGAAACAGGGAGGTTTGAAAAGCAATATATCAGGATAACAAGGTGGAAATGACATAAATTTACAGATTTGCAATTTTTCGATGTCACCAAAGCAGCACGTGTATTGGCTTGTTGTAATATAGAACAATTTGTTTCTAACGACTGGCACTAACATCCTTTTTTCTAATGTTTCGTTTAAATAATCCATTTGCTAGAAAATTGAACTGTTCATAAGGTTCGAAAAGATTGGGGTGCATTAATGTTTTAACGTCCCGTCCTTTACACCAGTGTTTTTCAGACTGTGAGGTAAGCCCCCTAGGGGGTGTGATAACTCTGCGAGGGTTGAACGACCACGTTGAAAAATTCTGAACAAAAGATTATTTAAAAGAAATGTATTAAAAAATTAAAATCAAACAAAAGACTTTCTGTCATAGTAAAAAATAAAATTCCTATTTACACTGCTATAATGCACTTATAAATGTAACAGCACACTGCATAATGTATTTTTAATTAATTTAAAAATACCAAGTTAAGAAAAAAAATTAATAATTACCAGTGACCCCATTGTCTTTTCACATCTAATTATATACAAAAATTAAAACTTATCTTGTTAGTTTGTACGGTTTATAAATAATTCTTTAACTGCCGATTAAAAGTTGAGCGATTCGCTTCTCAATGCCACCGTTTTCCTCAAAGCGAGCGTGTGTGATGTATTGGGGGGGGAACAAAGGAATACATTATGAAAAAATCCTTTGATATAAGTAAATCCTTCACAACCACTATAAAAGTCCTTTTATTGCATTCCAAATCCTTCGGAATAATTTTATGGATAGCAGTGCACAGTAAAAATTGGGCTTCGTAAAGGCGTATATATACGACCGGGACATTTAATGTACCGGTTGAGCGAGACGTATATATACGCCAGCGGCATTTTAGAGGATAAAGTCATATTGTAGCTTTAGCGTTAAAGTATAGTATTATTGAATTCAATGTATTGTTATTTGTGTGTAGGGGGGTGCTAAGAAAATTATGATTGAACATATATATATTGTGTCACAAATATTGAAAGTTTGAGAAGCACTGCAATACACGGTATTTTCTTACTAAGACTCAAGCTGAGTTTTGAGATAACCACAATAAGAAGAGATCATAACAAAAGCAGTTTATATTATCCAGTAAATATTAATATAAATCCGTTTTTTTTTATTCCAAACATATTGCTTTACGAGGGACAAATACGCATAAATGCAACAAATATTAACTGAAAATCCGTAAGTATCCAATTTTACAAAAACATGTGTTCAAGTATGATTAGATATTAAATATTGAAATGTTGTGAACTGCACTAAATGTAATGGAAAGTACAATATTAGAAATCTCAAATTTTAAAATTAGAAAATGCAATGAAAGCAGAATATTCACAGTGACACATTTAATATAATTCGTTGTTTGCCAGTAACGAACTTTATAAACATTTGATATCTGGAGAACGTTTAAAACAATGCTTAAATACTTAATTCCTTTTTCCCTTTTTGTTCTCATAAGGAGGAAGCTAATTTAAACTTTTTCGAAGAAATGGTTAATATTAAGAATCTTGCCTAAGAGTTTAGGAGAACAATACCTATGAATAACTTTGGGTTATGCTTTTGAGGTCTGCTACATTTGATTGAATGTCTGAAGGCTTTCAGTGAATTAATTTATGCTAACGGAATCCATTTGTGATTTCTACCTTTCAACTGATTGATTACTAAGGAATAAGATGTAGTATGACTAGAGTAAATGGTTAAGTCTGAAACTGGCTCATTGGAATATAAGTTCCCGTGTCGCTAAGTTGCAAATGGGAATTCGATAAACTGGGGTGGAGAGATTGCACAAAGTTTACTTCAAATAACGGAAAGAACCGAAGCAGCACACAGAGCTAAAACTCTTTTGTGTATGACCAGTACATCTGGGATCAAGATTTAGCATACATTAACAATACATTTTACTGACTAATTTTGTGAATCAGTGACTGTGCCACTTATAATTGAATCAATAAAAGCTACGGATACAGCAAGAACTGCTTTCATTTCGGTCACATACTAACTGCAATCACGTGTTCTACATTGGATTCAAAATCAGAGCTTCTCTCTCGAACCGTAACTGAACCAAAATCCTAAAAAATCGCCATTTTGTTCGGAGTTAAGCCGAAACTGAACCGAAAAAATATTCATTTATTTAAGTTCGATATATCTTCAGTCATTTTGTTACTGTAACCAATTTATCAACATTTTCTAATTTAACGTCAACCATAGAATTACCATCATTACATGTACATTTCTTCTCAATTTCCTGTTTTGACTTTCATTAGTAATTTTCTGTTTCAGTTTCGCAAGAAGCTACTTGTAAAAGAAAGATTTAATTCAGTTGAATGAACTTGAAGTATAGATTATTTTTTAAGAAAAATAACAGTCTGAATTATATTTTTTTCGCATCTCAGCATGCGTTCATCCATGAATGTTTCTATAGATTCTTTAGACCAGTGATTCCCAATGTGGTCTATATAGACCCCTAGGGGTCTATGATGACCTTCAAAAGGTCCACATCTTCAAAAAAATAATTTTGGGGTCCACGAAGTGCAAATGGGGGTCTACGACAGTGGTTGTCATTAAACCAGACCCCATAACTTTAATTTTAAAAGGAAATTTAATTAAGTAGAAACCAGAGTTACCTATTTAGCATATCTACTTACTAAATTGAATGAAATTAATTTAAACTTACAAGGCAACAGCATAAATTTTATTAAAATAAGGACCACATTCCAGCCTTTCTTGCCAGAATTAAGCTAAAGGGGTATAATAATAGACGTTGCAAATTTTCCCGGTTTCTCATTTGTCACAGACAATCCACCAGGAAAAAGACGTTTTAACCTACATTCAACATTTAAATGCCCTTTTTTTAGATTTTGAAACAAGGATTAAAAATGTTTTGAGTACCATAATACCACAGTAGGCAATGAATTAATATGGTCGTTTTGAAAAAAAATGTCAGTTTACAAGAATTAGGCACTAATGAAGATCTTAAAGTAAAGTTTAGAAACGAATGTCAGTAATTTTGGCTTTAAAAAGATATACCTGTTTTTATTCTATATTATGGAATACCTTGAGAAAGCCTTTAATTGTTTTTACAATTGAGAAGGAGTTAGGGTGCTCTTGTCAATCTCCAAAACAAAAAAAGAAGAAAATACTGAACACTATTAACCGAGGAGATATTTAGGGCCAAAACCTGACAAGATTAATGTCAAATGTTGAATTTTTTTATTGGGGATCCCCAAATACCTCCCTCCCACTAAAAGCATTTGTTTGTTGCTCAGTTACTTTATCTATTAAATAAATTTTAATTTAATTAATTAACATGTGTTTTCTTAGCTATTAAACACTATATTTAACTACAGTTAGAAATTTAAATACTCTTTAAAGGAAGTAGCTCTATACCTGCTGTCAAGAATACATTTAAGTTGATGAATTTGCAAAAAATTAATATTAGGTAAGTGGGGGTCTACCTCAAACCGAAAAACCTGCCAATGGGTCTATGAGGCAAAAACGTTTGGGAACCTCTGGTTTAGACAGACAAACCAGACGTTCTCTGCTCACCGCTCGTTTCCTACATTCTGGCCATGTATCACCTCAAATAGAGTACCAACTAAAAAAGAAAAAAATCTTCAAAACTTTGATAGATTTATTGTTAAAAATAGAATTCTATTTTTAGAGAGTGCAAATAAGAATATATATTAAGTAAATAAGAATACATATTCCTTCGGAACTGAACTGAAAACGGTTATTTTTGGTGGAATGAAAATAATTACGGTTTGAAGCCCTATTCAAAATTGCCATTAGATATGTACTTTTAAAATTTAAATAAAATTTAAGCTTGAAACTTTTGTAAAGATGTTAAAATATTAAGATACTACAAAAAGTTTTTTCAAAATTTAAAAAAATGTTTATATTTTAGGTGTATCTTTAAATTAAGTACCAATATAGATTTTATTTTTTTACAAATGAGTACTTTTTAAAAGAAAGTTTTTGCAAAACTTAAAACATTCAGCGAAACGCTTGAACTGATTGGCTGGAAACATGTGATTGCTTTTTATCACATGATTAGGATATCATATGATTCTATGAGCTGGTTGGCTGGAAACACTTGATTACAGTTACGAAGGCATATATTTAGCCAATTAAGCTGGTTGGTATAAAGATGAAAAATATGAATATATTTCTCAATTAAGTTCTGATTTCTGAAGTATCACGTTTGTTTCAGTTAAACAGTTGACCGATGCTGATGTTTATGAATATTACCTATCGCGGACATTGGATAAACTTTATACAAATCTTATTTCTTTTCATAACTATTAAATGCTATGTAAGTTAAGAAAAAAATTAAATTGAAAAAAAAGTGTGAATATATACAAGGGTAAGTTATTAAGTAAATCACAAATGCATATGATAGTAAGAAATATCTCCAAATAATGGTAATAGATGGTTGCCACATGCAGCTTTATGATATTGAATTCATGTTGAATAGGTAGCATTCACGCGCATGTATAATGCAGTTTCAAAAATGGGAATGGTGCTGAATAATAATAGGATAGCTTGCTGTGGTCCGAGTTTTGTGGGTGAAAGGGCTTAAATAAAAAAGTATTCATAAATAAATGTTACCTCTTGATGGAGAAAAGTGTTAATCAGGTATAGCAGTGCATAATTGGGCGAAGAAATTTTCGTTCCAGGCCGTTTCAAAATTGTTGATGAAGATATAAGTGGTCGTCCAGTTTTGATTACGACAAAATCAAATGAGCAACAGACAAAAGAATTGATTCAAGCAAATCGAAGAGTGACAATTGACATAATCGCTACGGTAATGAGATGTTCTCATGGTTTAGCACACAGAATAATGCATGAACTCTTAAATTTCCGAAACGTGTGCTTACGTTAGGTCCCCGACAACAAACAGAGAAACATAAATAATAATCGAATATTTTCTTTTTAATGGATTTATACGTATATTTATATATTTAAATAAATCTAATGTTTTTAATTGCTCACGGTGCTTTTAAATGTTTGCTATTTTGGGTAATAATTATTTTAAAAATATTTTCCCGCAGTATTTCTACGATTACATTTCTAATTTTACAACTTTTTCGTTAGTAAAACTGTGTATGATTGATGATCAAGAATTTCACACAACCAAATCTTTATTGCTGTATGTTGGTCGATTCTATTTTATCTCATGGAAAACAGTTTTCATTCTGTATTGAAAATTTATCATGCAGTTAGTAATTATTAAATTGACTAGACCACAAAAATCTTCGGATATCAATTTGAAAATACCAGGATAGAAGTAGCACCCCATGAAAGAAATATATAAAAATGGAATCAATTGTCAAAACTTTTATTTGAACTAAAGAGATTCATATGAAATATTTTTGGAAGTGATTATAAGCCCACGACGGGAAACAATAGGAGAGTATCAAAGCATGAGAGTATCAAAAATGTACTTGTTGTTGTTTCTCCTACCCGAGATCAGATGAGCTAGATCAGGCCCATTTCACCCTGAAGAAGTCTAAAACCAATTGGGAATCTTGAACCAAGTCCTGCCTGGTAAGCCCCAAACAAGATAAAATGTGGCCAGAGGAAGCCTGAGCAGAACACTTGTGCAAATGTCGAAGTGTTTAATGCCCTCGACAAAATTCAATGACACCAGATGACCACTAAGGAAACGAGTAAGCGCAGTTTGATCTCGTCTACTGCTGCCCGAACCAAGGAGCTGCCAGGACATTTAATCTGATACGATGGATGCACCGGTGGGATCATCCAAATGACCTTATTATTTGCTTTATACTTTGAAAAAAGTCCAAATAAATAAGAGGAGTGGCAGGCATTGTAGTTTTGCCAGCACCAGCCCTGGCTAAACTGTCAGCAATTTCGTTTCCAGTAATGTTGACATGGGACGAGGATCCACTGGAAGTAGATCTGACAAGAAAGGCAAAGCCGTTTAAGTATCTTGAGAATGTCTGTACCTGTGCGATCCCTCACGTTATGCCAATCGGCTAAGTGCTGGATGGTACTTTTACTATCCGAAAAAATCCAGATTTCGTATAGCTGTGAAAGAGCGGCTCAATGAATTTCAGTCCCTAAATTGGATACCTGAAAATAGAAATACTGAAAGTGTACTTATAATGTACTGAAATCTATAATGTACTTAGAATGCATAAGTTGCAGTCAACTGCAAAACCAATGATGTTTAGCCGCATAAACTACTCTTTATAACCAGACGATCAAAAATTATGTCTGCTAACAACGCACGACATACATGTTCATAAGAACGGGTACAAAATTTGGTGTTGGTGGCATGCAGCAGCAGTAAACAGACTCTCCAGTGGTTTTTTTTATTAGAATACTATCGGTTGCAATCCCTTTCTACGTTTATAAATTCATTGATTGGACTGGAAAAATCGATGATCCTGCTCAAATCAATCACGATTTCAGTTGGTAAGAGCTGATATGGAAACACAATACTAGTTCAACTTGGAACCTAATCATGGACTCAAGTAGCCAATAAAACTTTGTCAAGCCCGCAGGTGTTTACATAAAAACTGGGGTTATTTTTACATAGCATGTGGACTGGTTCTTCTGTTTAAATTGTACCAATTTTTGATTTGAAATGATTATGTTCAGCTATTTCTAGACATTTTTTCTGCCATTCATGATTTCATGAACTGAAACAACAAAGGTATTTTCAGGACCACAATGTGTCATGCCACTGAACCAGTATCATTGTATATTATATTAGTTTGATGAACATTATTGAAAATTTTCACGAATGATTCGGCCATTTTGATCGTTGGACAAGGATCCCCTTGAATCTATACGGCAGGAGTGGGCAGAAGTTTCCCGGGTATGGGATACTTCTGATTTTTTCAAACTGTTGAGGCTCACTCAGTGGCGTAGCTGTGGTAAGGTATAAAAATAGTTTTTTTAGATTTTTTAAACTTAAAAATAAATCCTGGAAGTGAACTAACTTACCTACATAACTACAAAAAAATTAATCTTTTAAAACTGCTTTTATTGCATAACACAAGATACAAATGATGCATTTGTTATCAAAAAATTCAAAATACATTTAAAAAAATAAATGATTTTTCTTTCTGGTTAGAGTTTTTGAAATTATATGCCGTAGAAGACTTAGACTGCATATAATGTTCACCAATCTTGAATACATCGGCATATAATTACTAACTGCTAATCTTCAGGTGGTCACCCCAAAGTATCTTGGTGATACACCAGTCGATCGCAATTGATTTAATATCCCTCATGGAATACGAGATTTATCCGAAGTGCCAGTTTGTTAAAAAAGTTGTGCACTGGCAACCTTTTCGCAATTATGGGCAGCTATAAAGGCACCGTGGCTGAATATTTCTTTGAGAGGTTTCCAATGAACATCACTTTTAAAAGGAGGTCTCACGTGATTTTAGAAAACTACCTTTTAGGATAAGATGTTACTGTGGTGTACATCTTAAAATGTAATCATTTAAAACATAAGTTTTCAAGATAAAGATTAGAATTTCCCACAAAACTGAGCTTCTGTCCATCGAAATAAAATACTCTGTATTGATGTTAAGCAAGCTATCTCGAAAAATTCAGATAAATATCTCTTCAGTATCAAAACAAGTGTCGAATTTAATAATACAAAGCAAAATCCGTAATTGTTTCTTTCTGACTCTGTTCTTGTAACATTCCAACTCACTTAATCTATTTAGAGTTTATTGAAAATAAATAACTGAGGTTAGACATTCTATATATATAAGGGTCATTAGCTTTTTTCACATTTTTAATAGCAAAAATTGTTAATTATTTTTAAATCCCACCTCTTCTTTAACATTTCACCTTTTTAAACTCTCGTCATTGGCCTTTTGCTATATTTCTTTTTTTCGTACATTCCATCGTTCAGAAACTCTTAATTAGAAATTTAATTGCTTGTAAGTCGTTAAAACTTATGCTCACTTAATAAGAATGAAGTTTTTACAAACAAAAATGCAAATTGTTTAGGTAATTAATGAAGTAATAAGCGGATCATTTAATTATCCAATAGAAAATTCTTCTCTTGAGGAATGCCGATCTTTTCTTAGTAAGTATGATATAAAACTTAAAAACTTCAAGAAAATAATTCGATTTATATTTCACTTACTTATTTCACTTCATAATCAGTAGAAAACGTACATTTCTTATACACCTCTAAATTAAATTATATAGAGCGAATGTTTATTAATTTTAAACTTTACGTTAACGTATATATGCTACTTAAAGTGCGAAATTTGTTATTTCATAGAATAACTAGGTATTTCATGAAAAAACTAGGCAAGTCAGTTAAAGTATGTAAAATTATTGAATTCTATAATTTAACTCGGTATTCTATATGTGACGAATCTGTACGGAACCTTTCCACTAATATTCTTAGGCGTCTTTTGGGGGATTATAAATTTGCGTATATTTCCAATCAACTCCAAAAAGTGAACGGGATATGCAAAGTAGATATGGTATTTAAGTAGAACGTTGTAAGCTAGCAAGTATGAAGGCTATTAGGCCAGCAGCAGTAGCCTCAAATTTAGAGGATTCCATTGGATTACGTTAGTGTTGCCTTATTGTTGTTATTCTACGGAAGAACTAGAAAGCTGATATACTAAATGGCAACTATAATTTATTTAAGCTTAAAATAAGCGTTAGTTTAATAAAATTAGTTAAAGTTAATGAAAGCTAATAATTCCAGCTACGTGTATTTCTCAGACCTCCTATTTCGGTAGACCTTATTTGGTCTTGCGCATAGTTATTGATTAATTTCATAATTCTTAATTTAATTTAATATTAAAGGTAAATCCCTCTTGTTTGACGTAACATAGAAATGTTATATGTTATTAGAGTTTCTGATATTTGAAGTGTTTTAATAAATACAAGTTATTACTATACAAAATGGCTCTTAGTGATTCTTTGCCTCAAATTAATCTTGGGTCCAGGGTGGAACCCAGGGGGCTCCACATATAGAATAACGATTGCTTGATCGTTAAAATATGGAAAATACTTGGGAAAGATTTTTTCGATTAGGAACAAGAAGTGGCCGAATAAAACAATAATTATACTCTAGATATCAGTTCAGTATATATGAGCGAGAATCAATTTTCATTGAAGAAGTTTCGAATACTGACCCAATGCTTCAATGTGTTGTAACAGTTGGACAAAGATTTAAAAAATGCCTGTATAAAAAAAACGTTTAATAATAAAAAGTGAGCTTGTTTCAAAAATAATATGCAACATTATTCAAAGTGTCACCATAGCAATCCTTTCTCTAATAAATAATAAAAAGTAAAACAAAGGAACTTCATAAAATTTAAATTAATATTGTCGTATATTTTTGTTTGAAAAAGTTGACAAATTTTTTTTATGTAAGAAAAGTTTCTTCTTCAGCATGTACTTTTTTGATGCTATTTAAGTATAACTATTTCTGTAAATTTTTTCTTCTGTTAATCTAATGTTAGCAATATCAATAATAAATTATATCATCTGCTTTTCCTCATTATTTATCATTTAATCATCCACAATAGGGTTAAAATGTAATTTTCGAGAGATTTTAGTTATTTCTGATCAATTAATTCATAAAACAACTTCGATTTCTTTTTTTATTCTTCCCTTTATCGGTCTATGATTAGGTATTTTCATAGAAGAAACAGGTTAAAGTGGGAAACTTTTCTTCTATTAACTGACTTGTCCAGCTTTTTCATGAAATACCTATAGCTATTCTATTAAATAATTGAATTCTACACTTTAACGGGGCAGCATACTATACTGTTCGAATTAATTGGAACAATTAGGAAAAAAAGATTTTTTCAAGACCCTTAGCTTTTAATCATTACATACCTTAACTTGACTGAAAAATCTCTATATTAGTACAAAGCACACCCTCTTTTAGCAGAAATGACCTTTGCATCACGTCTTGTCTTTGATTCCGCTAGTGTAGTGCACTTGTTTTTGATTTCATCATTGTGGAACCACATCTTTATGACACTTTTTATAATTTGTTCTTTTGTTGTGCAGTTCATTTTAGCTAAATAATTATTTTTGAGAATGTGTCATAAATTATCAATAGGATTTAGATTTGTAGAATTACCAGGCTATAATAAAGCACTTTTATTTTATTTTCCATCCTAAAAGTCTGTAATAACTTCAACGAGTAACAAAGGGCCAAGTAGTGTTTAAATGTTCCTTCAAATGTTTCCTTGAATGGAACAAACTATTGCGTTACATTTTTATGCATTTGATCGAATTTATCCTGCCTTTAAGAGGAACTAAGCTTCCAGTGCCATTTGTTGTGAAAAAATTCCGAAACATATGTTTAGGAAAGTGTTTTACAGCCCAATGGATAGTATTTGGTAGCAGAGTTCCCCCATCACCTCTTCTAACTATACTTGATTTGTATACCTGGATAAATTAATGTTTCATGACTGAAGATCACCTTCTTCCAGTCCCTAACAGTCCCGATTCATACTTTATGACCCATCCTAAATGTTTTTTCATCACTTTCTGAGTACGAAATTATTGTTTTTTCCTTTGTCTTGTTGCATTACGGCCAACTTCTATCAGCCTTTTCATACAGTTGAGGTACTCATTTCAACACCATAAACCCAATAAATCCCTTCGAAATTTTATATGTGATTGCATATCTTCAATTAATTTTTCTTTTTATTAATATAATTACATTAGTTCTTGGAGTAGTTTTTCGCTTAAGGGCCCACATTTTCCTTTTCTTTTTTGAAAAAAATGTTTCGGAATCTTGAAATGTTCTTAAAATTCTTGAAACACACACTTGATTTGCCCTCACCAACTATAGTAGCTATATCTCTCACAGTCATAGAAGTGAGTTAGTTAATAGCGATTATTTTAGAACGCTTCCTCGGAGTAATATCCGTCTTTGAACAAGAAAAAGCAATACGTGTTACACGGAATTTAAAATTAAAACGTCCAGTGAGGCCACATTGAAAGGCTCACAACTGAGTTACCTATACACTAAAAACAATCAAACAAATAATTCTTAGTAAAAATCTACCTTCACACTACTTCGATACAAATATAATAATTTTTAGGCGGTTCGAGTCGTCAATGGTAATCATACACCAACTTAAACAAGAAAAAGATGTTTGTCCCAATTAATTGGAACACTATAGTATATAAACTGTTACTTAAAAATTATGATAAAAATTATGATTATTTATGGATCACACACTGTTTAAGGCATTGAAACTAATTTTACAGTAACTTTACATTGAAATACGCATAATTATTTCATAAGTAAAATAACATTCTGAAGAATTGAAGATAACTTCATATTAATGTGACGTATTCTGCATTCTTCATTATTATAATTTAATTAATAGATAGATCACGTGGGGTTGGAGGAAGGAATTTGGACGTTGAACCATTGGGAAATGAATAACGACGTGTCCAGACTGAAATGAATAATGGAAATATTTTAGCGGACTTCGTTTGCAAGACCTATTGAGAGTTGGAGAAGCCTTTTCGAATCACCTCCTATGACGAAGGGAACAGACTGACCTGGATTTCAATGAAGATTGAAAGATGTACAGAGATATGTCAGGGAGGTAAATGCGTGAAATGAGAGAGAATGTTTAATGGAAGTTTCGTTCCGATACACATCAGTTTAGATAAAGTGATGTATCTAGGGAAAGAATCTATTTCAACTGGGTTAAATGTCTGAACAAGATGTCTAGCCTAAAATCATTTTCACAACTTGAAATGCGGAGGTATATTTTTATGTGACACATCTGGATCATCAGGAGCTACATATATTATATTTTATGTATGTCTAACGTGACTTTTTCATCGTAAGGATTCCAGTGATATGCTACAATAGCTTTAAAATGCAGAATGAAAAATATATATTTTCAATTCCATTCTTAATACAGGATTTCTTAAGTCCTTCCATGTATTCAAATTGTTCTTGAATTTGAATTTTTATTATGAATTTATGACATATATTAAAATAGTGAGCAGAAAAATAGATGCAACTATTTACATGATGTCTTATAATTTATAAACTAATGAGAGGCTCTAAGAAAACGAGTACAAATTGCTAGCTAGACAGATAAAAATAAATCGAAAGCTTTGCTTATCAAACATTTTCGTCAAAAAATTCCAAAAATAAAAATTACTAATAGATGTTCTTTAAATTTTTCTCTAAATAGTAGTTCCAAATGTTAGAAATGTGTTTATGCCTTTAATGAATAATATTTTTCCAATAGAAATACATTTTAATTCTTTTAAGTAATCCATAAATATCTTGTTCTTAAATACTTCTTAGAAATCTATAAATGTCATCTACCAATCTACATCAACATCTACGAAATTTTGTTTTTAACAAATGCCTATTCAAATATATATATATATATATTCAAATATATATATATATATATATATATATATATATATACTAGAGGATCGGACAGACATTGTTCTGTACACACATCTTAAATTCAAAAATTCCAAATTTTTATGAATAAGCTTTAACAATCTGGACCGTTTTGAGTTAAATTGAGTAGTAAAATTTCTAACATTTATTACATCTGAATGTAATAGTTTAATTAACACACGATTTATTTCAACAAAATAATAACACGAAGTGACAAAATATTTTCCTAAAATGATCACAGCACCAACTGTCGGGACCAACTTGAATTATAATAAAATATTTTTGAATATTCGATACTGCGATAGTAGCGCAGTCTGCTGGATCCAATGTAAAACATCCCAATATAACCAATTTATAAATAAAAAATTAATTAATTAAACAATTCAATTAATTACATATATAAAGATTATTTGAAAAGATATTAATTAAAAACGCTGAAAAGCGTGAATCGCGCGCGTCTGCATTTTCGTAACAATAAAGACCGGGTTTGGACAATTTGGCTGAAAATCAATTTTCGACGCCAACTTACGTCTTTTTCAATTCCTACTATTAGCTTACGGTCTCTATACATATTTTATTTGTTTGTTTATTTATTTATTTATGTTGGTGGAATTTTCAATCGTTAATAAAATACATTTTAAAGCGCTCAATTGAGCTGGAATGTAATGTACATGATTATTTGGATAACAATACAATAATTTAATTATAATTAATAAAAATTAATTGTGTAACAAATGGTAATATTTATTATTTATTTATTGTAATGATTTAACCATTCATCACAGCGTGTTAAAAATTGTATTTCTTTATTTCTCTCGTGCTTTATATTAATGCTTTATATTAATACTCGCGCGTGCGCGTGCTTTTATTTATAAAAAAAAACTGTAATTTTAATTATGGAAAGTTCTGGAACTTTCGATGGCAATAGATAAGGAGATGGAATATTCAGTTTGTAAAATAAAGTCTTGAGTTGTATGTGGCAAGAGTTGTTGATATTTTATTTCATGTTAAAACCTGGCGTCCAACGTGGGGCCTAAGAACTACGACCCCGAAGAAGCAGAAACCGCCACCGTGACGAAACACCGCAGAAAAATGAAAATTTAACCGGCTCTGTAAACCTTACTGTCCCGGAAAAATTACTGGTATTGCGCCGCAATCCTTCTAAAGCAAGAGAAAATCCCTGGAAATCGAGAGACAAAGTGAATCATACTAATTTCAATGGTCTGAAGAAAAGAAAAAGAACATTTATTTCCTGTTAAAAGTTTTTGGAATAGTGTTTTGTGCATTTTTCATATACAAGTGATAGTAATCCTGCTACAGTGTGTTAGTGCTAGTGATAATTTTATTATTTTATTTCATTGATTTTTTGGTATTCTTATGCAATGATCATTCTTAATTTTGCTGTATATGAATTTATTTCTTGTGAGATAACGTTTCCTGATTAATAATTTCTGATTTGCACATTAATAATTACTATTTTGTTTCATATTTTCTTGATTTCCTATTGAATTTATGTAGCGTTACATGCCTGATTATTTTAGTTTTGTTTAGTATTTTCATTGCATTGAATTTTTGTATCATTACAACTGATGATTCCTAAATTTTCTTTATATTATTTTATTATTTGAATTAATGTTCCTTGTTGGTATTTTGAATATGTTATTAATTTATTTACATCTTTTAATTGTATTTTGAAGTGCATAATTATTTATAAGATTTTAAAGCTAGCTATATTTTAAAGTGTATTCTCATATTTGTAAGAGCTTTGGTGGACAATAGGACCTGGACTTTAGTTATTTATTCTATTTATTTGCAACTCTTAAATTTCTCAGTCATGTCATTTCTGGGGAAAGGGAAAAAAGCTGATTTCTTTAAGCTCGCTATTGAGTTAGGTGAATGTGAATCGAATGGGGAAGAGCTAAAAATAATTGAATTAAGGACAAAAATTTTAACAAATGATGCTTATAAAGAAGATCCTGAATTTGTGAAATGTATCTTTGAGGGAATCGTATCAAATAGGATAGACGAGGAAAACAAACAAAAAGAGCAAACGCTGCGTGAATTTCAGCTGCAGAACATACGACTGCAAAATGAGACTCAAAGAGTCGTAGGTCCACAAACCCTACCCCAAACCAAAATTGAATTAAAAAAATTGCTACCAACATTCAATTCTGAAGTTGATAACATGGATCTGTTCCTCACCTTATTCGAACAGCAAATGAAGCTATTGGATCTTGGTGAAGATCTGTGGGTACCCTATATCTCATTGGTGCCCTACCTAGTGATGTAACATCCCTCATTGTCTGTGAGCCTGAGGAGGAATGCAGGGATTACTCCCACATTCGAGGAATGCTTCTGCAACGGTTCAAATTAACCGCAGAAAAATTCCGGGAGCTGTTTTCACGTCACAGAAAAAGCCCAAATGGGATGTGGAAGGATTATTATTTTGAAATCCGAGCATATTTTGAAGGTTGGCTCAATGAGCTTAAAATTGATTCATTTGATGGATTGAAGAATTTAATGATTGCCGATCAAATGAAAAAGATATGTTCTCCAGAGTGTAAGGAACATTACCGGGATATCTGAGAAGAACTTATCTCCCCAGAAATGTTAGCACATAAGCTGGAAGCTTTTGAAAACATTCGACGTTCCCTACCCAGTGGACATAGGAGACACGTGAAGGCAAGTGAAACTGAAAATGATGAAAGACAGGTATCATTCAGGAAACCTGAACGCCCTCTCAAAAGAGAATATTCCCATCAGGTACCAAATGAGAGATCCCCTCTCAGATGCTATGGCTGTGGGAAACAAGGAGTGATAAAATCTAGGTGCCCCACCTGCAACCTCAACGCCTCACAAAGAACAGACGTAGCAACCAACCACATCAATGTTTACACAGCTCAGACCAGAAGCCCTTGATTGACCCTAATCGACATAACTTTCTGTGGAATAAAGGGACGTGTATGTGCAGACACAGGATCTTTACATTCAATTGCTGGGGAAAGGATGTTCCAGATATTTAAGGATAAGGGACTCCTTTTCCAGGAAAGCACATTAGCAATGAGCTTAGCAGATGGTCAACAGACCACAGGTGAGGCCCTCACAGCCCAAGTAATGGTAGAAATTGAGGGGATATCAGTCTTGACCAAATTCATAATTCTCCCAAAGGCAAAGGGAAATAGAACCCTTCTAGGAACAGATTTCCTTAGTTCTGTTGGTTTGGTTCTAGATGTGAAGAATACTTGTTGGAACTTCTTGGACAATCCTACCCACAAGTATCCATTTGGTGAAGAATTGGACACCCCGTTCATAGTTTAGAAGATGTCGAGCAACACCTGATAATTAAGAGAAGGGGAAGGTGAAGGTTTGACCTCTGCCCAGAAGGAGAAACTTAACCTCCTGTTGGAATACTTCAAAAATGTCTTTGAACCAGGGGGAGAAGCAACAAATATCTTGGAGCACCACATTAACACGGGAAATAGTCCTCCTATCTCTGTACCCCCATACTGAATGTCTCCTGTAAAGAACTGTCCTGACTGCATTAAATACAAATCTTCAAATCAGAAGCCTTCCGGGTTATTACAGACACCTGTGCCAGTCCAACGTTTTGAAACATTGGCCATTGGTCTCTTCGGGCCCCTACCTGAGAGTAAAGATGGTAAAAGATGGAACATCATCATTGAGGATTGTACCACCAAGTGGGTCGAACTGTTTGCACTACCCAATGCCACAGCTAAAGAATGTGCCATTACCTTGATTGAAGAGGTTCTACTGAGGTTTGGTATTCCTCGCCACTTTATCAGTGACAATGGAACCCAGTTTGTGTCAGCAGTGATGCAACAAATATGCTACATATTAAACATCCATCAATCCCTGATCCCTGTACGCTGTTAAGTTTTACGCTGATAAAAAGAGAAAAGCTGCTCCAACATATCAACCTGGAGAACATGTCTTTGTAGCATCACATCCGCTGAGGAACGCTGCGCAAGGGAGAAGTGCGAAACTAATGCCACGCAGAGACGGTCCATACGTGAAACCATCTTATTCTTTCTATCAAACTGAGACAATTTTATTCTTTTTAGCGTATTTAAATAAAAGCTTGCTTTTTAAAAAAAGTTGTTTTACTTTTTATTTATTAAACTTTTATTCTTGATGTGCAGTATATTTTTATCACTAGAATTGTGACTAATATTTTTATAAAAACTGATTAAATTTTTTTATATTCATGTAAAAGTAATTAAAAATAATAATACCAAACATGAAAAATCTATCGAATTATCCGTCTCAGATGGTGATAGATAAGAAAAATCGCACATATCGTGAGTTGAAAAAAATCGCCTTTTCTCACCACGTGATTCTCTCACTGGGTAGAGTTCAACTGAAAATATCCAGACAGGCCACCCCAAAAATCACACCGCAGCGTTATCTACAGGCATGAAAGCAAATCATCCCCATCTGAGAGATGTTCCGGTCAGAGAGCTAATTTACATATCTATGTTTTATCTTATCAGACTCGAATTTCCCCTTATACACAAAGGAATTCAAAAGTTAAATTACAACACATTTATTTCGAAGTTTGCCATTATAAAATGTGTGTTTGTGTGGCAGTAACAATAAAATTTATAGTTTGCGAATGACAGTTATGTACTCTAAGGAACCTTATTTAAAAAAAAGAAAAAAAATTGCATGTTTTTTATTTTACAGAAATGGTCATTTATATAATGTATGTAGTAGAAAATCCACAAAAATCAAACTTTCGTAACTTCGAATGTATGATTTGTTCAAATTGAATATCTCTTATCCTGAAGGTCATTTCATACATGAATAACAAAGTAACATATCAAAATTGAAAATTTGAGAATTTGTCCATTTACTATTTGTACAGAGTGGGCCCCGTTTATGTAATTTTATGTCAATTTTTACCCTTTTTTTCCATTTTAGTAGTAATAATTTATTTTTCTCTTCTTAATTTAACCTTTTTTCGTTAAAATGTACTAAATAAATCTAAAAACCACAGAAATGCTACGTATCTTCATTTTTTTGAAAAAAAGTTGTCGCAAGTAGTCGGATACTTTAAAGGTCTCGAGCTACAACCCTTAACAAAGTCCGTTTTCTAGTTCTGTTGTACCAAAGGAGGATAATTCCACTGTACCTCAGCCCATTGCAGATCTTTTTGTCACTTCAAGAACAAAAATCTCTGCTACTGCTGTGCGAAAATACCTTCATAATTTATATCTCAATGCAACACGACTGGTTTCGTGTATCCGCAGATTTATGGATAAAGATGTTCCCCTTTATGTTGGACAAGGAAACATGTTTCTGGATAAGACAGCAAAGGTCTTCTGTACTATTTATAAAATAATTCATATTCAGCTTGAAGATGCTGATTTGCTGATGTTTCGTCTGCTGATTTGTAGGGAACAATGCTCCAAATGTAACCAATCCGGAACAATTTTGAAAGACGCAGTTATTGAGATGGTGGAATCTCTCTCGGTGGTCAAACTAACCTGAAAGTGAAAGAACTCTGATTGATGTGAGAAATCGAGATAAGATCCTCGATCTATTTGTCCACTAATATACTGCTGTTTTGGTAATGAATCCATTCTAATGGATGATAATGCGAGAATTCATAGAGCTGCATTCGTGGATTGAGCTCATCCAGAAGGCTTAGTGTTACGATCAGATTCTCGAAAAAAAATTGAAAAAATATAAACAGACTAGAAAAATATAGCATTAAAAATATGTGCTAAAATACCGAATTAGAAAAAAATCCAGTCCATGGTTGGTCACCGAAAGTTAATCAAATGCGTATTCTGCTATTTATATAGTATATGCATGATTACTATCGTTTAGTTCCGCTGCATAAAAGTAACGCTTCCTTGGCGTGCCACTTCTTACGTTACAAAATGTGTATACTCGTAATGGGCATGCTGCGATACATTACACTTGAACTCATTTACATATTTTATCATGGCACAGTATTACTTGAAAACAAGTTCACATCAAATTTGTGACATCATTTTTTATATTACGAAATATGCGATGTTTAATAAAGTCTTAGTGACGCGTTTTAATTACATGAGAGAATCGGAAACAAAATTAAAAAATAATAAGAAGGAACTTAAGTTGAAAATTCAAATACTGTACTAACTGAATCTTTGTAGTTTTTAATTATCAATTTTGTTACTTTATTCTATATTCTACAGTAATAACATCCTATCGAGTCCAAACTAGACTACGACGAAGTGGTAGTTTCCTGATTATGCGAGATTAGTACATGTTACATATAAGATACGTAAATACATTCATTAGAATGTGTTAAATATTGGCTGGATGACTTCTTTTACAAAAACAGACATATTTTGTGCAGTGTGCACATTACTATAAATATATTTAAACATAAAGAATACATCACATCTTGCTAATCTTTGTTTCACTTATTTTTACATTCTGATGGAACATGACATGAACTGGAAGAAGCTGAATTAGAAATAACAATATTAATAATCATCTCTATATAAATATATATATTTTCCACGGGATTTTTTTATTTGATATTTGTAGTTGGTAAAACTTGGTTTGAGTATTTTTAATATTCTTTTCTAGATTTATAATTGTCATATTTGTATAAAAGGAATTTTGTACTTAATCTATATTATTTTACTTGCATACCGGTGGCATATATAGGAGATGGTTGGCGGGCCTTAAAACTTTTCTTAACACAAAAATCTTAGTTCCTCAGGCTAAGAGTTTGCTATTATATTATTAATGATATTTTATTTTTGACCTATATTGCATTATTATATTTTTATTTATTGCCTTACTTTATTAAATTTATGGAAATTTAGTATATAATTATTGATTATATACATATGTATATACCAAAACTAAAATTCTAAGTACAAGTGTCCCTTAAGGTAAAGGAATCATGCAATATAGCTTAAGGAATAAAGAGCAAAAAAATTCGTTTTACGAAACTTTTTTGCTGTATATCACTCGATGCGCTATGACACACATCAAAAAAAGAAAATGACACTAAATTCGTGACATCAATTCCTACGTTACCTATTGTGCGATCGTTAATACTTTGTAAACCACGTGATATACACCCTTATAAGAGAGACAGGAGGGACGGTAACAGCACGAACAAAAAAAAAAGAAACTAAACGACATGGAATAAAAAAAAGCAAGGATTTCAGGCTGCAATCATTATGCTTCAGTGGCACTTAGAGGCGCGATGTAACATTCGATCGGGGGGAAATATCGGTGGGAGGATTGTCCTATGAGCATTACGGTCACATGTGGTGGGCCGTCAAGCAGCTTAGAATACATATCATTGGCATACAAAACAGGAGTTCGATTGGCTTCAAACAAAATGCGACAGCTCCAAAAAAGACGACAAAAGCGATTCTTTCGCGTTTTTCGGCCTTCCCCAAAGATCATGCATCGATTTTTCCATCAAGGAGGGGGATGTCCCGTTGCGACACGGGCCTTCCAAGTGGCCCTCTGCAATTTGTGGCCCGCTCCCCTACTCGATTTCAGTTTCTCATATTGGATGATGTGTGGTCGGGTCCTCTGAGGGTATTAAGTTGCAGGTGTACTAAAATCCTATTATCATCTATACCCTAGGGTTTTAGACACCATAAACGGCTTTTTACATTAGTGGGGTCGTATTAGGTGGACTCTTTGGTCTCCCTCTATTTTTTTTATCCTTTAGGTTTCCATCTTTTAGACTGACTTATCTTAGGAAAAAAATCTCATTTTCAATGTTTTTCTAGCAGTTGATTTCATTCCAATATGTGATGGTAACAGAATTTAATCAAATTTAATTTGTGTATCTTTTTATTGCAATAAAATCATAAAAAAATTGTATAATAAATTAATCGAAGTAAACTAATTTATTACACAATTATTTTTTAAGCAAAGAAAAATATACTTGAAAGATAAGAACGCACTTCTTATTTATACATATTTATTATCGAATTACTTTTGGTAAAAGTATAATTAGTTTATACATATAATTACTTTTAATTTTACTGATGCTATATTAACCTTAATGCCAAACAATAAGCAATTTATAACAGTTACAACCTAATGTTAATATTTTGGAAAAATATAATTAGGCTTTTACTGAGTGAGAGTATTGTTTAGATCTGTGATTTCCAAAGTGGTTTATATCGACCCCCAAGGATATACGGTGACCTGCAAGGGGTTCTTGTCAGCAAAAAAAGAATTGGAGATTTATGAGGTGTAAATGGGTGTCTACAATAGTGGATCTCATGAAACCAGATCGTGACTTTAAATTTGAAAGAAAATTTATAATCAAGTGGTAACCAAATTTACCTATTTAAGTTTGCTTACAAAATTCAGTGAGGTTAATTTGCAGTTACAAGGGGACAATATAATTTTCTTTTTAAACTAGGCCCATCATTTCAGCGTTTCTTGCTACAATTAAGCTAAATGAATATAATATTGGATGTCATGAATTTTCTCAGTTTCTCAATTTGTCTCAAAAAATCTACAAGGAAAATGACATTTTAACTTACATTCAACATTTAAATACGCTTTTACTAACATTTCAAATACACTTTTCTACACTTTTTTATTTATATTTTAAAACTGGTTTAGAGAATGCTTTGATAATTTTAATATCACTATTAGGCAATGTGAATTCATGTGGTCACATTGAAGGAAAAAAGACGTCCAATTACAAAAGGAACTGATCAGAACAGGCATCACTAAAATCTTAAAGCAAAGTTTAGATACAGATGTCATTCATTTTTTGTCTTTTAAACGATATATGTGTAACATATCCCGAATTATGGAATGTCTTTAGTAAATTTTTAATTGCTTTTCCCAATGAGGAGTTTCAGCGCAGTTGCTAGTCTCCAAAAAAAATTTGGACACTATTACATTTTTTTTTATTTCTAATGAGCTGCGGATTGGTGTTTTACCAAAAGAGATCCAGTACATTCCCGGCAGCTGGTGTGTCTTTTTAGGGCGGCACCATACAAAGCGGAAACCAATCATCACAGGTAATTTTGACGCCCAGTTCTCTCCTTACAGGGAGGCTCCTGAGCTATGAGGATGTAAACCTGTACTAAGATTTAATTTTGCCGAGAACACCCAAGCCAAACAGAAACTCAATGGATCTTTTACATGCTGTGTAATCATACGACACGACCGCGGTCGATTTTCTACATCATGAAAATTCCCCGACTTGAGCCGGGGTGGATTGATTGATTGAATATTAACGTCGCACTGTTCAGCTACACGAGTGCTTTTGGCGATGGACCATGTAATTTGGAACCATGGTCAAGTGACGTGGACGACACCTGAGTTAGCACCCCCTCTCCTAACTACCACACCACACCAACGGGAGGACGTTTCAGCTCTCGACAGATTTAACGTACATCGCTGCCCTACACGGCAGGTCTTTAAAGGTACTGGGCTCGAACTCGTGACAAGGCAAGCCCCGATCCGATAGCTATACCACTCGGCCACAACGGCCACTGGGCCGGGGTAGAACCAGCAACCTTTGGTGTAGAAAGCCAGCGACAAACCAACCACGCCTCACAGCCGGCTTGGACACTATTATAACCGAGGAGATTTCGGGTTAAGCTTGACATGACTGATGCCAAATGTTAAAAATTTGTCTTTGAAGTACCATATTCGTCCCTTCCATCAAAAACATTTGTTTGTTGCTCAGATATTTTACGTAACATTTATTTTATGCATTAATTAAATTTTAATTTAATTAGCATGTGTTTCTTAATTTTAAACACTTTTCTTCATTAGGGTTAGAAATTAAAATCTCTTAAAGTGAGTAGCTTTTAAAGTAGGTTGATAAATTGGCAAAAATTCAGGTAAGCCGGGACCAGCCACAACGAAAAATATGCCAAGGGGTCTATAAGTCAACAGAATTTGAGAACATTTGATTTAGATGGTAAAAGTTAAAATGAAATAAATATTTTTAAAAATGTATCAATTACTGTTTAGAACATGATTATCTTACTAAATTTTTAAATAGCATTTTTGTTATAAATTTAATGTTAATCTGATTTATATAATATGCATTTTAAAATTTATTTTATTTTAGATGCTCCTATCAATTAATCTGTGTTGATAATTATATAATTTTGCTATAGCTTATAATTTTTATGTACTTTCGCTTTTTCTAAAAAAATACCCTGCTGGCCACCGTGAATGCAACTCCAAGAAAGACAAGAGATAACACAATAAAATTTATTTTGCAGATAACATGTTGACCAAGTATCAAATGATTAAATTTATAGACTTCTGGGAAGTGTGGTTCCTGCCAGAATCAGTAGCTAGATTAGCCGCCATTGATGGAGAGCACCGCTGCCACACAACTCGGCATTGATTCAAAGAGACTTTGGATGTGTTATTGGGGTACAGCAGACCAAGCAGCTTCCCCACGTTGTCAAAGTTGATCTGGTTTGGCAACTGGGGGTGTAATATGGGTCAATTGTTGAGCAACCATGGACCTCGTGTTTTCTATCGGCGAAAGATCCGGAGAGCGAGCCAACCAGGAAAGGAGTTCAATCTGGTGATAGACGAAGAACGTTTGAACAATGCGTGCTACTTGTGGTCGTGCATTATCCTGATGAAATATGACTGTGGCCAAGCCCTGAAGGTAAAGAAGGACAACTGACTCCAACACCTCGAAGATGCAGCGCTGGTTGTTTAAAGTACCAGGAAGGCGTACTAGAGGAGTGCGAGAGTGATATGCAATTCCACCCCATACCATAATACCCGGTGCCAATCCAGTGTGGCGGTGCATAATGCTGCTGTTCAGCATCCTCTCTCCACGGTGTCTCCAGACTCGAATCCGACCATCGTGGTGTTAAAGACAGATGCGTGACTCGTTAGTAATTCTGCAATTCATTCCATTCTGCCACCTACATCCTTCTTTTATCGCACCATTGGCGGCAGAGACGTCTGTTGTTCTGCGTCAAGATGGAGATGCAGTTTATGGACGTCTTGTGGACGTCTGCTATAAACGGCGTCGAATGGTACACGCAGACACTGAATGATGTGTTACAGACTCAATGTGATGTGCTACGGTTCGTGATGTGACTGAGCGATCCACCCTTGCCATGCGCACGATTTGCCTGTCCTCACGCGAAGTGGTGCTCTGAAGTGGATGTGATCGAACACGTCGGTCCGTGGTACCCTCCTGCATCCAACGGTCACATATCCACATCTCAGTTGTTTGGTTTGGTCCAACACGACTACCGATTTCCCTGAAAGATAATCCACAATCTCGGTAGGCCACTATCCTTCCTCTGAACTCTCACTATCCTTCCTCGGATACTTTATCTAAAGCTGATCACTATTTTCTACGAGACATTACTGATCGGTTTTTGAAAAAACCTCAAGAAAAACACATTTGCCGAACTTGAAATCGTCGAAATCTCCAAGCCTTAAATAGCGCTTTGAGGTGGCGCCATTGGCGTGCTAGATGTGTGTCTGCGCTTAAATTCTAATCATTTGCATATCTCACCTCCGCTAATGCATGTTGTAAATTTCATGTTATTTGCATGCTTCCTTGAGGGTGTTGCATTTATGGTGGGCAACAGTGTATTTAAATCGTATACATAGTTTTGATATTTGTTAGGTGTAAAATTTTGTTAATTTAATCAAAGAATATTTTTATTAATGGTTTTTTTCTAGAATTACTTTCGTATGCATTCTTATAGGTTACTTTTAAAGTGAGTTATTTTTATGACTATATATATAATTATTTGTTTTTTTCTTGGTTAATGGTGATTCACATATTTTACACACACACACACACACAAATTCGTTTTAATATAATTTTAAACAATTTTATATTATTTCTGACTGATTTACTTTAAATTTCAAACTAGCTATACAGACAAATAAAGGGAATATAGATCCTGACAGAGAGACATATAAGATGGGATAAATAAGAAAAGAAATGTGACGAATTTAATAAATAAATGGGATAAATAGATAAGATAGATTTATTCGAAAGATAGATAAAACATGTAAATAGGATAGATATATTTGCAAGATAGATAAAACATGTAGGTAGGAAAGATAGGTAGGATAGATATATTTGCAAGATAGATAGGTTTTTGAAAGATAGTCAGGATAGATAGATTGGTAGGATAGATAAACTGGCAGGAGACATAGAATAAATAAACAAATTGGCAGGATAGATAGACTGAGATAATAAATAAATATAGGATAAGTTATTTAGGATAAGAATATTTACAGTGGTGGCAAAAGTCCTGAACACACTCATTCTTTTGTGTAATTTTTGTGTTTGACTTCATTTTTCGTTATGAAATTATCGCACTATCTTAAATATTGTTATTGATTTTAATGTATTTTTTCATGCTGATTTCAAATCTGTTTGTAGATTTCTTCTAAAGTAAATAGTTTCATTGATATGTGGAAAAACCCTTCACAAGAAAGCACAAGGTCACTGTAAGAATTAGTGAGTGTGCTTTCCGCCAATGAAATGCCCCGTTATTTCAACCAATCTGAGAGCAGTAGCGATAAAGGGTTGAAAGAAAAAGGTGAAACGTGGTTTATTGTATTGAATGCAGTTGTGTGCTTGTGGAAAATAGTGTATTGAAAGCAATTTGAAGTCCATTTTTGGAAAATATTGGAATTATGGCTAAATTTTTATATCTGCCTGATAATAAAATGTACAAAATAATACATTTGAAGGAAGAAGGTTATTCTATGCACCAAATTGCTACTAAAGTACCATGTGGCCTTTCTACTGTTGTGAGAACTTTGAAAAGATTTTCTGAAACAAATTTTATTGCGGAGAGGGGGCGCTCAGGACGACCAAGAAAAACATCTTTACGTGAAGACAGGTTATTGCACAGAATTTCACTTTTAAACAGAAAGCTTAATTCCTCGCAAATTTTGAAACAATGGACTTTGACATCAAATATGAGCGTGTGCCCAAGAACTGTTTTAGGAAGACTGCTGGAAATTGGGTTACGAAGCACGCCCAAAACAATTACTGACTGAATTTCAACGCAAGAGGCGATTGACATGGGCAAGGGAACATTAATTATGGACTATTAAAGACTGGGAAAAGGTAATATTTAGTGACGAGAGTCAGTTTTGAATTTCTGGCAACCAAAGTAGTGCCTATGTAAGACAACGCACTCATGAGGAATTCAGCCCTCAGTGTCTGAAGCCCACAGTAAAGTACCCGACAAAAGTGATGGTATGGGGTTGCATGTCTTCTCATGGTGTTGGAAGACTTTACATCGTTAGCGGAACAGTGAAAGCCATGAATTACATTGAAATACTACAAAAAATATTGCTACCGACTGCGAGAGGTCTTTTTAGGAATCAGTCATGGATTTTTCAGGACGATAACGCCCCTTGTTATTGTGCAAAGGTAGTCCAGAAATGGTTGAAAGACTATACTGTTAATAGAATGAACTGGCCAGGACAGCCTCCCGATCTTAATCCGATAGAGAACTTACGGTTTAAAATTGGTTATGAAATTTCAAAAAAAAAAAAAAAAAAAACCTTCAAACAAACGTGAATTAATTGAAGCTTTAATATTTTCCTTCAACCATATTGTCACGAAAGATCTTCTTTTGAAATTGGTGCATTCCATGCCAAAAAAGGTGAAGAGCCGTAATTAAAGCAAACGGCTGACCCATAAAATATTTATTTTCTAACATGTGACAACAAAGTAATTTTCAAAATGCTTATTAAATATACCGTATTTGTCAATTTTCGTGTTATTTTTCTTTGCATGTTATGTTATTCTATATTGTTTTATTCTGCACATATTTCACATTATTGTGTTCCGGCAGCTTTACTACAAAAAAATATTTTAGTCATTAAGAAACTAGTGGTAGATTTGAAATCAGCATAAAAAATACATTAAAATCAATAACAACATTTAAGATAGTGCGATAAAATTTCACAATGAAAAAAGAAGTCAAACACAAAAATTACGCTAAAAAGTGAGTGTGTTCAGGATATTTTGCCACCACTATAGATAGTATAAATAGATTGATTGTTGTCTCTCTCTCAGTTAAGCAATTAATATTATCAACTTATATTCAACTAATGCATATATGTTTGACTATTTAACATTATAAATATTTTCATATGTTACTATGCTTGGTCCTTCTACCATTCCTCCGTAGTAGAAGATGTGGTTATACAAAACAGAGAGGTTAGACTGCTAAAGGATAGCAGTGATAAATTAACGTAAAGCTAGGTGAGAGTACTTATTTGATTAATATTAAGATTGACGATTTGGTCAATTAAGTGTAAAATTAGACTAGGTCAAGTTGAATTTGAAGACGTATTGCCTGGACGTAAGTGATTAGATTTATTGTTAATTCTTCTAGAATCTCGTCTACCTTGTTATTGCTCGCATATTTAACAATTGGTGCGATTTTTAACTTGGGTAGTTGAATGTATGTCTTTGCTCAGAATTGCTAATAAATAGAGTTAGTATTGACTATGGCTATTCTTTCTTCTGCCCTTCTCATACTAGTGGATGGCATGGGACATCCATTACAATTTGGCATTGCGATTGTACAAAAAACGATTGGATGGACCAGCAGATTATCTTTCTTTCTTCTATAGTTCAATGTCATTCTTCCGTGTCCTATAATAGGTACCGTTGGCACTCATCATCAGCGCAGAGACACGATTCAAGTTCCAGCTGCGTAGAAGTATATTCTACACTGTGTGTTGATACATACTTTCTAAGCTACTCGTATATCAGTCGTTACAGTCATAGTATGTTCATAGCGAAAATTGTGGGGCAGTTTATGTGCCGTAGCGGAGAAACCACTGGGAGGGAGGTGGAGGACTTGTTGCTTCTCCATCCATACATCACTTTCGATAAGAACTTACATCAAGCTGCAAGTGAGCAGCTCACCAAATTCGAAATTTTATAAATCTAAGTTCATAAATGCTGTGCTATTGCCGATTAAACTTTTATCAAAATCATGTAAACCAATGAGTTTTCCTCTCCATTTTTACTACTACAGCACCTATTTGCTGTGTTTTCGCTTTCTGCGTGAAGAAGGACAGTTCATATAAGTGATTTATATACTTCACGATCAACCGCGATTGCTCTAAGAATTTTCTCCGGGTGAACTCACTAAAGTAGGAGAGGGGTGGTCTTAATGTAATGATTATTTGATATATATGTATATATATATATATGACCATCTGACATGAACATCTGCTCATGAATCTCAGGGTCGAAGGTCACGTATACTGAGTTTGGGGCAATAGGTTTTGACTCCCATGGGCTGTTGCGCCACTAAGTTACACATATTCACACAAACACACACACATATATATATACAATTATTTGTGTTCATCCTGAACCACATTTAATTTCTAATGGCTATGACCTTTCAATACTCGCTAGTTAATAATTAGCTTGCCCTCCTAACGGTATTTAATCGTGACAGTATTTCTTAAAAACTAACAGCTCAGCGTATTTAAGTAAAACCTCATTGTATGATATCTTTTCACCAATCACAAGCACCATCCACGGAAGTCATGTGGATTTTAGAACTTCCGGTTGCTACTTTATTTTAAGACTCTCGTTTCAAGACAAAAAGTCCACTTCTTATTCTTAGTCATGTAGTCTGATGCAGTTTGTTTGTGTCCGTTTTTTTTGTTGTTGTTCTATGTTGTGAGTGTGTTTGCTTGCTATTTGAAATGATCTTATGTATCAAATAAATGGGAATTCCAAAATACCATGCAGCCTCAAATATACCACATCATAAGCATAATGTTTAATACTCAAGAAAAAATCTTCAGTGAAAGGCATTTAATACATATATATATATGTATATATATAAAAAATATGGTTCTCTAAAGTTATGGTTTTTCGTAACTATTTTATTAATTTTTGTTTTCTATTCTTTTAATACTTTTGTTAAGTGCTACATTTCAGCCATTCACATACTTTAAATCTGCATTAGGGTCCAGAATCTGGCAATAACTTATTTATTGCACTCAGATTTAGCGCGGGTTCTGCATTTTCAAGTGCAATTTTTAGGTAAGTTACCTCTATTTTGTAATGGATTTAGATATTCTTATCCATTACTTTCAATAGGCCTTTGCTCAGTATTATTTACATAAAGGGGGAAGGTTGGCTGGCCAAAAAACATGTGCAACCCCCCTTTTATATAATTTATATATTAGCTGTCCTAAGTCAGCAATGTTTATAATTCTGCAGTATCCATTTTATAATTTTTAATCTAGTGTCCCTCATTGTATGTTCTCTTTACTGTATCTGTGTTTTTTTCGAATGTGATTGGTGAATGTTTATCTCTTATCTGTAGAGAATTAGGAAATATTTCAGATGTGATATATATATATATATATATCACATCTGAAATATTTTATTTTATATAAAAGTAAGTTTTCAAATGAAATCATAGAATTCTTATTTATTTAGTAGTAATAATGCACAATCCTTTTAAGACAATTTTGTCGTCAAGAATATCTCAGTAACAATTTTGGAATCTGTATTCGAAATTTACTCTTTCGACAAGGAATAAAGTCGTACATCACAAAAAGTGATCAATTATGCATATTTAAAAAAAGGCGTCAGACTTGTCAAAGTATAATTGATTAATAGCATTGAGCAGGACCTGAAAAATGATTGGATGCACTACCGTAATTCAAATGATTAATGGCATTGAAAGAATGATGCGTGTGGTTATTACAACAACAAAATTTGCTCAATCTTTTAAAGAATTCAATAAATATTTCAATTGTTTTTATTTTAGATTATTATAGAGATCTTTATTTTGTGTATGTGTAAATCACGTTTTTTTAATAATTATGAAAATACTTTTTTTGAAATCGTAGATAAAATACTAAACAAGGAACTTACTGAAGATGGAAAAAATTGTTTATTTCAAGTTATTAATAATTATTGTAATATAGCATTCATAAAAAAAATTCCAAAAGAAAAGTATGTTCGTTCTATATACTTACTAAAAGAAGTTAGAAATAAAGTATGATTTCTTCCATTTATCATTATTTATAATTTATCACAATTTAAAATGCGTAAGTTAAAATTTTAAAAAATATTCTGAAATTTCGTGAATATATTTCGATAGTAAAATTATAGAATACCCTAAAACAAAAGATCTTATAATACTAAATGATGCATTTAATGTGCATTACTACATCATCTCATGTACATGATAGCAGTACAGCGACAGAGAGAGCAGTACTGTAACCTACAACGCGACAGAAATACCACTGGTCGCGACTTCGTAACCATGACGACTTGGCTACCGCGATCACAATTTTGTATGCAAGTATATATTGGAGTTTATTTCATATACCCATGCGATACATTAGATAACTATACAAAAATTTTAAATATATACAAGACAATAGTTGAATTCCGAATATTTCAACGTTGAATAGTTGAGTTACGAATATTTCAAACATAAACAAATGAAATGCGTAATAGGTATTCTTGATTTACACTGATTCGCACGAAACAGAGCGTAGCGTGATAATATGTGGAAAGGCGTGGTCAAATTAATTCCGTACTAAAGTTTCAGAAGTGAAAATGCAGATAGATATATCTCTATTGTTCACGAAAATGATCTCGAGAATCTCAATGTTCAGTCATGATATGGATATTATTATAAACTCTGGAAAGGCATTGTGCTTTTAGAGTACAATTTTAATTATAGTTTGTAATACAGATTTAAATGCAAGAAGCACGCTGAAAAATTACTTGAGATACAATCTTTAAATTTTAATGAATAAACGAATTGCGTTATATGTCCACATGATATCCATTCAATGAACTCAAACTGCTCAACTACAGCAGACATCTTGTTCAGAAATAAGAAAAAAATATACTATAAATATAATATGTAAGTTTTTTCCGTAGTGTAATATAGGAGCTAGATGAGTGACGTAGTATCTCTATGTGACATAATCATTACTTAATTGTAATTTAAAATAATAGCTTTAGAGACTTTAAAATGGAAAGCTAAATATGAAATGTTAGTCTATATAATTCTTTAATTCACCTTTCTCATTTAACACATTTAATCTTATGATTATTTGTGTTACAGCACACAATGATATTGTTTTGTTTCAGTTTAACAATGTTTCCAAATGTTTTTAAGAAACAATATTTTGTTTCAGTTTAAGACGCAGATGAATTTGTTTTGTCAATGCTTGGAATTTAATATCTTGAATTGCTTATCAAATCATGTGCTATTTTTCATTATGTGTTCTTATAAAAGCTGAAAAGATAGTTTTACTCTAATGCTCTTTGCACTACATAAAATGCGAACCGTTATGCCGGGAAGTAAAATAAGTTGAAAGTAAAATTTGCATCATTTTCACAAGAATAAGGAAGAATAATTTTCGTGAAAAGACACTAATAATACCGTAATTGAAAATAGATGTATGAAGTGGCAAAATATATATGTCTCTGTTTTTCAAATGGGTGATATAGAGCTAAAAAGGTACAATTAAGTATGGTTCGGAATGCGAAGACTCTTTGCGTTTACAAGCAGCAGTAACTGGATTATTATTTTTTACTCGCTGATCCGACATTCCTTTTAAATTTATGTTTATATTTTGAGAAACACCGAAAAAAATAAAAAATAAAAAAAAGTGTACATTTTTTTTAAATGAAAGTAATTTCAGCAATCAAAGCTCACACAACTAAATTTTAAATGAAATAAATTTTTCAAAATAAGTATACGTTCGAACGTAAATAACAAATGGTTTTAACTAAAATCAAAATTTCACATAATTACTATGGTTCTTTATTACTACACATATTATACTATTACTATGGTTCAAGCACCATCTAAATGGTAAGATAAAATTAAGCTTCTGAACATCGTGAACTAAATTTTATTTTTCCTTCCTGTCTTTTTTATTAAGGTACAAATTTTTAATATCTTAACGTCGAAATTAGACAACACTGTGGGAAACATTTAAGAGTAGTTCCCATGGAATTGACTATATTTATTAACGTCGCTCTCAAAGCAACGCGATGACTGAACTGTCAATGTGAATAAAAATGTATGGATATATGCTAAGGCTATTTTTAAAGGTCAGTTGGCGCGTATAAGTTCCCTAGTTTGCTCGTACGCCACTACGAGTCTCTGCGTCACTGACCAGCATCCTTTGCGAACACACTCGCGCCATATCCAGCTCTGTAGCAGTCATATAAACTTCGTTGTGCGTCTTTAAAATGTTTGAGGAGATTGAATCACCCGACAAGTGTGAGATACGGTTTGTTATCCGTTTTTTGACTACGAGAAACATGTCAGCTTCAGACATTCATCGCCTGATAACAGAAGTTTATGGCACAGAAGAAATGAGTGATAGCAAAGCTCGAAAATGGGTCAGGAAGTCTAAAGATGGACGAACAAACATCCATAACGAAGACCACTCAGGTCAGCCCTCTGTAATCACTGATGATTTGATTCAAGCAGTTGAAACAAAAATTCGTGAGAACAGGAGATTCATGATAAACACTCATTCATTGGTATTCCCCGATGTTTCTCGGTCGGGGTGTACAAAATTGTGACTGAAGACCACAACTTAAGGAAATTATGTTCTCGGTGGGCACCCAGACTACTCACAGCGGAACACAAAGGGAAAAGGTTTGCCATTTCATTGGACTTTTTGATTCGTTACGAGGAAAAAGGGGGTGACATATTGAGTCGAATCATTACTGGAGATTTTCTGGTGGACTTTATGCCACAAGGAACAACGATCAACTCAGGCGCCGACTGTGCAACTCTACGGAATCTCCGAAGAGCATTGCAAAACAAATGACACGGCATGCTGTCAAAAGGTGTTTTTCTCCTACACGAAAATATAAGGCCTCGCATTTCTCAAATGACTCGGGAGATAATCGAATCTTTTGGCTCGGATGTTTTGCACCATGCACCATACAGCCCCGACCTTGCTCCGAGCGATTTCTACCTATTTCTATACCTCAAACACAGTCTTGGCGGGAAGTATTTCAGTGACAACGAAGAAGTGGAAGTGGTCGTGAGCTTTTGGCTGTCCTACCAGACGGCAGACTTCTTTGAAGAGGGCATTAAAAACTCGAGTGACAAGTTCATCAATAAAATCCGCAACTATGAAGAAAAATAGGCAAAAGTATGTACAATCCTAAAATAAGGGTTTTTTAAAATAAAATATTGTCATTATTTTTTTAAGCAAACGGACCTTACTTAAAAAACATCCCTCGTATAATTTGAATATCATACAATGATCAGATATGTACACAGCCAATTTCCTTATTGTTTGATTTGCTTTAATGTGCTGAAATCAAATATATATCGCACCATTGAAAAAAATACGTGCATTACGTCTCGCCTTCTTATGAGATAATAATTATTTTTATACATTTTTACTTATTATAATTTTATATTCCTATATTTTAGTTACTATGCAATATTAATTCAAATTGAAAATTTCCTTCACTATTATAATTAACTAAACAGATGAAATAACTTAAGGTTTTTAATTAAAAATGCACTCGTATATATATTTAAACTAATTTGTATTTAAATTTTCTCTCTCTCTCTCATGCAATTTTTTTAAAAATATGCATATTAATTTTGTATTGCGCACTTCAATATACAACATCAGAAATGCAAGAGCACTATTGTGTATGTCATTGTACTGAGATAAACTTAAGAAATTAATTAAATAAAAATAATATCCTAAATGCTCTTATATCTATTGTCTTCATAATTTTAGCAATGTATTTGATTTAAAATTAGATTAAAAGGAGTCTCAGGAATGTTAACTTTCTCTAGAGAGTTGAAAAAATATAAACAATATTCATTTATATATATTTCTTTGAAATTAAAATTAAGTAATTCGATTATTTTTCACATTATTTATAATGGAATGAGACTTCAAAAAGTGTAAAATGTTTAAAATATAAACATAATTTTAAAATTTATAAACATATGAAAATAAGAAAAATTTCTATAAGAAATATTAATTAAGTTTCATGTTGCGCATGCTATATTCTTAAATAGTAGTTTTAATTACTAACTATAAGCTGATTTATAAAGTTAAGTGTATCCTTATTACACTGTAGTATTTTTGTATAAATAGAGTAATAAATGATATTTTTTAAAAAGGAAAACAAATTACAATTTCAATTTTGTTTTTTAAATTTCAATATTTTTCAAGTATTTTTAAAAATAAAAGATATGTTATTCTTAAATTAAGTAAGCTTTAAAGAGTATGATATACATTCTACAATTCTATAAATTTTTATACATCACAGGCTTCTATTTTAGAAAATATCAGGCGCAACGTAAAAAAAAATAATTAATATTTATAACAAAATTATTTCTTATTTTCATATGTTTATAATTTTTGAAACTATGATTATATTCCAAACATTTTCTGCTTTTTTGAAACCATAATCTTTTGTAAATAATGTGTACAAGATTCAAATGATATAATTCAAATTTAAAAGAATTGTAATTGTTTAAAAATTCTTTATATTTTTATCCCTAGGGACAAAATTAACACCCCTGATTCCTATTATATAAGTAATTCAATAAACAATACCTATTTGATTTGAAAAATGAAAACAATTCTCACACGTCACATTTTAAAAAAAATTAAAATTGTACTGTTTATGGAAACTAGATATTCAGTTTGTTTGTGTGTGTATGTGTGGTCACTGCTTACAAATGCATCATAATATACAAAAAATATCTCATACTTTCTTATTATTAATATGAATTGAGAGTTCCTATTTAAATTTCAAATCAATTTTGCATGCAATACTTCAATAAAATAAAAAAGCTACTTAATATTATTTAGCCTAAATTAGTTACGAACATTGATTGAGATTCCATAGATGTAACTTTAATTCCTTTACTAGGCTGAAACTGCTGAAAAACGTTTAAGAGAAAATAACTCCAGCAAGAAAATAGGGAAGAGAAAATGAAGTAAGAAAAGATTAAAAAACTTGATATTTCCAACCCATTAACTTGTTGAAATAAGACTAGAGGCACTAAATTAGTTTTCTGGGTGAAACGAAGTAGTGCGCTCGAAATATCAGTAGGGATTACCATAATTAGAGGATAGCCCATTGGCATCGACTCTAAGATCTGACTCGAGAGTCATTTTAGGTCGAAGCGTCTCAATGAACAGTTTCTTTTAAGATATCATTTTCAAAACAAGCATGTTGTTTTTCTTTGTGTTTTTTTTCTTTTCAAAAACCTTCAGTAAATTCGAAAAAATACGACACGAGTCAAAGAATGCTTCGGAGCGTAAAAAAAATTACGAAAAGGGTTAGTTTATAACTGAGATAAATTAAACATTATTTTGTTTGCTGAAGAACACTGTAAAAGCTTTCTTCAGAAATGAAGAATACCCGTAAACGGTCCTTAAAAAGAACGATAATAGATTGAACTGGATTTGACAGTTATACTTAAGCTGCATTACACTTTAATAAGTAATAAAATGCGAAATAATATATCCTTAGTTTTAAATTATTTAATATTATAGTTTCAAAAATATTCTTGTGTAAAACAAAGAAGGGTCAGTAAAATGAAAAATAGAATGTTTATGAGAAACATATAAAGTCTTTGTTAATTTACAGTAAATTGAATTATTTTTAATTCCTTTTATGCAGCATTATTGTCTTTATAAGAGCTAACTTGCATAGTGTTGAAACGATATGTAAAATTTACAAATTTTTTACAGCAATTAATTCACTAAAAATATTATAGCATATCATATTCCCAAACACTTTTTTTTCCTAAATACATTTGCCTTAACTTCAGGAAGCATACACGTGAAGCATATAGTGGGAAAGATAATTTTTACTTTTAAAGGTAAAGTAACATATAAAGGAAATTTTTACTTTTGAGTGATTATCTGTAGAAATATTGACCAGATTTTGACGAAATTACGTATGGCTCTATATAAGTAGCATAATGCTCTAAAACTACACAACAACAGTCATGGTGTCTACTCGTGTGATCATGTAGACCTGCTCATTAACCAAGAAAAACGAAATAGGAAGTTTATTAAATGGTACAAAAAGTTTGTTTACGAAGAATATGATCATTTTAATATAGTTACACAGCTTTCAGAACTTTAAAAGGTTTTTTAATTCGGAAATGTGACAATTTAGATGTTCCACTCGGCAAACAAAGATGTTTCAGGTCCTGAATGATATCAAATAGCAATTGCTATCGAAAGAACATCGCATAATTTCTTTATAGAATTGAAGTCTACCGTTCTGGAAGTCTAATATAATCCGGTAAATCTCTTCATTTTCTAGAATTTTGTAGACAAAATGAGTTTTACCGGGTTCTAAAAAAAAAATTTCACTATTTCTTTCGACCTTCTACCTAACAACAGCAATAGAGTTTCTCATAAATACATGTCTTTCAACGTGATGCCCTTCCAGACTATCAAAGATTCCTTGCAATACTGGCCTATTTCTAAGACGCAACTTTGAGTGTGTTTTACTGAATACGAAGAGAGTGATGTGGGGTGCTTTTATTGAAGTTGTAATAAAAAGTTTATCCAATATAAAAAGTTATCTAAAAGAATCCTAAATTATTATTCCACTTAACCCTGTAAAATAATATTAATGTCATGTACAAATATTTTATCAAGTAAACAATGAACAATTGGTGGAAAACTGACTATTTACTGTACGACAGTGCGTCTGAAACTTTCAATATTTGCTACCCAATGTTCAATCATAATTTTCATCGCCGCTTTATTACAATAGCAAATTACAATGCAAACAATAGCAAATTATTGAACTCAGTAACATTATATTTTAACGCTAAAACTACAATACGACTTTAATCTCTTTAAGTGCCGCCGGCGTATATAAACGTATCACTCAGCTAGTGCGTTAATTGTCCCGGGCGTATATATACGTCTTTCCGAAGTAGAATCTTTTCTGTGAACTGCTATGTATAAAATTATTCCAAAGGCTTTTAAATGCTATAAAATAACACTGACATTGTTTGCAAATGATTTATTTACTTCAGAGAATTTGCTTATTTATCCCTCAACATATTTACGTGTTAAACGGTGGTTTAAACGGTTAAACGGTTTGAACCATGATTTTAAAAAAGCGCATAAATGGATAATTTCATGATATTTAGTATCACTTAGATTAGAATACATGTATAACATTATTTTAAGAACATTAAGACAATTTTTTTTTATTTAAATACAATATTTTGGCAAAAAATTAACTTAGAATAACATTTTATCAAAATGTTCTCCGTTTGTGAAAAATGCTTCTATTTTTATAATATTTTGTCTGTATATAGCTCAGACCTCTGTACAAAAGTTCAACTAGAATTTTTAAATATATAAATTAGAAGTGGGCTTATCCATGTTTTACGACAACAGAAAGGAGAAATTTTAAGGAAAAAAAAAACCCGCCGATAATTATTTCAATTGGTTGTCATTCTGTAAATAATGTGAATTTTTCAAAAAATCATAGTTGAGCCTCTGTAGAGAGGTCTGAGCTATTATTATAATAGAAGCATTTTTCTCACAAAAGGAAAACATTTTGAAAAAAAGTTATTCTAAGTTAATTTTTTGCCGAAATACTGCTTTTATAAATAATGTTTCTTTCTCAAAATGTCCTTAAAACAATTTTATACATATATTCTAACATAAGTGACACTAAATATCATGAAAACTACCGATTTATGTGCCTTTTTAAATTCACGGTTCCAAACCTAGTACATTAGAACACGAACCTTAAGGTATTAAAATTATAAACCGAACAAATTATCTTGTGCACTTAATTTTATATGACAAGTCCATGGGGTCACTGGTAATTATTAAATTTGTTCGTAACTTAGTATTGTTAAATTAATTATAAAATACATTGCTCAGTACTGATATATTTATAAGCGTATCATGTCAGGGCAAAGGTGTACTTTATTTGTTATTATGTCAGAATGTATTTTGTTTGTCTACCTTGGGTAAATTAATATATTTTTTAAATAACCTTTTGTTTTCAACTTTTCAATATGCTCTCTCCTCCCTTGCAGTGTTATCTCGTCCCCACCAGGGGGTGCGCCCCACAGTTTGAGAAACACTGCTATACAAAATAATTTTGCAATACTTATGAATGTCTTTGTTTATTATAAGAAAAAATAATACATTTACATTAAATATATAAAAACATTAGCGTGAAAAACTGCATATATGATAAACTCTATGCTTGATTGTTCATTTAAGAAGTGCTCTAAAGCGACACATTGGACATTGACGATGAATCTTCTAATTTTTAACCTGGCTTCTATAACTGAGCTGGTACACCACTATCTAAACTTTTACACAACTCAACAAGAGAGTTTTGTGTCTAAATTAGGGTTAAACGCATATCAGCCATTCTATACAGCCGGTGTTTAGTGACATGAAGACTCAACAAGAAAGTAATATTCGAATAAAATTATGAAAATTAGTTTTCTTTACCAGAAGTATGAAGATTTAACTAACGTCTTCATACTCTTTACTACTAATGGAATACAATTCGGTCTTTTTAAAATAATTTGTTTAAGAAAAAATAAGGCAGGTCCTAAACGCCTGCCTAAAATGTATTAAGAACGGTTAATTTAAAGTAAAGAATTCTATTTATTTATTTATATGTTCTTTTCGAAAAAAAGAAAGAAATATTCAAAGTTTAGAAGATTCTGAATACACATTTTGCATGCTAGTCGCGATTAATTGATTAACATATGTTGAAACTCTTTGAGGAGACTTTAGGAAAAAAATTAACTAATTACTACGGAGAAAAGAGGAACCTTCATCCCCAAACTGGGAATAATTAGTATTTTCAAGTGATTAATTGTGCGAAAGAAACAGCACAAAGTGCCGCGTAATTAAATGCATTTAAACGTAAACTGCGTACAAATTTACGAACTATCCTGTTTTGGAAGAAATGATAAATATTTATTTTTGATTCTTTTTCTGAAAATGATTAGTTCTGCTTAAAGCAACATGTTGAACTAACTAATAGTACTACATTTTTTTAAAAAATAAAACAATTTGTAATATATTTTTTTATTGAAATTTTTATTAGCTTTTGAAGTTTATTTAATTTATGTATAACTAAAGCAAAAGAAAACATTTGTTTTAATGAAAATTATAGCATTTAAAAATCATTTCACAAAAAACATTTTTAAAGGAGAAAATGAAAGATATAGGTTATACCATTGTATAAATATTATTAAGAGCCTTCGAGATGCTGTAAATTTTTTTTGATATAAAAACTGTTGTTTTTTTATTATTGTTTTTATTTATTTATTTATTGTAAACTTTATATACTTTTTCCATCCCTTTCTTATCTAAGACTTCAGTCAAAAAATTAATTTCTGTATGTATTAAGCTAAAATAAGCTTCTAGTGCAAATAATTTCAAAAGGATATTTTATTAACAGCGTTGTTAATTGAAGCCATGCTGCTTGACCGGTGGTCATTTTGGTCGAGTGGTTGCTTCGAATCTCGGATCCATTGTAAACTGAACTGACAGGAGCTAATGCACATTATACCTGTCGAGGCTCTATGCCTATCCATTGGTGTGGAAGTTAGGAGAGTAGTGTGCAATGAAAAGTCTCATATAGTCATTACATGCCAGTGTTCACAATTGACGATATCTGGCATCAATAACCTTAGTGTTTCTTCGGAATGCGACATTAATAAATAAGCAATCAATCAAAAGTAGCGTTAGCTTAATCATGTAATGGGCGTTAGTTAATATGAAAAAAAATTAGAAAAAAGCTAACTATAAAGTATATTTTAATGATTTAGGTTCGTGAGGCAGTGTTTCTCAAACTTTCAATACTTGTACCCAATTTTCAGTCATAATTTTCATCGCGCCCCCTCCTTTATACAATTACAATGTATTAAAAGGAATAGTAATGTACTTTGACATAAAACTGCAATATTACTATAATTATAAACCGTACAAATTATGAAGATAAGTATTAGATTTTGTATATGCAATTAGTAATTATTAAACTTGTTTTTAATTTAGTTAGTTAATATCAATAAATTAATTATCAAATACACTGCGCAGTATACTAATACACTTATAATTATATCAGTGTAAATGTGTATTTTATTTTTTATTATGTCAGAATGAATTTGGTTTTGCTTCCTTTCGGTAAAATAATAATTAATTTTAAAATTTTATTTTCGATATGCTCACACTCCCCAGGTAGGGTTTTCATACTCCCCATAGGGGAAAGCACCCCGCTGCTTGGAAAACGCAGGCTTAAGGCCTTTATAAGTTCCAAAAACATTGAACAGTTTACACAACATCCAATGAACACATCACTTACCTTCCCTTTCATCTTAAATGAATCAATCCTTAGCGAAAGATATAGAATACTGATCAGATTAAAAGGAAATAAAATATTAAAATAAATATTTAAGATCTACTAGGTAAGAGCAAGAAGTGTTCCTCACTAATCTGAGTAATATGGTACTTTTAGAAAGGTATCGACATGTAGAAAAAATCTTAGAAAGGAACTGTTGCTGTTACTGATGCCACCTGCCCACGAAATTCATCATGGCAAAGGGTTAAGTGACACCGGTCGTTAGCCGTAGCTTTGAGCACCATACATGCAACAGGACAATTTAGCTCGGTTCCATCCAATTTTGAGGCAGCACATCCTGGGGGTGGTCAGGGGCCTCCGATCTATCTTCTCCTTCCACCAACCTCACGAAAGGACTTGCGACTCCACTGTTATTTTAAGTACCCCCATGCCGTGAAGGCACTATACATTTACAAATATCCATGTTTCCTCCGGGATTCGAACCCAACGGCACAACAGTCAGCGGCGCTAACCACTAGACCGGATGGGTGTGACTCGAAAGGAACTACCACTGTTAATGAGCCGTTTTCAAAATATCGGCAAACTTATGTCAAATAAATATTGAGTAATTGATTTCCCAACCAAATTTTCGAATTTATAAATTATCTAAAATTAATTTCTTTTTTCACATGCTTTGCTTTTCAAACAACCAGTGGCTTCTCAAAATTAAAAAAGTAGCAGATATCAGTTTGGCAAGTACTGGTCATCCAAAAATCGCATTACAACATGAGAACTCACCAGAAGACCTTTCTTAATGAGGCTTTACATTGAAAGACACGGAGCTGTATGCCATCTCTACTGAACCAACGTCATAGGAATTATAATTCTCCATGGTTAAAAGCCCCTAGGAAATTTCCCTATAAGACATTTCCATACCCTCCATTTTTACCTTTGAACCAAGCAGGAAGTTCCTGTAAGAGTTCCTTTTTATATTTAACAGTCAAAGTAAATTATGCATACATAAATTATAAATGTAATAATTCCCTTTAATTTCTTCTTAAACATTATTTTAATGTGTAATAGTCCTTACATACCTTTCGGGATTCTCACGTAAATAATTAATTATTGCCTGACCACCTGATGGGGATAACCGTGAATGCATCTCTTAAAAAATTAACAGCTTTGCATTTTTAAAGTAAAATTGCATTAGATTCACTGTACGATATCTTTCCACCAATCATAAGCTCCGTCCACGGATGTCGTATGAGTTGGAAACTTCCGGTTGCCACCTCAGATCAAAACCCAAGACTCAGGTTGTAGTTGTATTATGTGTTCTATGTTTGTGCCGTAAGTAAGTGTGGTGTTTAGATGTTTATTTGTGTCTAAATGTCTAATAAATAGGAGTATCTTTCAACAAAGGACTGCCTCACCAATGCAAACGTAACACCACCAATAACTCAGTATGATCATTGTTAAAGAAAGCATCTCCAATCGTCACGTCTTTATATATATAAATATCGAAAATTAACTCAAAAATTTTTTCGGAGTTATGCAAAGGTTTAAATGGTATACAAAAATGTGATTGAAATCAATATTCTCTTGCCTTAAATTAATCAGATTTAAATTACAATGAAAACCAAAGTCAAACTTGTCCTCCAAATAAAATTCATTGCCTTAAATACAATGAATTTAAGCTACAATGACAACATACATCAAACTTGTCCGATTCAAATATCTTATCTTATACTCGTTTACGCAATGTATCAATAAAACTCCTGTAATGATATACAATATACAATCTATTTCATGAAATTTAAATAATCTAACTATTGATTGTTTCAGAATATTTTAAAATTAATAAACTGCTTAGTGATCTGTTATTTACTCTAGGTTATTAAGGACAGTGATCAAGCCATTGATATCATCAATAACCTTAAAACTAAAACCCTCGAATGAAAGCTGAAAATAGGGGTCTTCATTACTCAACAATTAATGACAACAATGAAAGTCATTATTCTTGAAGGAATTCGTCATTTATCATTAAATAAGTCATAATGAAGTGATATGATTATTATGATACGATGGAACTCATTTGGATCCAAGCTCGTTTATTTCAATGGTTGATTCATGATTGCGATCTTATCTTAAGTGTCGCATTTCCATAATAGAAAGTCGGTGCAATTGTTATATAATGCTTTATTTCTGTATGAAATTTTATAGGAATAATATGTCACAAAATAAAAATTACATTGTTAAAAATAATCATTAGAAAAAACACTAATACAAATGTTGTCTATAGTAAAAAGAGAGACGGTTTCAAAAACCATGGTATAAAAGGAACCATGCTTGATGAAATAACAAAATATCTTTAATTTGAAAATCTGAGTACAAAAAGTGAAGAAAAATCAACTGCCTGTGTTTTTATGGTAAAATCCTAGTTTATACCTTTGGCGACGGAGATTGCCCGCGGTAGCCTAGTGGTCAAGGTATCGGATCATGGCTGGCTTATCACGAGTTCGAGCCCAGTTCCACTACAGACCCGCCATGTAGAGGAGCGATGTAGGATAAATCTGTCGAGAGCTCAAACGTCCTCCCATTGGCGTGGTAGTTAGGAGAGAGGGGTACCAGCACAGGTGTCGTCCTCGTCCCTTGACCATGGTCCAAAGTTACGAAGTCCGTCACCAAAAGCCATCGTGTAGCTGAGCAGTGCGATGTTAATATTTACTCACTCACTTTGTAATACCCCAGGACTGGGGGTATCATCTCTTCATCCACCTGACCTAGATTTGTAGGGATAAAAGAACCTTCCATAATAAAACTAGTTAATTATTGTCTCAATATGTTTTAAGCAATGTAACAAAAGTCTTAGTTGAAAACGATCAGGAGTGATATGACACATAATTAACAATTCTTAGCAAATAGCGCATAAAATCCTACTCACTATCTTTATGATAAATTAACCTCCAAATCCTTATCTATAGCCGATTTCTTAAATATCTAGTGTCCTCTCTATAAGTAAAGTTTAATAATCTATAGCTTACCGATATTCCTCGGTGATCAGCCACCCAGCTTTATATCTTCTATGTATTATTACCTGTCTTTATACGGCTACTATGCAATTTTCTGGTTTCTGACCGTCTTCTATATGGCTCCTACAATACTCTCTGGCCTCCAGCTGACCTCTTTAAGACATTTTCGCGAATGCTAAAGCTCCATTACATTTAATCATTCCTAATCTGCATATCACGTTTTCTTCTTGAGTTAGTTGGGATGAAATGACATTCTGGCCCCAAAGAATCCCCAAAAGGATTTAGTGAAAAGCGCGATAAAGCCCCGTCACAGCTTGGCGACAGAGAAAAGAAAATGGTACCAGTCTGTTTCAAGTTCTAGCTTTTCAATATTGAACTTCTATCCAGTAATTCGCCAATCTGACGATTTAAAAAATTATGGTAGAAAAAAGTACCTAAAAGAGGATCCATCCGTTTTTAAAACCTTTTTACTTATATTTATATATTTAACTTTAAATATTTGTAAAAATTTAGTATTATGACACATTTATACTGTTAACATTAATATGAAATTCATACAAATTTCGATAAAAAAACTTTAAAAAAATGACGCATGAATATTGCTTTAAATAAATGGATTTAACTAAAATTACTAAAAGTAATATTAATAAATTATTCCTCTCTATTTGTTGAAAATAAGTGCATTTCACTTCGTGGAGATTAATCGAGATGGATCTCATTAGAAAGGTCTTCTGCATCTTCTACGACAGGGGAATTCAATGGGGATTTTCATTCGGTAATGACGTTTTGGGAGCATGAATTAACTTCTAAAATATTTTATACTATATAGATTCTTTTATTTTAAAATATATTATTTAATTCTATATTTTTAATTATTTTGGCTTTGCAATGTTTTTTCATGATTCTTCGCATTGAGTTAACATATTTTCTTATAACTTTAGAGTAAGGTCTAAGTTTTGATCTATGTTTAAAACTTAGCCACCCTAATTCATTTTAGAGTACATTATGCATGAAAAAAAAGAAATTTTCTCGGATTGTGGTACTTTTTAAATCACGAGCAAAAATTTTAGTGGTTTACAAATTAGGATTTAGGAAAATATATTAAATTGTATCCGATCAACAAATAGACAAGTAAAATATTTCAATAAAAATAAACATTATGAACATAGTTACTATATATGTCGAAATGAAAATGCCAATTTATACCGATTTTTCTTTATTAAAAAAATATTAAATGTTATTGCTAAGGCAATTAAGTTACACCCTTTTTATCCATCCTTTTAGCAAATACATTCATTAATAAAGTGAATAGTACATAAAATAAATTTGTGCTTCTCTTGAATCAGAAATACTCTTTTAAATAAATGAAACATAAAAAACAATTAAAAGTTTTAATAATAGTTAGTTAAAATTATTTTAATCAATATTTAATAATTATTAACTAACGACTAATTGATAACTTCAAAATAATGTAACTAACCAATTAATTAATAAAATGTAATTCAAGAATCAATTAAATACAATTTTTCGATTATATCATTGATAATTAATTACAATGAATAATTAATAAACTATTTATGAATAATTTATATAACGTAATGGAAAGTGTTAAAATAATGAAGGCGAAACTTTGGAATATCAGCTAAAGCAACATTAGTTGTGCCGGAAAAATTTGAAATCCACTTGCAATAACTTGTTGGCTATCTCTACTAAATTGATAATTAAAAGGCTTAGCCATTATGATGTTAGTTAATAAAAATCTCTTAAATTTAATGTATATATTGCTTAATTTAAGTTGTCCTCTTTTGAATATATAGGGTGTTGAAGAAATTCCAATTTATTTCTGGGAGTTAAAGTTATTAATGTAGAAGCTGGTTGTATTTTTTTTCTTACTCAACTGAATTTTTGATTGATACATTTTCAAATGTAATCGACATTTTTTTTAATGAAAATAACCAATAATTGGATAATTGAATGTTGTGTTCATCGATCATACTCACTTCAATACATTATTTTCTTTACGTATTTTAAAGCTGTTAGCTCTATAAACAAAAAATTAAAGCGAAAAATATTAATTATTTCTGCATTCGTTAAGAACAGAAAGCAAAAGTTGCTCCAATATTTATTAAAGTTTAAATTTACTGTAGAAAATAATAAACCAATCTCATTCTTTTAAAAACAGTTATTGATAAAATTTCTAAAAAAAATATTATTTTAGTAGGTATGTTATCTTAAATTTTATTGGGGAATAAAATTTACCTAGGCATTAAATTTATCCTTATAACATTTAACTATTTCGTAATAACCTATGTAAATTTCTTTTGTGAAATATTCAGAGAGTTTAAATACATTTGCTTAATGATGAAGGAAGAAATTTGAATGGCACTAGACAACTTAAACACACTCAGCTATCAATACTGAATAAATTCTATATCCATAAAATATAAAATATAAAAGCAACGTCTAAAAATTTCTAAAATTTGCGTTTATGAATTAATATTTACTATTTTAATTCCTAAACATTGACACTAATATAAACAAACACATTACTTTCCACTCTTAATTATAACTATTTTATATTAGTATTTGAGAGAAGTCCTTAAATACAACTTAAATACAATCCTCAAATTTTACAGAAAAAACTATATGCACAGTCGAAATATTATTTAATTTCTAGCATTTTCTCCATCATTTATTTCAGAGCTCAGCATACAAAATGGTATAAAATTTAGAATGGAATGTAACAAAATTAATGTCATTTTTAAAACGGCAAGTTTTGTAAGTAGAATTTTAAAAATCAGGATGAAATAGTCTAATGATTCATAATTGGAATAGTCATGAGAATCTAGGAGTTATATTCTTATTTTTCTTATTTATTCAAATTTATCAGTTTCAGAAAAAAGGTCTTAATACCTTTATTTTACAGTTTTATAGAAATAATTCCATGTACATTTTAGTTAACGTCATTTGCATAGAAAATTATTTTTTATATGAATATGTTAAAGTTTTTTCCCACGTATATATTATTATTTCATATATTTCATACTTTTATGAAATAAAATGCTTACATTATAGATAGCGCCCTTAACAATAAAGATAAATAAAGATGTTAAAAAAATATGTCAGAATCCTCTAAGTAAAATTTTAAAACATATATAAATTGATTTAAATCGTGAAAATATGGTACTTATTAAGTAAATTGGACTACTTCGGGAATTAGGATTTTATTTATTTACGCTATTCCAAAAGCATTATGTTTTGTCTGATTCCCTAAAAGTGATGGAATTTCCTTTTTACTTAATTCATTATAATGTATATCGTTACTTTTTTTACAAAATACACTTGCGATTTCTTCTTATTTTACTAATATTAGCATTTCACAGTTTTATTTGACACACGCGTATTCGAAAAGTTTATTTATTTTGTAATATGAAATGACATTTCAATATTTGTACTTAAATTTAAATATCGTTAAAACATTTTTCTAGTTTTTATCAAACAAAATACAGACATAAACTATTTTATTATTTGGTCGATAAAACATGTCCACATATTCACAGAATAGTATTCTCGAGTATATCAATCTTTCACTTTTTGAAACGAATTTTAAATTTCTTTTGGTAGGAATCAATATCAGAGATATAATAAACCTTTATTTTCTGTTATTACGATTAATTTCAAATTAAAAACTTTTTTAACTGGTCTTACATGAGTACAAATGTTTCATAAAACAGCAAAGATAATTTCTAATTTTAAAAAAAGACAAGCTTGAACGAATGGTTTCCAATTATCGAAATCACGCGGGGAGTAAATGCAACGTAAGCTCTCCATATATACTCTGAAATGTTATTTTATCTATGTAATAGAACATTTACATTAAATAAAATAAAGATATAAAAATATGAATTACTGTTATTTTATCAAGTATCTTTTTTTTTACTCTTTAAATAAATTATTGAATATCCTTAAACAATCTTGATAAAAATGGATCATTAATTTATTTTTAATATCGTAATCTGTATATTGAGGAAAAAAATATAAATTAAAGCAGATATTTGTGTTTGAAAAAATTAACGTTTTCAAACACAAATAATGATCTCAAAAGAAACATTTTAAATGGTGGAAATTTTATGTCGTATAAGTATCAAGTTTATAGCATAATAATTAATCCTTTAGCTACAACCTAATCGATTTTCAGACAACCCCGACAGAATCAATCAATTTTAACTTGACACATCTGGAGACTTTTTGAGTATATGTCATTGATCATTATAAAGATGGATGACTTCACTTCTTTTGTAGGAGATGTTAGTTTAATATCAATTTTTAATACACGTGGGAAATACTCATAAAACGTAGAATTCTTTAAGTTTATTTTTACTTATATCAACATGTAAATACATACAGTATTGTATATCAGTTGACTTACACATTTTTTTTATAATGTGTGTGTATAAAAATGTTTTATTTCAAATTAAATGTGCAAATGAAAATGGTTTGCAACAAGGTAAACAAAAAAGAATTACATTTTTTTTTCAATTTACAAAGGATTTTAGATAATCGATTAAATATTTAATTTCAAAACTTCGGCCTGATGCCATGATAGTTTACATGAACGCGTAATCAACGGTTGCATTTGTTGAGTCTTTGTGACATTAAGAAATCCGACTACATTCGGAACAGTGATTTTAAAAAAGCGCATAAATGGATACTTTTCGCGAAATTTAGCATCACTTAGATTAGAATGCATGCATAAAATATTTTATTAAATGTAATATTTTGGCAAAACATTCACTTAGAATAACCTATTTTCAAAACATTCTTTTTTATATATAAAACCTGCTTCTATAATAATAATATTTGCTTGCTGAAGACATCTCCAGAGGGCCTGAACTAAGAGTTTTGAAAAAATCGAATTATTTTCGGAGTTTCTACCAATTAACAATGTTTTTTTCTTAAAATTTCTCCCATCTGTTTTACTAACATGTGGATAAATTCACTTCTAAGCTATATATTTCAAAAATTCTAGTTCAGGCTTTGTACAGAGGTCTGATTGATATACAAGAAACATATTATTATAGAAGCATTTTTCATAAAAGGATAATGTTTTGAAAATAGGTCATTCTATGGTCATTTTTTGTCAAATTATTGTATTTAAATAATTTTTCATTGTAATAACATTCTTAAAACAGCTTTAAAAAAATATTTTAATCTAAGTGACACTAAATATCATCCATTTATACGCTTTTGCAAAATCATGGTTCCGAGCATACACTGGTGTGCAAAAATTAAGGACGAGACGGTTTTTTCAATATAACTTTGTACAAAAGCTTTCCAAATCAACACATTTAATACCGTAAAATCCCCAATACGTAAGGACATGTGTAATATGTAAGCAACACTTACTAAAAGAGAAATCAGAGGGATAAAAAGAAGCTTGATTGAAAAAGTAGCATGGAGCGCAATGCGACTGAAGGCCGAAACATCCCTGTGATGGGGGTCCAGCAAGAAACATCCGGTCTTTAGTAGGGGATATGATCTCCCCTGACTGCTAGGCAGGTTTCACAGCGTCTGCCCATGCTGAGAATGAGGGTGCCAATGAGTTGTTGAGGCATTGCTACCCATTCGTCTTGCAGCGCCAATCGAAGCTCCCGAATCGTTACTGGTGGTAAGGTACGAGATGCCAAGCGTCTGCCTAGAAAATCCCATACATGCTCGATGGGATTGAGATCCAGAGATCGTGCCGGCCAATCCATACGTTCAATATCCTCACTCTCTAAGAGCTGTTCGGCAGCTACTGTCCGATGACATGGTGCATTGTCGTCCATGAAAAGGAACTGCAGACCCTTAGCGCCTCTAATAAAGACGCACATATGGAAGAAGAATCTCGTTACAATAACGGGTACCGTTGACTGAACCTGCGTCGAAGAAGAGAAGGTCTGTACGACTACCAAGCATGGTGCCTCCCCAAACGAGAACACCGCGACCTCCATACATTTCCCTTTCAATGATGTTCGAGGGATGGTTGCGGCTTCCTCGCTCTCTCCAGATGAGTATGCGATGAGAATCGCTACTCAAACTGAATCTGCTCTCATCTGTAAAGAGTACTCGTCCCCATTCATTGTCTCTCCAATTCCGGTGTTCCCGACACCACAGAGAACGCCTTCTCCGATGGGCAGGCGTTAAAGGTACACACCGTACAGGGCGTCGTGCAAACAGACCACCACCGTGCAGTCTTCTGGCCACGGTAAAACGCGATATCGGTCGTCCAGTCGCCTGTGTCGTGTGTCTAGCGATTTCTCCCGCTGGCTTCCGCCTGTTTCTTCTGGCCTGTAAGACAATGTACCGGTCATCTGCGGGTGTGGTTCCTCATGGACGACCACTACTGAACCCACGGATAGCTGTTCCTGTAGTTTGGAATTGTCTCCAAAGTCGTGAAATGATGCTGTGAGCAATTCCGAACTCTGCAGCCACACTTGTCACACTGCGGCCTTCCTCCAACTTCCTAATGATTCGACCTCGGGTAAAAGCATCCAGATGTCGTCTAACCGATTGATTATTCGCCATTTCTCGCTGAGACAGCAACTCGGTGTGATTTTAACTGCTATACGGCGTGCAATCTCTTTGCCAGAAATACTGATCTTACACCTACAACATGCTTTATACTACTCAGACACTCCCCCATTACGTCTACCTGCATATCTGCGCATGTGCTACCGTACATCACCTTACTTAATCTCCTGATTGGTCTTTCTGTCCGCTCTGCCTCTTCGTTCAGCTGATATGCTAATTTTTCGACTTCGTCCTTAATTTTTGCACACCAGTGTAGTTGATACCTGAAAGATTCTTCCACTTTAGGACACGATGTCCATTAAATCTCTCCAGGCAAAAAATCTACTTTTGCGTGATGCAGAAGTTTGTAGTGTTTAATACCATTTCTCTTTCGCTACTTGACAGAGAATTAATTCTTTTAGGTCCGTTGCCAATACTTTTCGTGTAGCTTCAAAGTGCAATGGAAGAAAATTACATGTCCGTGTGCGTAAAAGCAAGTTTTGTATACGAAATAAAAATTAAATCTTTTAATAAACTTATAACGATTATTGGCTGTAAGATTATTTATCTTTTGCTTTAGTTCTTTAAAAATAAAAATATTAAACTATTTATCTTTTAAATTTCAAATCGGAATAAAATGTTACCTTTTATTAAGTTTTAAAATGTGTATGAAATAGTTCAAATTAAAAGTTCATTTGTATTCATACTTACAAATATTTTATGTTTTAATGCTTATGTTTTGTTTAAAATGATCCCATCTCTTTATTTGAAAATAAATTTTATTCCCACTCCAAAAGTAATTCCATTCTTCAAGCTTTGCTAAGTTCAGTCAATAAAAAATTCGTTGCTAAATTAATTATAATTTTTGGTTGTGTCAATTATTTTATTCAATCATGATTTGTAACTGTTATAGAAACACCGAAGCCTTTTTGAGAACTTGAAATTATAATTCAATTAGTGCAATCCATTTTGATATTGAATATTAGGCGGTGTTCGATTGGGGAGACGCAGATCTAATTAAGCAGGGATTATTAAAGCAGTGTTCCAGTTGGTCGGGAAATGTCATTGAGCAAGAGGTGGTAATTCCCTAATACTAAATTAATGTTATTGATGAATATATTGGGATTTAGTAGGAAATTCAAGAGACATTTTGAATTAAAGGCACAATGAAAGCGTATAATCAGAATTTTAAAATGCCATGAATTTTTTAATGTGACACATTAAACTATATTTTTCAAGTCCTACTATTAGCTTACACTCTCTATATATTTAATTATTTATTAATCTTGGTAGAATTTTCAATCGTTAATAAAATACATTTTTAAGGGCTCGACTGGGCTGAAATTTTACATACATGATTATTTTGGATGACTATACAATAATTTAACTATCATTAATAAAAATTAATTGATTAAAACTAGTTATTTACAGAATTACAAATACAGCCACGTTGGCATCTTTTTTGGCGACTTAGCGACCAATTTGGTGACTTGTGTCAAAACTTGAAAAAGGTTTTTTTCTCACGTTTTAAAGTATTCGGTGGAACTGAAATTTTATAGACACGATTATTTTGGATGACAATACAATATTTTAATGATAATTAATAAAAATTAATTACCACTTAATGTTGTGATTCTGTCCTATGTATATACATATTTATATTAATTGTAACTTTTTAATAAAATGTAGCTAAAATACAATTTTTCTTTGTTGATCTCTGTAGGAGTTGACTTAAAAGAATTGTTTCTTATATTATATATTTGTGTTAATATGTATTTTTTATATAAAGCAAATTATTGAAACAACTTATTTATTTGAAAGAGCTATCTGCTTTTGTAGTGTATCTACCTTACACGTTCGCTTCTTACTGACTTGTTTTCATTTTTTCTTTGTTAATAACGCTTTATTAATTTCATATAAGGATATTATAACAACATGATCTCACTCGTTTTTAATTAACATCTAGGGAAACTATTCTGTTGATTACAGGATTTATGAACTTTTCCAAGTGAAGGAAATATGAAAAGCTAACTAATATGTCTATTTAAAAAGATATCTAAAGTAAAAAAAATATATCTATATAAATATAGAGTAAATTGTATATTATTTGGATTGTGATTGTAAGGTGTGTGAGTGTTGATGAATCAACACTCATACTAGTAGCTATTAAGTATCTCTGAAGTTTTGTACTTGTCTTCAGAAGATGTATTTTACTATTTCTTACGGGAAATTTGTCTTTACAAATTACATTTGCATTCACATTTGCTATCTAGTTTTGGAGAAAGTATCACTAACTGTTTCGCTGATTAATAATCCTGGCAACATTAGGTTTTTCAACTCTAACTATTTGAGTAATATACATCATAGCCATAGAAATAAATTGATTTAAGATAAAAATTCTAGTGTTTTCCCAGGAATTAATTTCCGTTTTTCCCCACACATACAGAACCAGACAACTCTCACAATAGACTCCTTGTAATAGCAGTTGAAACGCAACTGGTACGAAATTTAGTACATATGATTATCACGAGGTTAAACTGGTTTAGAGTAATCAAGATCAAACTCTTTTAGTAATAAAATTTAGTTGAAATAAGTTTCAGACAGGAAGTCTTTGTGAAAAGACGAATTTTACGAGAGATAAAGCTTGCCCAAGACAATTTTAAGAGCACTGTATCCATAAACAGGACGAGTCCCTGTGAAGTTTGATACAAATATACGTTTCAAACCCGAAATAATTGCATTAAGTCTACATACATTTGTGGGATTGGTATGAAAAATACGCTTAAATATTTTTAGGAAAATTTTTACACTATAAGGCTTTTTTTACCATAACCACACATAAATTAAGTTTAGATAACATAATTAACAGTATTTGTAAAAACAATTAACTTTCAAGTTCATTAAAGAATAATGAAAGCCTGAAACAATGTTTGAAATTCTTGAAACACTCTGGAATCCTGAATTAAAAAAAATGTCATCTTTGTCCAATATTAAAGGAAAAAAGTACAGCGGCATCTTCCTCTTTTTTTCGCTTCCCCCCCCCCCACACACATGAATGGTTCTAATTTTTCCCCTAAACAAGCTGGCAATGACATATAGGTTGCGTGTCAAAGGCCAATTTTTATTGTTAAAGGACATCACACCTACAGTTCTTTATGACTTTTTTCATTTTGTCTACAATCGTTCTCCCTCGTCCCCCCAATCATAACATAAGTTTGGACACAAAACAGTATGTTCGTGAAAACTCGACTTAGAAGTTGTTTTGATAAGAAATATTGGGTTATATCATGAAATCATTTTGTCATATTACAATTGTTTTTTACACATTTCTTTTTCAATGTTGTTTCAGCCTTCGATCATAAATATTTCAATTTTATTTCCCCAGCATTTCAGTGAAATATTTTGTAAGCACATAATTTGTATTAGTGTTAAATCAATTCTACAGTTTGTGGAAAAAGTTTAAAGTTTGAAACGAAAAAAATGAGTAGTTGTAAAATTGCATTAGTTTAATTTATAACTATTATTAAGAGAAAAGAAATTCAATCATTACTAGAAAATTCCTTAATCCAACGTTACTTTTTGAGAGAAACAATGATGTATTACTATATTCTGGGAGAGGGGGACATAATCATTCGCAAAGTTAACATTAATGATTCCTTTTAGTCATTAGAGAAATTATTATTGGAGTCACGTGTAATATATTCTCTATAAATTTAATGTATTTCTAGGAATAGTATAAAAACAAGGAATAGTTAAAAGAGAAAACTTTAAGACAAAAAAATATACATAATAATTAAAAAAAGGAATTTGCATAATAATGTTTAATAAAGATAAGAGCTATATAAAAAAAGCTGCATAAAGAAATATTAAAAGATTAAATTACTTTTGCATATAGGAGAAAATATAAAACAAAAATTCTTATGGTTAAGGAATTTCTTATTATTTTTCAAAATATTTATTATGCTTGCAAATCCAAGTTTATTTTTTTTATGTTTTTATTTTAGAAAAAAAAGAGTGTATTTATATGTTTCCCAATGTCGCAATTGAAATTCTCTACATTGTTGTCTCATTATTTATTTGTAAAATAATTAATTTATCAAATTATTTTTAGTTGTATTTGTTTACGTACACAGAAAAATTATGTTTAAACAAATAACAATTAAACATTTCTATTTGCTTAATGTATTAAAAATAAATTAGTACATTTAAAAATGTAACATGAGTCGTAAGGAATAAATTTTTATGTACAAAATATTTTTAATTACACTTGTTATTTGCTAAGCTTACATTAACTCATATTAGACATAAATGATACTTTTGCCAAAAAACATCTTAAGAATTAACTTTCTCTAGGGAACGCATAATTGAAAAAAGTTATTGTAGCAAAAATAGCTGTTTTATGATGTTTAGGGAATAATTACTCAATTTAATGTGGTTAAATTAATTTTTAAAAGAATTTCAACAGGTTGCAGATTGTTCATGCAGCAAATTATAATTCTCGTACTCTTGATTCAAAATTCAGATTTTCTAATGTTACGTTAAAAGCTTTCCGAGTTGAATGAACCAAATAAATGAAAGATAGTTGAAATGCATTTTTTAATGAAAAAGTTAAGAAATAAGCGTAAGAAAAACAAAATTAAAAAAGGTTTTAAAAAATCAAATTTTCCAATTACCTTGTTCCTTAAAATCAAAAAATCTAGATCTATAATCCTCAATGAATTTAAATTATTAATTAAATGTTTACTTATTACAAGATTTCCAAAAATAAAAAGATTGCATTTGATTTCCGTTTCATCTTTGCATTAGTGTCAATGTTTTTTACAAGCATCTTAAATACATTGAAAAATAAAATAAAATATTCAAAGTAATAAAACAAATCAAATAATAAATGATTGTGTTAAAAAACTCGCAACAGGAAAAAACATTAAAAAAATTCTGATTACTCTTTTGCGTTAAATAATCGAAAAAAATATTTTGTTGTGTGTTTTAAAAGGGTTCTCAGGGGTGTTAATTTTGTACCGAGGGTTGAAAAGATAAACAATTTTCAAACAGGTATATTTCTTTTAAATTTAGATTAAATAATTCGGATGTGTTACGCATTATTCACAAAGAATTTTGGTTTCGAAAAAGTACAAAATGTTTGAAATATAACCAACATTTAAAAAATTATAAGCATATGAAATTAAGAAATAATTTTGTAATACGTATTAAGTAATTCTTGCGTGAGCACGCTATTTTCTAACATACTAGCCTTTACTGTATAAAACTTTATAGAATTACAAAATGTATAAATATCTTTAAACCCTACTAAATTTAAGAATAATATATCTTTTGCATTTCCAAATATTTGAAAAATATTGAAATTTTATATAAAAAAAATAATATTTTTTATTTTTTAAAAAATATAATTTATTAATCTATTTATATAAAAATACTACAGTGTAATAAGGATACACTTAACTTTATAAATCAGCTTATAGTTAGTAATTAAATCTACTATTTTAGAATATAGCATGCGCAACATAAAACTTAATTAATATTTCTTATAGAAATATTTTCTTATAGAAATCACATGTTATCTGTTTATAATGGCATGAACCACTGGGGCACTTGTTCCAACCTACAAGGTGACTTTATCAAACTTTTCTGTTACGTCTGTATTACCTATTTCCTCTGTATACTGATCTATATTATTAGCATTAAACCATTTATCAAACCAACCATAGTGCCTTTTCATTTGAGCGACTTTTATTTTAATTGTCTATTGATGAGCTCATTAAACATCCTGATTTAATTCCTAAGCTAACAAGTAATATAAAAAAATGTGTTAAGTCAATTCTTACTTAAATCGACAAAGAAAAAAAAATTAGCAACTTTTTACTTAAATAATTAAAATTAAAATAAATATGTATATACATATGAAAGAATTACAACATTAAGTAGTAATTAGTTTTTATTAATTATCGTTAAAGTATTGTTTTGTCATCCAAAGTAATCGTGTCTATAAAATTTCACTTCAACTGAATGCATTAAAACGCGCAAAAAAAAAAAAAACATTTTCAAGTTTTGACACAAGTCGCCAAAAATGATGCCAATGTGACTGTATTTAAAATTATTTAAATAATTAGTTTTAATCAATTAAGTTTTATTAATCATAATTAAATTATTGTACTGTCATCCAAAATAATTATGTATATAAAATTTCAGCTCAATTGAGCTCTTTAAAATGTATTTTATTAACGATTGAAAGTTCCACCAAGATAAATAAATAAATATATAGTGTGAACTATAATAGTAGGAATTGAAAAAGAATATTGGCCTTTCGTTCCAAAGACGATGAGGGTTACAGAAATAATTCTAGGTGTTGCATATTTTTGATGACAGCATACTTTTGCGGTTGTGGTTTAGAGATTTAAAGCATCTGTAGACATTACAAACGTTAAAATATTTTTTTCGTTCAAAATATCTACTGAGCAATCATGGGGTGAATGTGATATTAACAATCAAACTCTGAACAAATATCAATTGGCTAAACCTTTTGAAAAATTCTCTAACAGACGGTATCAAAAACTTGCATTCTCCAATTGAATCCACCGGAAACTATATTAAATCAATTTATTTAGAAGAATAACAGACACTAGTCAAATTTCCTCTCAAGAAATAGCAATTTATCTAATACTTTGATCCAATATCTCTTCTGTTTCATATTTCAGATCTATTTAAGTAGCATAACTCATTTGCACACATCCCGATTTTCTTTCCCAAGACTAGGTTCTCAAAACAAAAAATGGCATTAAGAATCTCCAAGGTTAACCCAAGTGACCTGTCTTCATGTTACAATCTGTGATTCTTTCTATGTTATATACGAGGAGTGTCGTAAGTACCGTTTCGTCATACCCAAGGGCGTAGCTACCGTCGTATCAGCTGTATCAATGATACGGGGCCCCCAAGCTACAGGACCTCCAAATGTGTAACTACAGTCCACTAACAGGGCTCTCATATATAAAAAGGGCCCCAAAGGAATTTTGATACAGCCCTTCCCCCTCAGAGCTAGACCGTAACCGCAACGGTATTGTGACGGTTCAATGTTTGCGCACACGAGTGTCTGATTATCAGTTCAATATTGCCATCACAGCGGGATTGTGTTATCTTACACGTGTTAGGGAGCTTTCAAAACATTAATGTCTGTTGCCATCTGAGAAATGCATTCCGTAATGCGATTTTTGAATGCAAGGAAGGTTACGTCAATTGAAATTCATCTTCTACTTGTAGAGATTTATGGTGAAAATGTAATAATTGATGGAATGTTGATAAAATGGGTGCAACAGTTCAAGGATGGACGCATCAATATTCATAACAAAGCATAAAGTGGGCGGCCTTCTATTGTCAATGATGGTTTAGCTTAAAAAGTGAAAGAGAAAATTCGCAAAAACAGACAGTTAACAATAAGATTATTTCGGGGCGGGGGCGGGGAGGAGTATCCACAAATTTAAAAATAAACTATTTTACTTGAGATAGTGTGGTAAACACACGACCATGTTTCCCGAATAGACTATGACTACTCCTTAGAATGGTTTTGAGAATCTGTCCTGGCAGACGTACACAAGATGTAAACACATTAAGACGATGTGTGATGAGCACCATAATAAAAGAATATAGAAATGAGAAATGCCTCTTTTTCTTCAAAATAGTAAGAAATTGCTTAAATTTTCACAGATTTCGTCCCCCTTGGATTTCAAAAAGTCTTTCAAATGTATACAAAATGAGGGACTTAATTGTGATTTTAGGACCCGATACAATTAAGAGGGGCAATGAATTTCTAAGAAAAATTTGACCGGTGATAAAACTTGGGTATGCCATGTCATTTCAGAATCAAAACAACATTCGATGCAGCAGAGACTCTTATTACACACAGGGCAACAATTCAAAGAAACGTAGTTTGCACTAAAAATCATGGGCACTATGTTCTAGGACAAATATGGCGACTTGCTCGCTGAATTCCACCCTAGAAGGGAAACTATCAATGAGTAACAATATTGTAAGACACTGGCTCTAACGAAGATTTCGCCATGTAATTCAAAACAAAACACGTTGAAGTTTCAGTAAAGGCATTGTGTTTCTTCACGGCGAGACACATTCTCGTACTGCTGATCTCACTCAAAACCTTATTCAACATTTCGGTTGGGAGCAGTTTGATCACCCGTCGTAAAGCCCTGACCTCCCACCAAAAGAATATCACTTATTCTTGAACTTGAAGTGTTATTTCGGAAGTGGGTACTTTAACAATGATCACCCGGTATCTTTCCTTGAAGAGGGTACAACAAGTTGGTTTCCCGATATGACCAATGTCTGAAAAATGGCGGTAATTATGCAGAAATGTAGTTTCCTACATGATCTTTTATGTAAAAATATTACTTTAAAAATCCTATAGTTATTTTAATTATAGATTTATACGTTCGACGTCTATTTGTTTATATTTATGTGTTTCCAGGGTTTCTTTGCAATCAAAATTAAATTATTCCTTTCGTTTGTTTCAGGGACATCGGATGACCATCTGAATATTTAAGAGACTACTTAATAAGTAAAAAAAAATACTTAGAATAAACCATTGCATGTAACTTCCAGACATATACAATGTTAAACATTCTTACGGTAACATCAATAAAGTCTTATGCAAAATTCGACATGTGAGTGTTTTTGACGAAACGCAAAACACTTACTCGAGAGCTTAAAAATATTTAATAACCTAATTTTCCACAGTTTTCAAAAACATTTTCAAGTCATTTAAGATGCTACAACTCTTATGGGATTTACTCCGAGTACTGTGAAAATAAATTGCATTTTCACCGCACTGCCAGCCTTATTTTGTATCTTCACATTTAGAACAAAATGAATTGGCCATGTTTCACTTTTCAGTGATCTTTTTTTGGTTAACTTTTCCGAGCAAACATTTATTTTCCTCGGTCTTGGATCTTATCAGTATTTTAAATTAAGATGTAAAATGGAATATTTTTAGCAGAGCTTTTGGCATTTGTGTTTTGTTTGATTTGCTTATTCTTACATTATGTTCCTCATTTTTCAATTTCGGCTTATTAACTTAGATTGCATGTTATTTAAAAATTAGTGCTTAATGGATTTTAAATGAAATTTATTACTTTTTAAACATTTATCAGCCCGTGAATAAGTTATTAAAACTATATTTGGTCTTCCGAGTGTTACTATACATGCAAGCGTTGTGTGTCCATTCAGTTTCTGATTTGAATCATTGCCGAATTTGGACCTCTCGATTAATCATAGAATAAAATATCGTAGGATTTCATTTCTTTCAAATTTTGCTTACTCGCCAAATTTCTAGGTAATTTCACCTCTAGAAATAAAAAATATTGGATTGGGAGGGTGGGGGAATTTTTTTCAAAACAGAGTCTTAGTGAGAAAACACAAATTTAGATTCAGCTACCCAAAAACATAAAATAAATGTATTTCCACGGCTACCATTAATTTGTCCAAATAAAACACCTCATTGTCTGGACGTCTGTAAGTATGTTGAATAAACTTGTGACACTATAAATTTTTGTTAATTTTTTACTATCTCTGATGAAATATATACCTAAAAATGTTATTTCCTACTATAATTACAATTTAAAAGCAAGTGTAATATATATATAAAAAAATTAAGTCAATTCCTACTTATGTCAACCGAGAAAATTTTTATTTTAGTTACTTTTTATTAAATAGTTACAATTAATATAAATATGTATATACATATGACAGAATCACAATATTTAGTAACAAAATAGAAAGCAATTTTCCTTGTCATTTTCCTTTCTATATAGAGTGATGGGCTATTTTTTGTTACAATTTATTCATAAAAAAATTAATTACTCTTATAAAATAGTATAGTAAAAAAGAAATCATATTCTCAGAAATTAAGCCATCACAGGTGGGATTCGAAACCCCGACCTTTCAATTAGAAATCCAACGCTCTACCCATTGCGCTACAGGACGCAGCGAACAACTTATTTTTATATATTCCGTTAGACTAGCATTTTAATTTGTTACTATTTGTTCATTTTTAATTTAACTGATGAATTAATATTTGAAAAAAAACTGTATTAACACCAAGTGTCTTCCACTACAAGTTTAAAAAGATTTATTTGAGTTTATTGAATGGCTGAACAGAAAGTACTTTATTAACGATTTAAAATTTGAACAAGATAAACTTTCACTATTTTCGACCCAATTTTCCGTCACAATTTTCATCCACCCCCTCCAAGTAGTATCGATGTACCTCGACACTAAATCTTCATGGAGTACGTGCTCGTAAAATCAGTGCAACGAAATTAATTGTGGGCAAAAACCTGATTTATATAAAAATGTACTAAATGAAAATTACATGACGGGAACACGGGATTGGGACACGTAGTCAACGCAAACCACACAGTTCAATTTACGCATTTAACAACGTAGACAACCATTACAACAAAAATACGTGTAACATTTTTGTTCTACTCCCAACTGATCATACAAAATACATCTGTGATGTTCCTCCCCTTGGAAGTACTTCCCTCGAAGTATCAGCGTGAGCAAGAGGTGTAGGGTTAGCGAAAGAACTAGGATCAAACATTATCTTAATATGACTTTATTAAGATATTCAACTTAAACTTTTAACAAATATAATTATAATAATTAATATGAGAGAATCTACGATGACTCGATACGCAACACACAACATATATATTTATAATATGATCTAATCTAATTCAGACCAATCTCGTTAAGTGAACCGCCTAATCCTCAATTCTAATAATAAGTAATTAATCCTACCTTATATTATTCCGTAATGCTACTTGTCTTTATCTGCAATGGAATGCAGCTTGACGGCTAACTTCTAGTCGAACATCAATATGTTTATCCACGACACGTAGAACTTAATCAATCTTGCACCACGAACTGCAATAATCATTACTGCCACAACGCACATCAATTGTCTAACATTCCTTTACATTGCCATCCCGCTTACTCTAATATCGTATATTTAAAGTCCGTTTATTTGCATCTCTTCTTCACATCTCGTTTCTTGGATTTGGTTTGAAAAGAGTTGCCATGAATTCTGGCCCAAAGAACCCAAAGGACTTGTTAAAGAAAAGACACGTAAGACGTCACAATCCCCTCCAAGAAACAAAACGTGATTTATTCGAGTGTCTTGATGGCCTTTAAGAAATTACGTGCCTAAATTTTATTCTAACCGCTAATTTCTAATGCTTCACTTAAATTTTAATTTTCACTATTCATCTTAAGTTTGATTTTTAATATTTCTCCTTAATTTGAATTTTCCACAGCTTCAATAAATTTTACTTAATTAACTAGACTAACATTTATAGTCATGAATTTTAATCACGGTAGATTCTCACATGTACAGACTAAATAGACGTGTCCCATCTGGGGAACAAAGCCGGAAAAAAAAACCATATATGACTTAAATGGTAGAAAAAAACGATTCATTTGGATAATTTGATACAATTGGTATTAAGAGCACTCAGTGGGATAGACCCCTTTCAAAAATCATTTTTGAGATTTAGATATTTCTATAAAGCCCTAATCGGGAGCTTTCCATTGATATAACATACAAGCCATTATATGAATTAGATGTACTTTAAAATGATTTAAAAAATAATCAGCTTATTAACCACACCCATTTGACAGATAGAAATGTAAACATTTTTTTTTTAAATCTGAAGCAAAGTTGCAAAGCCTCAATTTATTTTTATTAATACGCATTAGATACCTGTATAGTAACTGTAAATTTAACTGTGCAAGATGTGCAAAAAAATTTTGTGCCAACTTTATAAGCATGTGATTTAATTTGAATGCTACATTTAATATTTAGTGATTTTACCTATATTTAAACCTGTTCTTCACTATTAATTCAGTTTAAATAATTAGTAATAATAACTAATTAAAACTTTAAAAGACTTAAAAAAACGCTAAAAATATTTTAAAAATACTTGAAGTTACAATTATGTGGTGTTTAAGAAAAATTTGGATTAAATTTATTACAAAGGTAAGATTTTTTTTATAAAAATTTCTGTTTTCAAAAGCTTATTTTTTTTAAAATTGAGTAAATTTACTCTGTTTGTTTCTTAAATGCAATTGTGTATACTGAAGTGACATTTTTGAAATATTCTTAAAACATTTAAATGTAAAGCAGTTATCATAACAAAAAAATTGCAATTTTTAATAAATTGATAATTGTTCGGTGAACTAAAAGTTTGTCTTTGAAAAAAGTAATTATTTTATTAAAAAAAATTCACTTCAGTATAAATATAATGTCTAATTAATATAAATAAAATTTGAGTCTTTATGTTTGATGGTTTCTGAGAAAAAGGTACGAGATGATACATTAAATGTCATGTTTGTTGTCTTTGGGAGAAGCTTGTTACATACATAAATATACATAAATTTCATGTTTAAGAACATAGAAACAGTTTTATTTTGTCTGTTTTAGAAATCATTTGTCCAGTTTAAAGTAAATTTTGAAGTTTTAAACTTAGAAACTGTCTGTAACAACAAGACCTAATGATAATGTTACGAAAACCTAACGAAAACATAAGAAACGCCGTATAATCAGGTATTTTTAAATACAATCTCAAATTCACACCAAAACCACATTGATATATTTTCGCATTATATTTATGATGCTTTCTGTTCAAATTTGATATCTGTAATGTATGAAAGCTACAAATTGTTTGAAAATTGATTCAGTATTTGAGAAAATTTTGATGTTTTCTCGTTAAAAAAAACTGAAAAAATGCTGTTCTGGGCAATTTAAGACTTTTTGTTTACTATTTTATGCAAAATAAAATGAAAAGATGCTAATGTTTAATTAAATGGGACAAATACATGCTGTAATTCATGATTTTTGTTATAAAATGGCACTTTATAGTAAAAACTCAATTTTTCAAAAATGATGTTTTTAAAGTTGTATTCTTCTTTTTCTCAGAATATAAGGTATAAATGAACATAAAATTTTTTTCCTCATGTTACTGATATATAACTATATATATATATATATATTCTTGTGAGTTTTTTCAGGAAATTCCTAAAATATTTGACTGGAGTTCATATATATATATATATATAGTGACAAAAAATGTCAATTTTTTTAAAAATTCAGAGTGATATTTTTATGTTACATGTTTTTGAGAAAACTAAAAATATTTTAAATACTTTCATTCATTGCAGATATTATTGTTGCTTTATTGTTTAGACAAGTTTTTAAGCTTTAATATTCAAAGTTTTTTCAATAATAGCTAACTAATTCTAACTCAGATGTGTAATGCTTTTTGTCGTTGCGAGAAGTTTGTTGCATGCATAAAAATACACAAATTTCATGTTTAAAAACATGAACATAGTTTTATTTTTGACTTTTTTTAAAATCTTTTGTACAGTTTAGAGAAAATTTTGAATTTTGAAACTTTTAGAACTTGTGTTTGCATGGAAAGTTGCAAATCCATAGTTAAATTTTTTTAACGGCGTAAAAAATCACATATTCTCAAATCATGACTTTCACATATTGATACATGTTTACTATATATTTATGATGTTATAGGGTCAAATTTGACATTTGTAATGCATTGAAGCTAAAAACTCTTCGCAGATTGTTACATAATGTGTGAAAATTGATGCCAAATACTAAAAAGATCTCGTTGAACAAAAACTGAAAATTACTATATATGTATTTTCTGAACATTTTAAGGCATTTTTGTTTCCTATTTTATGTTTAAAAAATTAGGAAGATACTAATGTTTAATAAAATTGGGCAAATACATGTTGTAATTTATTATTTTTGTAATTAAGTGCCTTTTTACACTTAAAATGCAATTCTCTCAGAATGATTGTTTTCAAACTACGCGTACCTTTTTCAAAGAATCTAAACAAAATCAATATACTGACATAATATGTAACAATATATAATAGAGCTATTTAGAGATTTTCCCAAAATATTTTGCTCAGAAGCAGTTATCGTAAAAAAATTGACAATTTTCACAAATTTCAAAGCGATACTTTTACGATGAATTTTTTTGAAAAAGTAAACAATAAATTTGAAACATTTTACTGTTATTTAAATAAAAAAAGCCTAATTATTATACAGCCAAAAAAAATTTGAAGTTTTTATATTCAACAATTTCTGAGAAACAGGTTCCTAAAATGGCTCAATTTAACATTGTCGGTATAGTCCCTACCGACTAACCTTAACCGACCAGCTGGTAACGTGTTTTTATAATTATTAATTTGTCACACATGGCAGGTAGAGACATATTGATCAATACATTTTCTCATATACGGGAAATAACAAACATCCTTATTTTATGATAAGTTTTAAAACGTACAAAATGACCTGCTAATGGCTTGTCGTGAAATTCTCTCATTATTTCATTCCTTAAAGATTTTGGAATGTATACTCGCATTTCTCCTAATAACGTTGCATATTTCGCATAAAATAACAAGCCTTCTACTAGCCTAAAATTGCGAGACCAATTCTCACATATTGCGGCATCAACCGAGCTAACTTCTGGGTTTTCTAGATATCTATAGATATGACCTAATTCTATGTCTTTTTTTTTAGTTCTTCTATTAACTGATCTCGTGACGAAAGTACCAAATCCCTGATTATTGCACAATTAACTTTCTCTCCTATCATATTTTCACTTGGGTTTCTCGACAAAAATTTAGCTATTGTATTCTGAGTTCCAGGACGATGCTCCCATTCTATATTAAATTCTACTAATTTTAATGCCCATCTGATCATTCTATTTGACGAATTTTTACCAGTCGTTAAATTTGTTAACGCAGCGTGGTCTGTAATAACCTTAATCGGCAAAGAACCTAAATATGTTCTGAATTTATTCAGAGCCCAAACCACAGCTAAACATTCTCTCTCTATTACCGAGTAATTCCTTTCCGCAGCACTAAGCGTACGAGGAGCAAATACTACTGGTCTCTGCTCTTGGTTTAAAATTGCTCCTACCCCTATTGAGCTTGCATCCGTAAATAACTCAAAAGGTTTTTTGAAATCTGGGAATTTTAAAACTGGCGCTTTTGTTAGGGCCAACTTGACCGCGTCGAATGCTTTCTGCGCCTCAATCAACCAAATATATATATAAATCTCTTTAATTTTCGTTTAAGATTATAAAGAGGTTCGCAAATATCGGCATAATTTTTAATAAATTTTGCGTACCATTTGGACATTCCTAAAAATTTCGACACCTCCTTGGATTTACGCGGTGGTTTCATTTCAACTATAGCTTGAACTTTTGTTTCATCAGTTTTAATTCCCTCCTTATTAATAATTAAACCCAAATATTTTAACTCTTCACAACCAAATTTACACTTATCTTTATTTAACGTTAACCCTGCCTCATGTAATAATCGAAAAACATCTTTCAAATGCTTAACATGTTGAGTGAATGATGGAGATGATATAATCACATCGTCCATATTAACATTCACAAACTTGCCTATCATGGGCTTGAGAATTATATCTATTGCTTTCTAAAAATTGGGAGCCGCCCCTGACAAGCCAAATGGCATTCTACGAAATGCGTATGTACCATTTTTCGTGACAAACGCGGTTTTAACTATATCACTAGGGTTCACAGCCATCTGAAAATATACCGACCGAAGGTCCAGGGCAAACATTATACCTGTGCGTAGTATGTTCATTATTAAATCGTCTATTAAGGGTAAAGGATACCTAGGATACTTCGTGATTGCATTTAGTTTCCGATAATCCAGAGCAAATTTATACGCTTCCGGATTATCCGGCGTTTTTTTTAACCCATTATTCTTTCTACATAACACAACTAGTGACGCATACGGCGATTGAATGGGAATTATAGTTCCTTCTTTCAACATTTTTTCAACGTGATAATCGAGAATCTCCTGCTTTACCCTATCATATCTGTAGGGCCGGGAAACAACCAGTGGGCTATCTCCCGTGTCAATATCATGGTATAAAACATGCGTAAGCCCTGGTTTATCTGAAAACAATCCTTGAAAACTATTAAACAAATCTTTTAATTCCCGTTTCTGTTTTTCTTCTAAATTTGTCTTTGTCTTTCTTCTAAATTTGTCAACCGTTTTAACCACCTTATTAATCTGCGAATCTGGAATCGCCAAAGATTTTCGATCAAAGTCCAAAAGGATTTTTGATTCACCAATGAAATCTATCCCAAGAATACATGGGTATTCCAAATCTACTAACACATGGAACAACCAAGGCTTTTCGAAATCCCGTATTCAAATATTTAATTCTACAACTCCCATATTTCGGCATAAAGCTCCATGTGCCGTGATCACCTGAGTACTCGATTACTTTACTTGCTTATAAAATAAATATTTTTGGTATGTCTCCTCCGAAATAAATGACTTCTTCGCTCCAGTGTCCCATAACGCTTTCGTAAAAGTTTCGTCTAATAAAATAGGAACACACGGAAGTTCTATCGGAGACATACATATTATTGAAAGTTTAATCGGTGATTGATTTATCGACTGTGTCTGATCACCTTTAATATCACTCTCTTTCAAAACATTTAAACGTCCCATTTGTTTTCTGCTGCTTCGACTAAAGTTTTCTCTCGAATTCCTATTTTTTTGGTCCCCGCTATTATAATCGTCATTTTGACCTCGATTTTTAAATTGATATCCCCTATCGTTAAATCTTCGATCATCGTTTTGAAACCTATTCCTGCTCTCGAACCACTGATTTCCTTGACGGTTGTTCTGATAGTTACCCCTATAATCATTTCTACCATTATTTGGTAGAATAATGGTATTATGCTTTTATAAATATAAGTAATACATATTTTAAGTAAAATTACTTTAAGAATTGAGTTACTTTTCCTATCAACATTTACAAATATATTACATCAGTGTAAATGAGTATTTTATTTTTTATAATGTATGAAGTATTTTGGTTTGCTTATTTTCTGAAATTAATAAGTTTTTTAAATACCGTAATATCCAGCGTATAACGTGCACTTTTAGCACAAAAAATAAGATCGAAACTTAAAGGTGCGCGTTATACGCCGGATATAAAAACATTAGCTTTAAAAATAACAAAAGAGGTGAGAATAAAAAAAATTACTTCTACAGAAATCGAAATACTGTTTATTTAAGAGAAATGACATGCCGTAAATACTAAAAAAGTTGTTATTCTAGAAGTATACTATTTTTTCTAAAGTCTGGGATAATACCTCGAATAAAAATTACTTCAAAACATAAAAGCATTGCGCAGGAACATTTCAGATTTCTTCATAAAAAGGGGGGCGGTGAATATATCTTAAAATTAAAAAATGCAACTTGAAAGTATAAGTGCGCGTTATACACGGGTGTGCGTCAGGCGCCGGATTTTACGGTAATCTTTTATTTTCGACTTTTTGTTACTCACGTAGGGTTATCACCCCCCACCACCACCACCCAATTTTTAGGATCGCTAAATTAGGGAAGTTAATTTCCGTTTCCCTCTGTTCTTTTAGTTCACGATATTTATTAAACAACATATAATCTTCTGATTCTTTGATGAGTAGTTAAATATTTACTTTAGAAAAATTAAAAATCATAATAAAATGTGTTAGAAAGTTCAGCGTTGACTTGGACAACATTTGAAACATTGGTTTGGAAATTTATGTGATTGAAATTTTATACCAATGATTTAATGCAGTGCTGCTCAAACTTTCAATACTTGGGACTCAATTTTCAATCATAATTTTCATCGTGCCCCCCCTTATGCAATATAATTGTACTGAATTCAATAAAAATGTACTTTGACACTAAAGCTACAATACCACTTTAATTATAAACCATGCAATTTTTCAAATAAATATTTAGTTTTGTATACGACAAGCCAATGAGAGTTACTAGTAATTTTTAACTTGTTTTTTTTTTAGTATTGATAAATTAATTAACAAATATATTGTGCAGGCTGATACATTTATAAGCACCTGGTGTTTCTAAATGAATATCGGAATTTTAACGCTTTATAGTTTTTATTACATATAAATTACAAGTATAATTCATACATTGAATGGAAGAGTAACTGAAACAGTTTTACGTACAAGTTTACAAATGTTCAATGTCAGCCCCATTCGTCACACGGTGCACATCAAGTCGATAGTCGAGTTCATCCCAAACCTAGTGCATTGTGTCTGAAGTAATTCTTGCAACAGCTGCTTCAATCTTGTGTCATAAGACTGGAATATCATCTAGTAGAGGAGGAACGTAAATACAATACTTAATCCTCCCTTGATAAAAATCACATGGTGTCAGATCAGGTGAACGTGGAGTCCATGTAAAGCAAGCTTTATCGTGAGGCCCTTTTCAGTCAATCCATTGGTTGGATGCAGTGATGTTCAAACAATAGCTTACTAAGATATGTCAGTGAGGAGATGCATCATTTTGATGCCGAATGAAGTTATATGGTTTACTTTCTTTCAAATGAGGAAATAGCAATAGTTGTAGAGCATCAAGATTGGCAGAACCAGTTATACTTGTCTCTCCGAAAAGAAAGGCCCATACATTTTCGACCGAGATATGGCACTAAAAACATTCAATTTAGGTGAGTCTCGTTGCAATTCTAGAACCTCGTGAGGATTTTCTAAGCTCCAGAGGCTCGCATTATGAATGTTCACATATGCATGGAGATGAAACGTTGACTCATTAATCAATACGACATAATCCATAAAATTTTTATTAGCATGCATCAACGTGTCGTTTGAGAATTTGGCGCGTAAACCGTAGTCTGTCAGTTTTAGAGCTTGTAGCAGCTGCAGTTGATAAGGACGTAATTTTAAACATTTGCTTAAAACTTGCCAAACAGTCTCCAGTGGCATTACTTATTCACGACTAGCCCGCCGAACAGATTTCTTTGGACTAAGCAAGAAAGAGTCTCTCACTTTAGCTACACTCTATTTGCTTGGTCGTCCCATACTTTTCCCTTTACAAATACAGCCGCTTGTTTGAAACTGAGGATACTATTTATAAATGTTATTATCGTTTGGAAGTTGACAACTGAACTAAATGCAGAACGCTCGTTGCACAGAATAGCAGATTCTGTCATAGCAAACTGAATAACATAAAACGATTTCTGTTCACTAGTCGCTATATTTCTATTAACGCGTTGATTGGCTTGAAAGGCGTAAAAAAATTAGCATACGCTTCGTGTACAAGCACACGCATGCCATCAAACAAAACTGTTTCAGTTGCTCTTTTATTCGTTGCATGAGTCATACTATTATATTATATGTAATAAATACTATAAAACTTTAAAACTCCGATATTCTTTTAAAAACATCTGGTATATTATATCAGTGTAAAGGTGTATTTGTTTTATTATGCCAGAATGTATTTTGTTTTGCTTGTTTTCAGTAAATAAATGTTTATGTTAACTTTTTTTTTTATTTTTGACTTTTCAATATGCTCGCCTCCCCTAGGAGACATGCCCCGAAGTTTGAAAAGCGCGGCAAAACATGCTTTAAGGAGTATTGCTTCAGATACACCTCTGAGTAATTAATGTCAAACTAAATACGTGAGTTCGAGTTACGTAACATAGAGAAAAACAAATTCTAAATTTCAATTTAAATTATACAGCTCATATAAAAGAAGTTTATTCCACTTGGGCAGCAAGCAACAATTTAATGCTGAACTGTACAGGGATCGTGTTTTAAACAGATAGTTTTACATTTGAATGATAATCGGACACCAAACTAAATAGTTTTTGTTAAAAATATATTTATTTCTAAGAAATAAATGTTAGTTTTCCCTTCTTTTTAAAATCTTTAATTCTGATAATATGTTTAACTTTCTAATATTATAATGTAATGCATACTCAAGAGTAGCAAGCATTTAATTTTTTAATAGTGAATTTTAAAAAAAATCCAAAGATCTCTCTATTTCTTTTTATCATTGAATACCAACCATTAAAAATTATTAGCACGCACAGGTGTCATGAGCGTCCTACTAGCCAGAAATCAGTTTGTGATCCGGTATCTCATCAGCTCCCCCCGATGACCTGCCACTTTGTACGCTGTAACATTCCTCTCTTGAAGGTGATATGTCAGTAACAAAATAAAATTGCCAGTAGTTATAAAAATGCTTCAAAGATGTTGGAGAAAACTGCTGACATTTAAAGGGATTATAAACAAACTTTAGAATAAATAAATGTTTGTCTCGGCTATCTAATACTAATTTTTGTTTCGCTCTGAGTATTTTTGTACTTTTCAGTAAATAATTTGCAATTCTTTGGTTTTTTAATATTTTTGTTATACGTTTTAGAGCAGCGATACTCTACCTGTGGTCCACCGAGCCTTTTACAGGGGCGGGTCATGACCCCATTTGCTCAGAGGAATTTACTTATTTAAGAACATATTAAAAATTTGGTGGGAAATTCTTTGTTAAGAAATCAAATATATAAATTTTACTTTTTGCTGTCGTTGTCGTACGGGTAGGAATTGATGTTCGTTTTTTCTCTTTATAGCGATTACGGTTTCTGATATAGACAATAGTGGTGGCGATAATTTTATGAGTGGAAATAATTTTTAACTATCTTTCATATCTTACAAGCGAAAAATATTCGAAGAAAATATATCGTTTCAAGTTGATTGGGTGGTTGATTATATATATATATATATATATATATATATATATATATATATATATATATATATATATATATATATATATATTATGTAGTCAAAAACCAACATTTATCAGCAATTGTATGATTTCTCACGAAAGTGCTGTATTTAAAAAATACCAATAACCATGACTCCTTCGATGACTCTTTTCCTCGAAGACTTCTTTCAAGAGGTGATATAAATAGGCTTTCTTGAATAATCTTTGCATCGGCAACTAAATGTTTTGTCATTGTACATTTCACAGCGGTAACAAACACATACTATGAAGTTTGTTATATTATTGGTCATAATATGAAACCATTTACTGATGCAGAAATTCTGAAGAAGTGTTTCTTAAATGCTTTTAATATTTAGTGTTAGTGACCAAAATATAAAAACTAATTTATAAAATTTCCACACATTTTAATTTTTCAAAATTATCTGGGTCTTATAGCATGTCTCCCTACCCCCTCCCATTTATCATCATGTTGAGGTAACTAACATATGTATGCGGCCCGCGTGAAACAGATGACATATGTACGCGACCCAGCATAAAAAAGGTTGAATACCTCTGTTTTAGAGTACTACCTAAATATCTGGTTAAATGGCAAAAAATAAGGGAAGCAGCTTCAGTATTTAATTGCCTCCCTTAAATTATTTTATTAGACCTCTTCCAAAAAATATAAATGATTCCTTCGCATAAATTTCTTTTATCCTATTCATTCCTCGTAATTCTTCGCAAAAGTAATATTTTGCTAAATTTAGTTTTCATCTTCCTTAAATTTCTAAAAAAAATCACATGTTCTAAAAATAATGAACACACTTAAGATGCCTTAAGGGATTGGTAACATAATTTCCATAACAAAGAGATAATTTATTCTTCATTTGATCTTTAATTATGTTATTATTTTGCAGTCTAAATAAATAGCATGATTCACTCCTTAAACAACATGCTAACAAAAATAAAGCTTGTTTTATTAAAGCTTTATTATGCTTATAAGGCAAGCTTTAAAATAAATTATAAAGTTTTTCAAAGTATTAAGATATTTAAGTGAAAATATAATAATTCAATTTTGTTCTGTGTGCATTTTAACTCACGCCAAGTGTAGCACATATATATCTAATACATTCATTTAATACTAAATTATTAATTTAATTTTCCTATAACTGTTATTTTCTAATTTAAGGTATCTGACTACCCTAAAATCATGATATTTTTTTAATTAACTTTTTTTGTATGATTTTATTTTATAGTCCATCTTATTAGCTTTATAAAAATACCAAGTATTATAATTTCCATTCACTAGGACAAAAACTACAAGTGTTTTAGTAAAAGCAGATGCCAAACATTAAAATGCGTTTTACTCGAAATATGTTTTTTTCGAAAAGCTCAATCGGGGACAGTGAAGGCTCAAAAAGTTCTTAAAATAATTGGTGAAATATTTTGTGTATGTTCTGTGTAACACTAAAAGTGTTTTAACCTTTATATTTATCAATCACTGCTTTGTTATAAAATGTATAGTTCTTTATGTGAAAATAATCACTGTTTTTATTTTCAAGAATTTCATATAATAGCTAAGATAAATTCTTCTAGTTTTTGTAAAAATTCAAATTTCTCTTATCCTAAAGGTCATTTCAAAAAGGAAGATTAAAGTAATACATCAAAATTGAAAATTTGAGAATTTGTTCATTTACTATTTGTACAGAGCGGGCCCCATTTATGTAATTTTTTTTTGTCTATTTTTACCATTTTTTTCCGATTTTAGTAGGAATCATTTATTTTTCACTTCTTAATTTTAGCCTTTTTTTTCTTAAAATGTACTAAATAAATTTAAAAACCACACAAAAATCTCCATATCTCCAATTTTCTTTAGAAAAAATTCTCGCAAGTATTCGGATACCTTAACAACTTAAAAAGTTATTTCCAAATGTGTGTCATACATGCACCGAACAAAAACCACAAAATCTCGGAAACAATTATACAAGATACTATGATTGTATAGAAGAGAAAAAAAAAAGCTTTAAGGGCCTAAAAGTACGAAAACGACTCGAATCCTTAACAGAGAAAGGAGGGAAAAGATGATGAATAACAAATAATAGAAGCTAGAAAAACTTGATTCAAAACCCATTAACTCGTAAAAGAAAGGCGAGTGGCACTAAATTGGTTGTCTCGGCGTAACAAAGTAGTGCTCATAAAATATCAGTAAGGGTTACCTGCACTGTGTGATAACCAATCGGTATCGACTCCTAGTTTTGACTCGAGAGTCATTTCAGGTAAAAAGGTTCAACGCTTCACTGAACAGTTACTTTCAAGCTATCGCTTTCAACCCGCATGTTACACTTTTTTTTCTTATTGTTTGTTACTTTTTTAAAAAAAAATTCAGAAAATTCTATTCACCCTAAAGAAGATTTTGAGAGGCGTGGGAAAAAAGTAAAAAGAAATAGGTAGAAGTTGCGCCCAAGTGGTTTAGTTTCTGATTCAGGTTAATTAAACATGATTCGATTTGTTGGTGATATCTTTAAGAATCTTTTTTAGATAAAGAAGACAATCCGCCATTTTTTCCTCAGTTAGATAAAAATTAAATCTGCTACAGAAAATAAAGCAGGGAACAGGGTATGGTTTCTCTTTCATGCAGTAATTCTTAAAAAAATGAATGAAAATCACAGTTTAATTAAATAACATCTTAATAAGTATATTATCATTCATTAGTTACTATAAGAGAATACCTAAATATATAAAAATTCCTTTCAATTAATTTCTCAAATGTTATTAAATAAGTTTGATGCTTAATACCTTGTAAGTGCATTTAATTATTGTAGCATTGATGAAATATTAAGTATTAATTGTTGTATAAGAGGAATAAAAAAAAGTTAGAAACGTGTTAATGAAACACAAGAGATATAAAAAAATTCCTACTTTGAATGAATGAAAAGAAAGTATTTTATTGACGATTGAAATTTGAACATGATATATATATATATATATATATATATATATATATATATATATATATATATATATATATATATATATATATATATAAATATAAAAGTGTTTTTCCACTTATAGAAGTTTAAGTTGGCATTACTTTCCAAGATGGCGACCGATTTAACAGCTGTCAAGTGATTTATTCTCAGTTTGGTTTGGCAATTCATCAAAACTATCATCAAGCAAGACGTAGATTCGTCGAATGGATCCAAAACGAGATTGCCGTTGTTCCCGATTTTCATAAGCGAATTTTGTTTAGCGATGAAGTGCACTTCTGGTTGAATGGCTACGTCAACAAACAAAACTGCCGCATTTGGAGTGAAGCTAATCCACAAGTGTATGTCGAAACACCGTTACATCCAGAAAAACTGACTGTTTGGTGCGCTTTATGGGCTGGTGGAATCCTTCTTCAAAAACAATGAAGGCCACAACGTTACAGTCAATGGTGATCGGTATAGAGCCATGATTACTAACTTTTTCATTCCTGAATTGAACAATCATGAAGTCCAGGAGCTGTGGTCCCAACAAGACGGCGCAACATGTCACACAGCCCGTGCCACAATTGATTTATTGAAAGACACGTTTGGTGACCGCCTAATTTCACATTTTGGACCTGTGAATTGGCTTCCAAGATCTTGTGATTTAACACCGCTAGACTATTTTCTGTGGGGCTATGTAAAGTCATTGGTCTATGCGGATAAGCCACAAACGCTTGACCATTTGGAAAACAACATTCGCCGTGTTATTGCCGATATACGGCCACAAATGTTGGAAAAAGTCATCGAAAATTGGACGTCCAGATTGGACTACATTCGTGCCAGCCGTGGCAGTCATATGCCAGAAATCATATTTAAATATAATTCCACAAGATTATCTTTCGAATAAAAAAAATTCATGTCAATCGAATAATACATCGTTGTTTTATTGCAATTTAAAGTTCTATACCTCTAAAAAAAACACACTTTATATATATATATATATATATATATATATATATATATATATATATATATAGGAATTGAAAAAAGAGCATCCTTTGTCTGCAATGCTGTAACAATGTACACCTGGTTTGGCTCAAAACAGGTAATTAATTTAATTTCATTAATAAATTAATATATGAAAAAACTGTATTAACATCAAATGCCATCCACTGCAGGTTTGAAAAATATTTGAACTTGATTGGTTGAATAGAATGTATTTTATTAACGGTTGAAAATTTGAACAATATGTATATGAAGTAACTTTTAAAGATTGACATGAACAATGAAAAGTGCAGCTATTTGTCATATATTTTATTCCTATCTTCTGCAAATCATTCTATACTCCAAGCTATATGGCACGAGACGAGGACTACTACAAGCGTCGATCAGGAGGGAATGAGCCGTTCGTGCACGTGTTTTCAGTTAGTCCGCCGAAGTTGAATGAGTGTGTGAGTGAGTGAATGTTAACGTCGCACTTTTCAGCTACACGAGGGCTTTTAAGGATGGACCACGTAATTTTGTGCAATGGTCAAGTGAAGTGGATGACACCTGAGCTGGCAGCCCTCTCTCCTAACTACCACACCACACCAATGGAAGAACGTTTCAGCTCTCGACAGATTTAGCGTGCATCACTGCCCTACACGGAGGGTTTTTAGTGGTACTGCCACCAAAGTTGAAATTAAAGTACTTATGCGGGAAGTGGTTTGAGTTGTCCTGATAGGAAATTTACCCCAACTGACATATAAAGTTTGTTGATTCATCACATATATATAAGGAGGGAGTGACTTAAGAGGTCCGGCACTTGACTTTTCATAAAGTTATCTATTTTCGCTTTGTTATATTTTCTAAACGTCTAAAATAATATTTAAAATAACATATGATATGAGGAAAAATGATAATTAGAAGTATTTTTATTTATTTTTTTAATGAAGCTATTCCTTTACACACATCAAATGAGCTTTGCTAGGAGCACCTGTTTTTCCTTTTGTATAAGTTTCTGATGAACGCGAATCCATATGATGCTCAAGTGAAAAAGAGTATATTGGGCTTATTCAAAAGTGTATGGGTTGACGACTTTTGGATCTTAAGCCTAACAGAGAAAAAAAAGTTAAATAATGGAAAAAGCCTAAGTGGTCATAACCGACTTACCAACATTTTAATATCAAAAATTCAAAGATATTAAAATATATTATAGAAAAGCTATTAAAAATAATATCAATGATATACACAACATGAAAACTGCTGTGTTTGGGTTGTTTATTTTCCTCTTCTGTCTTAAAAAAAGAGCCTTCAACAAGGACAGTATCCTGCGATTATAAATGTTGGGTGCAAGTTCCAAAAGGCAGAAGTTGAATGCAACGAAAGGCACTATGATCATAAACACATACACATGTGCTATATACCATAATGAATTAAATGAAGCCAACTTGTAGAGATCTAGGTGACCCTATGTTATTAAAAAATGTTTGCATGGAATGACCTAGAATCCAAATAACACAGTTAATAATACCATATGGTTAGTAATTCCAAGATCTACATTTGTTAAATTAAAAACTCTAAAATATATTAAGGGTAAATATGGCTATTGCAAGTTCAATATGAGTCATGTAGTAAAATTAATTATCTTAAAACATTGTGATATTGAACAAAGTTATAAATGTGTGTCATGCTTCAAAAACCTAGATAAACATAGGATTCGTGCAGCCCAACAAAAGCATCTTGAAATCCCCCCAAAAGACAAAATTGTTAAAAATAAGGAAAAAAAGATAATAAGAAGAGTCTTTCGTACGAGCAGAGAGTAAAAAAATGCTTCATATGCTTCTGGAAAGTATTAAAAAAGTAAATGCTCCCAAAATTACAAATTTACACTTTAAAGCCTGTTTTCTCAAAATGTAATATTTTTTTCACTTTATGTACCTTTTCTCAAAAAAAAACTACTTATCATATAATCCTCAAATTTTCAGTGAGGAAACTTTTAAAATATTTACACATTTTAATGGACGGAATTGGAACGTTTTTAGATATGACTTTTTTAAACTAATTTTAAGGGGAAAAAATTGGATAATTTTTTAAAAATTCATAATTAATTTAATTTTGAATAAAAATCAAATCCTTCGTTAAAGTGTTATTAATAGTACATATAACCACCTATAAAAATTGTATCTATAAGAAGTAGACAGTTTCTGAGAAAAGGTACATAAACTTACGCAATTTAACATAGGCTCCTATGGACCTGATGGACCCTCTTAATTGTATGAATTTAAAAACTGCACATTATACTTTAAATAAAAATTTATTATCTTTTGCTGTATATAATTTACTCTTTAAAATATTTTCTCTTAACTGTTATATTTCCCATAATTTTCATGCTCAGTGAGCATGTTATATTATCCATATATATATACCAAAAATATATTGAGGATAATAAAAATTATTTGATTTTTCCTTTCTTTTATTTTTGCAATTATTGAAAAATATGATTCAATATCCCTTATTTAATTTTTGTATGCCTACATTCATTATTGTAACTAACTGCGCATGTTGAAATGTAACAATAAATATGTGAAGATGGATTAAAAATAGTTGTACTCTCTCTTTCGATAGATATCATTTATTAATCCATATAATCTGGACGAAATTAATTTAAGAGTTAATATAAAAGTCTCAAAAAAGTGAAACCATAGTCTCAAAATCCATAAGTGTTCTTTAATTTTTTTTTTATTCTCATTTGACTTAGGCAATAAATTACGAACAGACTTTTATGTCAGTTTGATTGATTCAACATCAGTATCAATTGCTTTAACATCAATGCGAACTGCTTTAACATCATTAACATATGATTAATGTTAAAGCTACTCAAATTGCAACTAGGAGAAACAATTTATTGGGTAGTTGAAGTATCATTTGGTATTTTAGTACTGTTCACGATAAATAATATTCTAAAAGGAATACAAATTAATTAAATTTTACTTGATCATGTTGATACTTGCCATTTTTGGTGAACAAAGAAAATGTTTTCTGTTTTCTAAAAACAGCATGTATACATCAATTCCAAGAAAATTATAGATACATTATACCGGGTGTTTCTAAAAGAATTTCGGAGTTTTAACGTTTTGTATAGTATTCATTACATACAACATATTAGTATGCCTCATGCATCGATTAAAAGAGCAACTGAAACAATTTTGTTAGCAGGCATGTGTGCGCGTGTACGCGCAACGTATTTCCCCCTTTACTTGCCGATCAACGCGCTAGTAGAAAAGTGGCGACTAGTAAACGGAAAGCGTTTTGTGTTATCCAGTTTGTAAAGACAGAATCTGCTAGTACTGTGCAACGAGCGTTCCGTATTATGTTAGGTTGTTAACCTCCAAATGATAATAACATTCTTAGGTAGTATCATCAGTTTGAAATAATTGGCTGCCTTTGTAAAGGGAAAAATACGGGAAGAACAAGGCTGTAACTGGTAACCAACTGTAACTGGTTCTGCCTATCTTGATGCTCTACAACTATGGCTATTTCCTCAATTGGAAGAAAGTGAACCAAAAACTTTATTTGGCAGCAAGATTGTGCACTGCTTCACTGGCATCTCTCAGTACGCGATTGGCGTACAGACACAGGATGGAAGCACTGAAAAAGTTTGGGTTGAACTCGCCTATCGACTTGATTTGTGCCGTGTGATGAATGAGGCTCACATTGAACATTTATAAACTTGTAAGTAAAACTGTTTCTGTTACACTTTCATTCAATGTATGAATTACGCTTGTAACTTATATGTGATAAATACTATAAAGCATTAAAACTCCGATATTTTTTTTAGAAACACCCGGCATTTCGTTAAATATGATTAAAAATAAATGTTAAATTTTACCAAACAAGAGATACTGCATTCTCAATTATAAAAAAGAACTAAGAATTTTAAAATCGTTTTTATTTCGATGGGTTAAAGCTCTTTTTTGGAAAAAATACGCAATTTTCATTAATATGGGGACACTTAATTTTAACTCAAAAATAAATTTATGGAACGAATTCAGTGTCACTAAAATATTTAATAAATGAAAGACAAAATATGCGATAGTAACGACACAAATGTTCTTGAAGTAGGATTTAAAATATTTTTTCTGGTTTAAAATATTCAATAACCCAGTTTTCCACAGTTCCAAAAATATTTTCGAGTCATCTATGAAGCTGTGTATCACTGCGTTCGGAATTAACTTTCTGAATTGTGAGTAAATTGCATTTTCATTGTTGGCAACATTCATTTTGCCTTTAACAAATTGAATAAAATGAGGTAGAAAGGGAGTTTTGAAAAACAAAAATGTGTGTGTGTATTTACTATGCGTTCCTTCATAGTTAGTTTGCTTTTGTAAACTTTCAAGAACCCTTTAATTTTCACTTATAATCTTATTTATGTTTTAAATCAAGATATTTAGTACTCAAACAATTTTATCTAGCACTTAATAGCCTTCTTGCTTTTGTAGTTCCTTCAATTGCCTTAATACTTTGTTCTATATTTTATATATTTAGAATTTATATCTGTTCATGTTGATATTCATGAATTTGGAAAACGAAGTGCATTGAAGTGGGTACTTGGCTTAATTTGATTTACAAAAAGGGAAGAAATGCTTTATTGCGGAGATGTTTATTTAGCAACAATAAAATATATAATAAAACTGGGAATCATATTCTGAATAATTTTAATTGCATTTTCTCTTCTAAGTTTTGTTTCAACCTAATGATACAGAATAATACATAGAAAGACTGAAGCGTAAAAATTGAATCTTTTAAACTAAACCTTAAATCTAATAAACCTGAGAGATTGTTAATGTGCTACCTTGATTATATTCCTTAGTCCTGCTGTAGAATATTATTCAATTGCGATGTGTTTTTGAAGTTTACTTTATTTTTAATAACTGATTGCTCAAAAGAGTATTTTATACTTTGGAGAACCAAAAAAATTATACTGGATTGTAACAGATTTGCATAAATAAATTTTATGAAACTTGTACAAAGTCATTGAATTTTGCGAATTATATGCGTTTGCATTGATGTATCGAATTGTAGCTTAGGTATGAAGAAAAGATGTAGTTATTTTATTAGAACAAACCGTTATATATATATATATATATATATATATATATATATATATATATATATATATATATATATATATATATATATATATATATATATATATATATATATATATATACTAGAGGACCCGACAGACGTTGTCCTGTGAACACATCTTAAATTCAAAAATTCCAAATTTTTATGAATAAACTTTAACAATCTGAACCATTTTGAGTAAAATTTGAGTAAAATTCAGTAAAATTTCAAACACTACTTACACCTGAATGTAATAATTTAATTAACACACGATTTATTTCAACAAATTAATAACACGAAGTGACAAAATATTTTCCTGAAATGATCACAGCAACCACACTGTCGGGACCAACTTGAATTATAATAAAAGCTTTTTGAATATTCTCTCTCTCTCTCTCGATACTGCAATCATAGCGCAGTCTGCCGGATCCGATGTAAAACATTCCAAGATCAACAATTTATAAATAAAAAAAATGATTAAATAAACATTTCTAAAACGAATTATAAATCTAAACAATTCTCGAGTCCACTGGAACAGACAAAAACTTTCATCAAAATCAGTCCAGCCGTTTAGGAGGAGTTCAGTTACATACACACGCACAGAAGAATTACATATATAAAGATTATTTAAAAAGATATTAATTAAAAACGCGCTAAAAAGCGTGAATCGCGTCTGCATTTTGGTAACAATAAAGACCGGGTTTGACCAGTTTGGCTGAAAATCAATTTTCGACGCCAACTTACGTCTTTTTCAATTCCTACTATTAGCTTACGATCTTTATACATATTTTGTTTGTTTGTTTATTTATTTATTTATCTTGGTGGGATTTTCAATCGTTAATAAAACACATTTTAAAGCGCTCCATTAATCTGAAATTTTATATGCATGATTATTTTGGATGACAATACAATAATTTTTTTAATTATAATTAATAAAAATTAATTGATTAAAACTAATTATTTAAAAAATTACAAATACAGTCACGTTGGCGACTTAGCGACCCTTTTGGCGACTTATGTAAAAATTTGAAAGTTTTTTTTTCTCACGTGTTCAGTTGAAAGGAAATTTTATATACACGATTGTTTTGGATGACAGTACGATATTTTAATGATAATTGATAAAAATTAATATCACTTAATATTGTGATTCTGTCCTATGTATATACAGATTTATATTAATTGCAACTATTTAATAAAAAGTAGCTAAAATAAATTTTTTCTTGGTTGATCTAAGTAGGAATTGATTTTATTTTTTTTATATTGCTTGTTTATAACAATAGCGTTCTTACCTAATGCAGGGGAATGTTGAGTTGTATTTTTTGAATGTTTTTAATTAATATCTTTTTAACTAATTGCGATATCGGACCGAATTTTGACTATAAACCATTCTCGAATTTACTTGGAGAGAGAGAGAGAGAGAGAACCCACACAAAAATTTCATTGAAATCGATACAGCCGTTTAGGAGGAGTTTAGTGACAAACACACGCACAGATTTTTATATATAAAGATATATAAATATAATTATATTTTTTATATAGGTCTAGTACATTTTAAAGGATTATAGGCTAAATATTGTGATTATAATCTTGGAAATATCAAAGGTTGTAAGACCGAAATGTTTTAGTATAAAGATTAAGCTAATAGCTATGTTACACCCACTAAATATTAAAATCTAGATTCCAATTATTAAGAAAATTTGCGTTAGAATATATTTATTTTACAATACATATATTATTACTCCCAACGAGACAATAATTTCATACTATGATTTAACAACTGTAAAATAATCATAGATCTGACCTCTAAACTCTCAAAAGCATAAATAACTGAAATAAAAATATAATTTAGACATATTAATTAACATGGCTTTTGAAGTGTTGAATTATACATTATGAAAAAATTTTTAAGTATAAAATATATATGAAAAATATGACGGAAAAATAACTTCAGTCACACTTTAAAGTCACATTTTTACCCATATGTAGCTTAAAGTGATATTCTAGTAAACAAGCATGCATTTTAGGTATTTTAATAGGTGAAATAAAAAAAAGATATTTTACTAGATATTTATTAATGTTTAAATAATGCAAAAAAATTAAGTGAAAAAATAAAAAGTTTCAGTCTGATGAAATAGGGGTTCTCAAACAAATGGTGCCTCCTGCCGGTCATAATTGTAACCCTCCTAGTAATCTGAAGGGGGAAAAAGTTAATTCTTTATTTTAAAAAAATGCCGTTATTTTTCAAATTGTAAAGAAGTCAAAAACCATTTTTTCAAGCGACGGTCTGAAATCAAACATTTTACCATATACATATATATATATATATATTTACTTTTCAGAATTTTTAAAAAATAGTAAAAATTTAAATTGTAGTATAGTTTTAGTTATATGTATAGCTCAATAGAGTAATGTATAGATAAAGCTCACTAAATTTCAAGTAAATTGGTTCAGTAGAACTTGAGATATCATAACAAGAGTCTCGAAGAAAGTAGTTTCAAGAAAAATGCGTTTAAAGTTCCTAGTCAAGTTACACGCAGACGAAGCCATACAATGATGCTTTATACTTACATTTTTTCAATCTGCGATTTCTGCTATATGCATTGGGCGTTCCTCTACTTCACGAAACGCATCTTCAGAAGTTCTTTTTTCCAAATGAGTAGTTCTGGCCTCCTTTGAAGCGTCAGAAGCTCTTTTTTCTGATTGCTGCATTCGGATACTATCTCGTTTAACGGCGAATGCATTAGCTTCTAGACCAATTTTTATTCCCATAAGGATCAGTATTTTTAAAATGGAAATGAAGCCATCATTAAAAATGCAAACTGCTATAAAAGTTGTAGTTTCAATTGTGTATGTCCCGGTATGTATATGTTTAGGTGCAAAAGTCCATATTAATGAATAAAGATTAATTATTATATTATTTGGGTTTCTGAGCCTAAACACTGGTTTTACGAGGAAACACGATCACAGGTATATAGAGGATCCCTATCATCTATTGTTAAATTCGTTCAAACGGAGCCGGTTTATATGCCACGTCACTAAAATACCTATAACTCCGAAAATAATTATAATTTTGAAAAATCCTCTTAAGCACATATTGTTAAACGTTTAAGCTTTGAAAATTTTAAGTGAAAAAATCAATTTTCTCCCCAATTTCTAGATAAGATTACCCCCTTAATACAATTTTGTCTATATGTGCATTGTAACGATTTGGTTGAGCAGTCGATACAAAAGTCATTTAATTAAAAAAATTGATTTCATTGTGTTAAATTGAATATCGCTAGCTTCAGCACAATGGGAAAGAATATTCATCTTAATTTTAAAATTTTAATCTATCATAATCTTTAACTCTAATGAAAAGATATATCTGTTCCTCGGTAATATCGTCACGCAACTATCACACGTAGAAAATTTTATAATTTTATTAAAAGCCGATGCGCATAACTACTGCTGCACTTACCGAGTCAACTGACAAAATCAAAGAATAGTTATTGACAGCGAACAATAAGAGAGACACTCGAAATCGTAAAATCAGGCATTTTACTGACTACGAACATAATATGCCAGTAATTTTCTCTCAAGGTTTTCACTGTGTAATTATACCTTACAGGTGTAACATAATGTACTACGGCAAAAACGTTAAAATTCAAACATTTAATAATTATGAATATTTTTAGTAAGAATATTAATCTAAAAATTCGTAGGTAATCAAGCGTATCTATGTTTCTACGTGCGTCTATCTTCTGAAGAACCGCGCCATGCAGAAACTCGTCAAAGGTACCAAAAGAACGGGAAGAATTCAAAGAATCCGTTTTGACTATTTATATTTCGATATTGTAATTAGTTAAAAAGATATTAATTAAAAACCTTTATTTTACTCCTGCGTGTTGTTTCTTCCGCCAAACAGAATGAAAAACCAGGTGGTGATTTTTTTTTTGTCCCCGACATTTTTAAAACACGATCTAATTCTTTTTTTGAGACTCAGACAAAAAAATAATTACAGAATCAGAAAGATCATTTACTTCGCCACGATATGATGTAATTTGTGTTACAAAACATTGATATTTTCTATTTTTTACGATTTTTTTTTCTAAAATGAGTCAAAATCGATACGTTTTTACGAAAATGATTTCTAAATCGTTCCGTTTACGTTAATAAAATGATATTATACACTAAAAAAGTTTATACTTTCCTCTTTTAGAATCAGTCATTTAAAAAATAAAATGTCAAAGACTTTTTTTTTACGATTTTTCAAAAAATACTCAAAATTTTATTTAAATATTTAACAACTTATTTATTTATAAAAAGAATCTCACGAATCTTTTTTTCCGTGTGCTGGACGATATTATCCATAATTTGTACAAAGATTAAAAAATTACTTAAAAATTACGTTTTTTTAAACAACAAAAGTGTGTTTTTCGTTTTTTTTCCCTTTTTGCAAAAAATATTTAAGTATTATTTTTGTTACATATTTTGTTTAAAAATTACCGTTTTTTGCAATCAATATATGAAGATTATAGGCATTAACTTAAAAATGCAGCCCTAAAAAATTAAAACTTTAACAAATCAATTATATTCAAGGGTTTGGCAACGAAAACCTGTTTGGCTCAAAATGACTCTTTTCCCCTGCACCCGTCAGTCTGATGAAAGGTTACATTAGAAAATAAGATGCGCCTATAAATATTGAAAGTGACCATATTGGGCAAAATTGAATATCTTTTCCTTTTATTTTAAGTCTTTCCACTCCTTTTTTCCCGAGAATTTCGTGGCGTGATCCTCAGAGCGCTTGATTACTACCGTTTGTACCCGGGTTCGACACAACATCATCACTTAACTTTTATGATTTTTTCAAAAATACTCAAAATTTTATTCGCGCTTCGAATAAATTCACTAGCAATTTTGTAAATGAAAAAGATAATTTATTCCGTCACGAGAGAGAGATACAGTATTTTTTTTAATTACAAAACAACGATACTTTACATATTTTATGTTTTCTTTCTAAAGTGAATCAATATCGATGCGTTTATATGAAAATGATTTTTAAAAAAAAACTCATACTTTGATCTTTTAGAGTTAGTGGTTTAAAAAATAAATTGGCCAAAACTTTTTTTACGAATTTTTTAAAAAAAATTCTCAATTTTTTAATAATTAAAAACTTTTTATCAAATTCAATTTTTTATAACTTCTTCATTTATAAAAATAATTGCATGACACTTTTACCCCGTGTATCGAACATTTCAAAAAATGCTCACAATTTAATTCAACATTTAATATCGTTGTGATATTTTGTAATCATAAAAAAATCTACTTTTTTCAACATACAACTATTTTTAAAAAGGTACATTTTCGTTTCCGGAGCTTAAGAAGTTGCAAAGTGAGTGAGGGAATATTAAAATCCCACTGTTTAATTACTCGAGAGATTTAGGCGACGCACCTCGACGTTTTGAACCATTGTCAAGTGACGAGGATGAGACTTGAGCTGACACCCATCTATCTTAACTACCATACCACACCAACGCTAGAACTTTTAAACTCTAGACAGATGCAACAGTGGGTCTTCAATGGCAGCCAAAATTTTAAAAGGGCAGATATACTTAATTGTGCGAAATTACCACGTAAATTTTGCAATGACGTTAATATAGAAATCACGCACATATACCACGAATGGCTGATAGCGAGAGAAGAAGGGGAATTTCCATGACAATATGTTATGCATTTAACATTGTTCATGCAACGCCGGAGTGAAATAAACTTGTCTGACAAAGAAAAGAAGCGAAAAAATTTCGAAACAGAGAATTTTAAGTTATACACTCAGCAAAAGGTCGAACAACACCGGGCTAAGTGGAGGAAGAGAGGGGAAGGGCTGGGTGGAAATCGTTTTGAAAAAGAGTATTAGAAGTGCTGATTTTGTGAGGGAAAGAGAAAATTTATATAAGTAGACAGGGCCATGCAGCTAGTATAACTAATTAAAATTGAAAGAATATCCATACTCAACAGAAAATATTAGAAGCATATAATTCAAAAGATAAAATTAATGAATTAAAAACTTCAAAAAAGACTAATACGAAGCACATGAAAAAGTTCATGTCTGACTTTAACAAAAAGGTCATTGTGAGAAGATTATGGTAGCATCAATGACAGATAAAAAGAGAAAGGTATGATGAAACTTGTGTGATCAGATATGACCTTTAAATAAGTATCATTTTATTAAGGTTTCCGACTACGCTCGGAACCATGATTTTAAAAAAACGCATAAATGGGTAGTTTTCATGATATTTAGTCTCACTTAGATTAGAATATATGTATAAAATTGTTTTAAGGCCATTTTGACAAAAAAAATTATTTAAATACAAAATTTTGGCAAAAAATTAACTTAGAATAACCTTTTTTCAAAATGTTCTCCTTTTGTGAAAAATTCTTCTATTGTAATAATATTTTGCCTGTATATAGCTCAGACCTCTCTACAGAGGCGGCTCAACTAAAATTTTTGAAATATATAACTTAGAAGGGGGTTTATTCATATTTTACGACAACAGAGGGGGCAATTTTAAGAAAAAAAACGCCAATAATTATTTCAATTGGTGGTAACTCTTAAAAAATATGAATTTTTCAAAAATTCTAGTTGAGCCTCTGTAGAGAAGTCTGAGCTATATGCAGGCAAAATATTATTATAATAGAACAATTTTTCACAAAAGGAATACATTTGGAAAAAATATTCTAAGTTAATTGTTTGCCAAAATATTATATTTAAATACATTTTTTTGTTAAAATGTCCTTAAAACAATTTTATGCATGTATTCTAATCTGAGTGACAGTAAATATCATGAAAATTATCCATTTATGCTCTGTTTTAAAATCACGGTTCCGAACGTAGTCGTATACCTTAAATGTGTTTTTAATTTTGTTTTAATTTTTCTAATGATGTTCTCACTTACTTCTGTGTGTCTCATATTATCCAATGTGGAGCATAAGGATTTTGCAAATAAATTTACTAAAAATTTTTTTTTAAAAAATTGAAAGAGATATATACCACTTTTTAATTACTCCTTAAAAAGAGGTAGTGTTTGTACAACATCTTTAGTAGGTAGTATTGATAATTAAAAATTTGTTTCTGATATATTCTTTAAAAAAATCGAAAAAAAAAATTACGTTCTTCTCTCAAAACCCTTAAATTTATCTTCAAGAACTTGATGCATTTATCCCTAAAGCTAGTTGGTATCTATCCACGTGCTTTTTTGCCTTCGTGTGTTGTGGTGTTAGTGCAGCCCTTTTATTTTCCACTTTCTCCAAAACGAATGAAAAATGTGTTCCTTTTTTGTTGTTGTTACGCGTTTCGGTATTACGGTCGGCCGGATAATCGGAAAACCGTTGCTGACTCGATGTCCCGTCAGTCCGCTCCGATGACTTGTCTTTTCGAAAGTTGCAACGTTTGTCTCTCGGAAAAGTCGCGGTGTGTCAGAAGGGAATGTCTTGCGCAAAAAAATACATTTTGAGATCTTTAAAGATACTATAGAAAAGTGGTAGTGAATTTCTGACTGGGAATGGGGGATGGAAAACATTTTTTAATCGAATTTGGTTTGAAATATGTTTTTTGTGCTACATCTTAGATGCATCTGTAAGGAATTTTTTCTAGTATATGCAACAAGTTATTTACGTAGATATTGCTCTTAGTACTATATTAACTTGTTGCAGTGACTGAACAATAATTTTCTTGATTGATATCATTAAATCAAAATCATTGTTTCGAAGCTGAGTGCATTGTTCTATGGATGTTTCTTAAATAATGATCACTACGATTAAGGTATCCGAATACCCTAAAAACATGATTTGTTTTTTTTAAAATTGACATTTTTTTACGATTTAATTTTATAGGCCATCTTATTAACTTAATAAAAATACCAAAGGTTTTTTTTATTTATTTTCCACTCACTAGAACAAAAACTTGTAGTGTTTTAATAAAAGCAGATGCCATAACTTTACATAGGATGTCAAACTTTGAAATGAGTTCTACTCGAAATGTGTTTCTTCGAAAAACTCGAACGGGGACAGCGACCACTCAGAAAGTTTGTAAAATAATTTTCTGAACTTTTTTGTGTATGTTATGTATAACAGTAGAAGTGGTTTATAACTTTCAGATTTATCAAGCCCTGTTTTATTATGAAATTGACAGTTCTTTATGGGAATATAATCACTGTTTTTTAAAGAAATTTCATATAATAACTAAGATAAAGTGCTCTAAATTTTGTAAAAATTAAAATATCCTGAAGGTCATTTCAAAGCAGAATAGCAAAGTAATACATCAAATTGAAAAATTGAGATTTTGTTCTTTACCATTTGTACAGAACGGGACCCGTTTATGCAATTTAATGTCAATTTTTACCCATTGTTTCCCATTTTAGTCGTAATAATTTATTTTTCTCTTCTTAATTTTAGCCTTTTCCCCCTAAAATATACTAAATAAATCTAAAAACCACAAAAAAATCTCCATATTTTCATTTTTTTTAAAAAAGTAATCACAATTAGTCACATACTTAAACAAAAAGGCTTATTTTCTTCTATTTGATCTAATTTTTACGTAATATTTAAACTACATTCCAGAAATGTTATTATAAGATGAAAAGCGTTCGTTTCGTTGTTTTAAAAAAGCTGTTTAAACCTTGTTTTTGAAGTCTAAAAAAACTCATCAAAAAACTAATATATATATTAAGCTTGTTTTTCATAATCTCTCATGTAAATTACATTTCTTTTTCCATCTTAATCTTAAAGCACATCAACAATTACTTTCACAGGATTAAGGTGTCGGTATTTCAACCGAAAGAAATAGTCCCTTAAGAGACAGACTTGGTTAAAAATTCAAACAAGGAGTTCTTTTTGATTCATGAAAATCTGATTCATTTAAGCAATGGAAAAACTTGGATCACTCGGTGTACTTATAGAAACAAAAGGCCAAAGTGAAAGTATTAGAGTAATTATTCCTAAAGTAGTATATGTCATCCCTCAGGGGCGCATGACGACCTGTAAGGAGTCCACGTAAGCGAAAAATAATTTGGAGGTCCATAAAGTATGGGAGTCTCTAATAGTGGCTCTTATTAAACCAAATCGTGACTTTAATTTTAAAAGAAAATTAAATCAAGATGTAACTGAATTTTACCTATTTAAAAGAAGTAAAGAGTGTTTTTTTCCAGGTATAGAAGTTTAAGTTGGCATTACTTTCCAAGATGGCGACCGATTTAACAGCTGTCAAGTGCTTTATTCTCAGTTTGGTTTATTTAGCTGAAAATAAGTTCATTTTAATTGTTACAAATGAATATTTATTTTTCGTATATTCTGCAGCTCTAAGTCACACTCGCTTTCATAAATGTACTTGCCCATATCAAACAAATTTTGCCGAATATTTTGATTTCTTAAAAACTTTTATTTCAATATAAAAAAATAATTTATTTTGACAGAAATCTAGAGAAAATAAGATTATGAACAATGCTCATATTTGTATTACATAATTTTTTTCACAATTTCTTTAAAAACAATTAATTATGACACCACTGTAATTCAAGATAGCATGAAAATAAACCATTGGATAACTCGTAAAAATTATACTACAAAGGAATTATATAAGATAATCTGTAGCTTTTTTTTATATAAACTGCCTTTTATTTCCATGTTCAAATAAAACATCCAATACTTTCTATCTGTCCAAGATGTTTCTTATATATAAAAGATTTGGTACATTTGATACATAAAATAATATTTTTCCACAATACGTCACTCTTTTTTTAGTATCACATTTAGCTACACAAAGCATTTTTTTTTAAAAATATTTTTACGTTTGAAAAAATAAACGATTGCATATAAATATATATTTTTTTTGCCTTGAAGTAGTTTATATATTTTACTTTTATGTAATAGTATGAACTGGAATTGAGCCAAAGCAAAACACAATAAATCTATAGCACTAAAATATATAGACTATTTTAGAAATAAACAAAAACATTTCGCAAGGTAAAAAACACATAAAGTAAAATAAAATCTTATTTTTAAGGAGAAAAAGTATTTTAATTAAAATTAATTTCTCAAAAAGAAAATAATTACGACGCTATTTATCAGACATGTATAATGCTTATGATACATTTTCTGAAAAAAAAAGACTATTATTTTTTATGCAACTGAAGTAGCTCAGTACAGAAAATAATTGAATGTAATAATTAAAATATTTTGCTAGTTGTACAGCTTGTAATTTTGCTGTATTTTCAGTCATGAATTTTTGTGCGGCAATGTCCTATATTTATTGAATACTTCTTTTATCACCAACTTAGCTAATAGTTGTCTCATATTGCTTAGAATTTCTATACAGAGAAATAAGTTGTTGGCAAATTTGGCACATTTTTCTCCGTTGTCTGAATAGATTAAGTAGACTATAATTTTATCTTTTGTTCATTTTCTCCATTAACATTTCTATCACTTTTAATCCATATTATACCCATGAAAAATAATACTGAAAACTCCTATAAGTATTCGGTAAAATATCAAATTCAAAAACTAAATTTTTACTTTAAAGCTAAGAAGAAAACAACTAAGTGACATAAAAAACTAATTCAGCAAAAAAAAAAAAAAAAAATAGTTGCACAAGTTCTAATGTTCTTTCATAACATTCAAAGACCTACTTAGCTCAACGAGGTTGATTTTTACTTTCTAACTTGTTGAAAAAATATTTTGAAATACAAACTTTCAATTAAAAATCTTCAAATTAATAAATATTTTTATAGTTATATAAATCGTAATATAAATTTAAAAAATTCGCCAAAAATGTGACCAACGTGATTGTATCTGTAATTCTTTAAATAATTAGTTTTAATCAATTAATTAGTTTTGTTTATAATCAAATTATCATATTGTCTTCCAAGCAATCGAGTACAGAAAATTTCAGCTCAATTGAGCTCTTTAAAGAGTAAGAAAAAAAGATTTTTAAATTTTAATGCAGAGATAGTTACAACATGTGAGTTGAAGAAAACCCATTAAAAGCGTCAAGAAATTATGAAATGCACTTGCTCATCAATTAGTTATACAATAATGAAGCTTCTCAAATATATAATACAAAAAAAAAAAAATTCAACGAGATGGAAAATACGAAAAAGCATAAAAATTCTTAAGGAAAAAAAGGGAGAGTGAAAAAAGCCGTGGAGAAAACATAGAAAAACTTGATTCGAAACCCATTAACTCGTAAAAGCGAGGCGAGTAGCACTAAATTGGTTGCTTCGGCGTAACGAAGTAGGGGCCTTAATATATCAGTAAGGATTACCTTCAGTAAGGGATAGCCAATAGGTATCGATTCCTCTTTGACTCGAGAACCATTTTGAGCAAAATGGTTCAATGCTTCACTGCACTATTACCTTCAAGTGATCGCCTCCAGAAGAAGAAGGTTACTTTCTTTTTCCGTAAAATTTATTTAAAAAAACCTTGGGGAATTAGTAAAAATCTTATTGCAGTTTAAAGAAAAGCGATTTTAAGCAAATTAATATTAAAAAATGTAAACCAGACCTCTACATTAGAAACAAATGTTATTTTTCTTTATAAATGTTAAAAATAAAAAAAGTATATTATAAAAATGCACTAATTATACAAAAAATATATAAAAAAAAACCGATAAGGTGAATTTGGTTGGTCTTTAAAACGTGTGCACATTTTGGTCTATTTTGAGTATAGTAATCTTTTTTCGTATTTGTGTGTGTGTGTTTGTGTGTGAGTGTTCATTATTGGTAAAAATAGGTTAAAATGTATTTAAAATTAAAAATTTATATATACCGGTTAAGGGGGTTCGACTCGTTCATAGGAGCCCATGTTAAATTACGTAAGTTTATGGACCTTTTTCTTAAACACTACTTACTTCTCATGCACAAAATTTTTACTGTAGGTTATGTGTACTATTAACAAAACCTTAACGAAAGGTTTTGTCTTTTTATTATAATTAAAGTAATTATGAATTTTTTAAAAAAAAATGTCTAGTTTATTTCAAATTTTTGAAAAAGCCTTACTCAAAAAGTTTTACAGATATAACTAATTCCCTCCATAAAATATGTAAACATCTTAAAAGTATGCTTACTGAAAATTTGAGGATTATATAATTAGTTTTTGAGAAAAAGGTACATGACGTGAAAAATATTACATTTTGAGAAAACAGGCTTTAAAGTAAAAATTTGTAATTTGTTGAGCATTTGCTTTTTTAGTACTTTCCAGAAGCATATGAAGCATTTTCTTCACTCTCTGTGCCTACAAAAGACTCTCTTCGAATTTTCTTTTTTTTAAAATTATTTTTAACAATTTTGCCATTTGGGGAGATCTCTAGATGATGTCTTTGGATTACACGAATCCTACATGCATCCAATTTTTGGAAGCATGACACACATTTATAACTTGGCTCAATATCATAATGTTTTAAGATCATTAATTTTGCTACATGACCCACATTCAAACGCGTAATAATCATATTTATGCCTTATTTTAAAGTTTTTAATTCCATAAAAGTCGATCTTGAAATCACTGACCATATGGTGTAATTATACCATACCATGCTTTTATACACTTTTGGATTAACCCAATACACTCTAATTTTTCCACTTGAATATCATATGGATTCGTGCTCGTAAGAAACATATGCAACGAGAAACACAGGTGCTCCTAGTAGAATTAATTTAAAGAACGTCTCAAGGAATAGCTTCAATTAAAAAATAAACAAATATACTTCTATTATTATAGTATTTTCTCATATCACACATACATTGGTGTCCAAAAGTTAAGCATAATTAATAATTATGTGAATAAAGAAGAAACTGTAAATCAGAATGGCAGGAAACGTGGTATGCGAATGTAAAATGGTTATAAAACAAGGAAGCAAATCAAAAGAATGATAATATTTAATTTTATTATCCAAAGTAGCAGTTTGAAAGAAAACTGAACATAGCAAGAATTCCCATTTTAAAGAAAAAATGAAAGAAAACATTAAATAAAATACTGATGCTTCAGCTTAATAAGGCGTGGGGTCACCTCTGACAGCCAGGCACGCAGCACAGCGATTTACTATACTTGCTATGAGATGATGAATGAGTTGTGGGCTCAAACGGTTCCAAGCTTCTTGAAGAGATCTCTTCAGTTCTGTAACGAAACTTGGTGGGTGTGTAAGGGCTGCAATTTGTCTCCCGAGCATATCCCATACATGCTCTATAGGATTTAAATCAGGGGAGTTCGCAGGCCATGTCATGCGCTGGATGTTTTCCGTTTCAAGGAAGTCATCAATCAGCATCGCTCGATGACATGACAAATTATCATCCAAGAATATGAAGTCAAGACCGACAGCACCTCGAAACAAGCGAACATACGGCTCAAGAACTTCATTTATGTATCTCTGAGCAGTCACATACCCCATGTCAAAGAAATGGAGGTCTTTGAGGCCGTCCATCATGATACCTGCCCATACCATTACTCCCCTTGATGGAAAATGATGTCTTTCCGTTATGTTTCTTGGTTCAAAATGTGTGTTTCACGTTTTCTCCATATCGTTACCTACCGAGAATCACTACTCAGACTAAACCGGGACTCGTCACTGAACATCGCAATGGCCGACTCTCCCACACTCCAATATTTATGTTTCTAACTCCAGTTCAAACGAGCGCGTTTATGCGCAGACGTGAGGGGAATGCAAACTGCTGGTCTTCTGGCATACAAGCCAGTATGATTAAGTCTCCTGTACACAGTTTGTCTCGAAATTCGTATTCCTGTGGCGACCGTGAGCGCCGAAGCCAGTGCTCTGGCAGTACTGCCCCTCTGACGTCACGCACTTATTACCACATATCGGTCTTGGCAAGGGGTTGTGACTCTTGGTCGACCTGATGCTGGTTGTCGGGTAACATCTCCGTTCTTTGAAACCTCTGCCACAGTCTTGAGATCACAGACAGGTTCACATTCAGAATTCGAGACACTTCGGTTTGTGATCGTGACGATTCCAGCATTCCAACGATTCTTCCTTTCGTAAACATGACCAATTGGCGTCTTTGTGCCATCATTTACCTTGTTTGATGGTTAACAAAGTTCCTTCGCACAGCAGCAGCACGAAACTTGTCTGAACTGCCTATGCTGTGTGAGTCGGTTTCTCCGCGTTCTGACATGCGCCGGTGTTTCGCGCAGGACGCAGTCGACTGAAAAGTTTTGCATAAACCCAATGTTTCTTCTTCACCCAATTAATATCCGCAAGAAATTTGAAATAATTTTACGAATATTTACTCCATGTTTCTCGCATTTTACGATTAATGCTTCACTTTTGGACACGAGTGTATATCATTTTAAACATAAATATTTAAACTGTTAGAAAACATAAAAAAGTGAATATCCATAATTTTTCAAAAATTCCTGTGTCGGACAGTCTTAAGATTCATTGATTTGTAAAAAGAGAAAAAGCTATACTAAAACGTCAGCAATGTCAAACTAGTGTAAAGTATGAATTTTCTTCTCCAAAATGTAAATAATTAAAAATTTTAAGGAATTACGGAAATAGAGAACATTCACAAACTTTCAGAATCGAACACGTTATAGAAAAAATTATTAATATTTTTCAAAATTTAGGATTTGGGAACAGTTTTAATATATATCATGCATAATAAACAATTTTTAAAAAAATAGTCATTTTTTTTTTAAAAAAATAAATTATTTTTTGCTTTTAAACTAATTGAGTTTTCAATTTCCTGGCGTTTATCACAAAAGAAAAAAACATTAATGCATTTTTAAATTAAAATAGAAGTAAACATTTAATGTAAAAAGTTAATTTAGAAAGAATTAGTTAAAACAATTAATGTAATAAAAATGTTTACTGTTTTTATATATTAGACAATTAATTATCTTACATTTTGTTTAAAATATAATGCATGATTTGCCACAGTATAAAAAAATAATCAATAGTAGTTATTTTTTTATATTAAGTGGCTTTAAAAAGACTCAATTCTTAATTTTCAAAAATGTTATGCAAAATTTTGCATTACAAATATACTTGAAAAATGAACTTTTTTTTTGTTATAACATATGATGTGCCCTATCCAAAAAATAATGAAAAATATGCTTCATTGTTAAAAAGCATCAGCCAACTACTGAGAGTAATTTCAGTAATACCCTCAAGAAACTGCATTAAAAAATTCCTAGAGGTATACTACAATATCTTCATAATTTGACAAACTATAAATATATATGCTTCCGATAAGTAAACAAATGTTTTTTCATAAATTTCAGAAAAAGCTATAGTTTTTTTTATTACATCAAGTATTTTAAAATTGGAGAAAAAAAATTCTACTTAATAATTTTCTACGAAATAGAATATTCATATTTATTGTTTAGGGACATTTTTTGCAAGCATTCATTAAAATTTTTTTTGAAAAAAAATAAATATATTTTAGTAACAATCCCGCATGAAAGAATATTTGAATATATAAATAATAGTAACTGCCTAATTTTAATAAAAATATTTACTTGCATTCTTTATGAATGTAAAAATTTCCATAAGGTTTTTCATTCTTATAAACGACTTTATCATTAATATGTATTTTCTAACTAGTATGGAAAAATTTCTACGTTTAAAAGAACGTAAATAAGCCAGTATAATAATTACATTTTAAAACAAAAGGAAATTCTGTATGTTTCCTGCGGTGTTTTTTTGAAAACTTTTAGTATGCACTCACAAATTATTTTTCGCCGAATCAGAAAAAAAACATATTCATTCATAAAATTAAAAAAAATTCTATTAGTAAGTTATATTATATTTCTAGTATTATACAATGCAGTGAACAAAAAATATTCCCTATATTTCGAAACAAAAGACTGTTCTGGGTAAACAAATATTCAGTTGTAGAATATTATTCAAATATTTAATCCTTCTATAAGCTGATAATTCTGTATTTGAGTATTCATCCAGAATTATATTTTCTAAACACATATTTAACTTGTTTTTCATGATTTTAATTGATTACTCAAAATTTGAATGAGAAATAAAGCATTACTATTCCAGTTATATGCATAGACAAATTTATCCAAAAAAAATTCTTTCCTTTTAAAACTTCTCATATCAAATCGAGTATTCATAAAAGTAATACAAGATATTTATTGTTAGAATATTGTTATTATTAAGTAATTGAAATATATTCTTAATATTATTAATATAATTTTAACATTATTTATTGCTTTAGCTTTACTTAAACAATGATATCAAATAAAAAAGCGTTTCAGTGAATGGTTTAAATATTTAATTCTTAAAATCATTTAGATTCAGGAAAGTTGAAACAATAGTTTTGTATAGTTATTAGAAATACAAAGTAGATATTTGTTTTTGTAGATGAAATTTCTAAATTTTCATTTCTTAGCAATCAATTATTATTTAATAAAGTAGCAAACGATAATTGAATTCAATTCTTCTTAATTTCGTGCACTCGGAATTTTAAACTGATTTATAGAATTCTTTTGTTGTTTCTATTTTGGTAAGTTAAATAATAACGGTATAAGTATATTTCTGTCTAAACATTACTAAATCTGCATTAACCTTACTTAACACACATGAACTACATAAAGAGATGATTTTTTTCCAAATGTGCACTATAAGATTTTATTGCTTCTTTAAAAATCTTCTCTTTCATATAACTTAAATATATTTAAGATTTATTTTCATTTAGAAATCTTTAGAATTAATTATCTACCAAAGCAAAACTAAAATCACGAATAAAATTGTTTTTTCCCTGGGCAAAATACTTTAAATTCATTATATACTATTCAGAAAACTTATAAATTGTTACTTAAATTTTTCAAAATAGCTTTCAGATGTAGTTTTTGGTACAAACGCGATAAGAAGATTAGAAGCTAAAAATGATTTTTACTTACTCGAGTGGTAACCGTTCGGAAACTTGATAGTTTGAAAAAAAAAACACATCTTCGAGACTGAACATTCGTCATGGCTGCATTCATCCTTTCTTTTTTGTCCGTGATTAACACTATAATACGTCGTCAGACAAAGGAAACAAGATAACATGATGTTCAATAGTAAAGCTGTGGGGCCATTTGCGGCTCAGAAAATGATAGTTCACGCCCCTATCATCTGAAAACAAAGGAATTCGGCCAAGTATAATTAACTCTAATAAATTTTAATAAACGACATAGTGTTTAGAAAGCAATTAAAAGAAGAAACTTTGTTAGCTTTTTGATAAAACACTCAAGACTAAGCAAATACATTTCAAGATTTTAAATGAACATGATAAAAATAAATTTAATAAAGAAATACACAATTTTTACATACTCATTTGTTTCCCAAGTAAATTTAATGTATTTAAATTAATAAATCTTTAAGAACCAGCTAGAATTCAAGCTCTTCAAGTCAGGACGTTGAGGAGTCATTACGGAAACGGTAAATGCTCAGCGTTATCTAACGCTTCTGCGGGAGACTGCCGTGCCATGTTTAATTCAACGAGGTCAGATTTCGAAAGTCACGCTCATGCAGGATGGAGCAACCAGTCACACTGCTAACCCGGTCAAGGCATTTCTGATACAGACGTTCGGGGAAGACATAATCGTTAGCAGGCGCTGCAGGTACCCATAACCTCCTCGGTTTCCAGATTTAACACCGGCAGACTTCTGGTTGTGGGAATATTAGAAATCTTACGTGTATCTATCCGGTCCATCAAGTCTGTCGGAACTGAAAGGTGCGATCCGCAGAGAAGTATCCTGCATACATCCGGACATGTTGGACTCTGCCGTTGCTGGATTTGTCACTCGTCTGGAATGTCTTCTCCCCTGTGGTGGTGGTCTTGTGGAACATATTCTGGTGTAATAAAGTTGTGAAAGTTTTCTTTTCATTATTTATGCATTGTTTCTTTGATTTGCGTACATCAGCGCCACCTACCGGATGATTTTCAAATAATTTTTTTTCTAGCTTAAAAAAAATCCCGTGACACACTAATGCTGATCCTGCAAACAGTTTTTTTTTCGTTCATTTCTCCGGATTTTATGAATTTTTAAAATTTTTACGGACTTTTTGCCCACCCTGTATATATATATATATATATATATATATATATATATATATATATATATATATATATATAAAATCTTTTTTAAAAAAAATAAATAAGGAAAGTTTTCTCCAAAGAAATGATTTTTTAAACACTTATATTGAAAAAAATGTTTTGAGCATGAATTATTTAAGATAAACTATGAAATTATGTACTAAAATAAATATATGTACTCGAACCAAAGCCGTCATCGATTCTAAGCCGCATCCCAAATTCTCTTCACGCTATTCAGAAAAAAAACATAAAAATGTGTGAGAAATAATTAAAAAAATTAATAATTACTTTATTTGACCAGCATTAAAAACTTTCAAATACATACATGAATCTATAATTACTCTAACCGTCAGTATCATGTTTCGAAAATAGTTCGCCACTTCCATTGTCACGTCTGACATCGGAATGGGTGCCGGCGTCGTCATTTTCCCACACGCTGTCGTCTACCGTGTTATCCAATGCATTTGTTACGCAGTATTTTTTTAAAAGAATGAAAAAAAGAAGAATTCAAAAGAATTATTAAATGTTGTTGATTATTTACAAGAAAAAATTATATCATTTTGTTTATCCCATCGACGTATATTTGTTTCATTCGTGCCAAATATTCAGAGGCCGCAGATCTGTTTTTGTCCTTTTCTGCATATAGAATTTTCCTCCCTTTTCCTGCTTGCATCATAGTTCATGCTTTACTGATACTTTTGATGGTTAGATGTTTAAAAGAAAGCGTATACAAAAAAATTCATAAATAAGAGTAGACGGTTATGTTTAGAATAGACTGAATACAGAAGAAAAATTACTGATTGGAATAAGTCAGCGATGCAAGTGGAGAGAATGAGAGGTTATATTTTTGCTTTTGAAAAGGAGGGAAACTCAATTTCTTCCATCAAACAAATGTTTTGCTTTCCATTCTAAGCCACACCCGATTTTCAGTAGCATTAACATAGTGTGGCTTAGATTCGAGTAAATACTGTAAGATATTATATAAAGATATGTATTTAAATATTCAACTAGACCAAGCAATTTTATAAACAATAGAAAACTAAAATTTTAACTCATTTTAAAAGATTTAAGAATTTAATGGTGAAGAGTAACACCATTTTTCACAGCGTAATTAATCATTTGAGCTACTCAAACGAAGCCAATCCATTTTCAGAGACTCAAGATGAAACCAATCAATTTTAAATTAACATATCTGATTACTTTTTCAATACGTCTCATTGGCCATTGTAGTGACACATGACTTAACCTTTCTGAAAGGGTGCGAAATTCTTATTAATGCGCTTTTGAAGTGTCCGGACAGCAAAAAAGTCTCAAAAATGAACTCTGCTAAATAATATTTCTTTCGAAAGCAAATGAAGGAAAATTTTTGCGAGATGTAATACCCGTTTAAGCAATCTACTACCTAACTCAAGTTAATTCAAGAAGTCGAGTGAGAGAGTGAATATTAACGTCGCACTGTTCAGCTACACGAGGGCTATTGGCGCCGGACCAATTCTGAACCATGGTCAAGTGACGTGGGCGACACCTGAGCTGTCACCCCCTTTCCTAACTACTTGAAGAAGTCGAAGAGAATGCATGTTCTTAAAAGCACTCTTAAGTTGTGACAGGTCTATACGTGTACCTTCTTTTAATCATCTTAAGAAATCTTTGGGCTATCAATTCGCGTTTATTCACAACCAACCTCTCGAAGAAGAAATCGTGATATAAGTAAATAAAACCTACTATATATAGTCTAGGTTTTTTAGCTAGATAGAAGAAGGAGAAATAGAGAGAAAGTAAGGAGATAGGTGAGAATGATACTGATCAGGTATCATTCAAATTTATAGTCGTATTTCAAATATTAGATAGACGGAAGAATTAAAATGGCGATTGATCACTAGGATTTAATTGGTGTTCAAATATTTGGGATAGTAGAACTAATCCTAGAATAAGAGGATCGATAATTATAGTCCTATCATAATTCGTGCATCTCGCTGTTAATCCACACATATTGCTTAAATTGAGACATTCTCTTCTTGTTGAAATTACTTGAATTGAGTTGGTAAATAGTTTGATCAATAAATAGAGGGATTTTAGTATGTTTGGTATTCCTTCTCTTCCTCCCATACTTCTAGATGTGCAAGAGAGAGAGCGAAATCTCTCACAAAGTTTTCTGGTAAAATTTTAAGCGGCTGATTTCTGTCAGAGTAATGATGTATTAATTTTTTTAAAAAAATGTGGTTAATTAATTAGTTTTGCATTTTTAATGAGAAAGATCGATTTCGTGAATTTTCACACCATCATCATACATGAAAATTCAAATTCCGTCTACAATATATGGTTGTGTATGTGACGAATCTGTACGGAACCTTTCCACTAATATTCTTAGGCGTCTTTTGGGGGATTATAAATTCGCCTATATTTCCAATCAACTCCAAAAAGCAAACGGGATATGCAAAGTAGATAGGGTGTTTAAGTAGAGTGTTGTAAGCTAGCAAGGATAAAGGCTATTGAACCAGCAGCAGTAGGATTCAACTGAACTGCGATATTGAAGAGTTACGGTTAGTAATCTACGAAGGCATCTTGTGAAGATGCCTAAGTATTGTCAGGTGATATAATATAGTTTATAATCGCTTAAAACAATCGTTGGTTTAATGAAATTCGTTTAAGTTAATTAAAGCTAATAATTCGAGTTACGTGTATTTTTCGGACCTCCTGTTTTGGTAGACCTTATATGATCTTGCGCATAATTATTGATTAATTTCATAATTCGTAATTTAATTTAATGTTAAAGGTAAATCCCTTTTGTTTGACATAGCATAGAAATATTATATGTAATTAGAGTTTCTGATGTTTGAATCAATATAATAAATACAAGCTATTACTATACAAATGGTTCTTAATGATTCTTTCCCTCAAATTAATCTTGGTGTCCAGGGTGGAACCCAGGAGGGGGAGGGGGTTCTAACATTTATAGAAACAGAAAACAAAATTTTTGAGAGATAGTTTATTAGTTAGATTTAATAGAATTAGGTACATAAGTGAGCTGATATAATGCACATATTACCTCAAAACGATTATGGTTAACACATTATATGTGCTGCTCCTCAACGAAGGAAATTCGAAAAAATAGGTACAAGAATTAACACAAAATAGGTTCAAAAAAGATAATGGTTACGGTTATACAACTTTAGGTCTCTGCTGTGGTTATACAACATTCATAATTTGAAGTTATACATAAATTTATTCACAACGTGAAAGATTCATAAATTAACTACTTTCACCCATCCTTTATGCTGGAAACGAAATAGATTATGAATATTTCGAGGTTCTTAAATTCTCATGAAATGTTGTTTTCAGTTCTTGAATAGTTTCAGTACAGGAAAGGAAAGTTCTATTTGCTCTCCTACGAGCAATCTACATTTTATCTTTAGGTTTAAAACATTGAGATTTTGTTAATCACACACACACACACATTTCCTTCGACGAATATATTCACTTTCGAAAAATTTGTTTGCCCTAGAAATCTTTTTTGGATGAGCTTATCATCGATAGAAATGAAATCTGGTGCAAGTTAAACTAGAAAAAGATGAAGATAGGGCTTCAACATTCCATTTGTGTTGCCTCAAGTAGTAACACAGCATATGTAAAAGATATTGACGTCTGAGATCGTCCTACTTGTGAGTGATGTCTGCACAAATAGTCAACCTTTCACTGTTTTCGCCTCTTTGGATCTTTCAGAGCTTTTACCTGATCCTCAACTCCCTCTACATCAGCGGTTCTCAACCTTTTTTGCACCGGGTCACATACATATGACAACTGTTTCACACGGGCCGCAACATGAGAATGAATCGAGGGGGGGGGAGGCTATAAGACCAAGGACATTTAAAAAGTTGAAAATGGATCAAAATATCGATTATTTTGGATTTTTTTATTTTAAAACTGTGTTAAATTCCATCAAAATACTCAGAATAGTTTTATGCGTTTTTTACTGTTATGTGGCTACTTCGATTTCCTTTCATCAATTATCTCAAGCCCCAATCCCTCCCCAAATATTTTGTTACTGTTGCAAAAGTTTTTGTAAGAAAGTCGATTCATTTCGTTCTGCAAGACAGCCTAAAAAAACAAAAAAAAAAACCAAAAAAGAAGTGGTATAGTGACGAGCAAAATTACATTTTCAAGTATATCATTTCCACGACGAATCAAACAAGTTGTTGATCCATTTTTTTTTCTCTACGAAATAGTTAAGATCCCAATTGTCTTGAAACAACATATATTTTTTAGATACTTTTCGCTTGGAAAAAATAAGATTTAACTTAAAATTAGTTTCACCCGCGTGAAATGGTCGTTACTTCCCTGTTATTTGTTAAAACTAACCATAAAAATTACAAAAAGAAAAAAAGTTGTTCCTTTATTCATACTAGCACGACTTCATTGGCAAAATTATTATATGGGATTGGTTTTTTGATAGAATTTCTCGCTAAAGTTTTAATACATTGTTCTCAAATAGTTGAATTTGTTAGGGCCACTAGGAAAGGTCCGGCGGGCCACATGTAGCCCTCAGGTAGCTCTAGATGATGTAACTTCATGCATCAACGGTTAGTGTAAATGTAGGCTAATTATTGAGGTCTCTCAATGACCCTTGGTCTAATGCCGATGTTTTTTTTTCTCGTGGTAAACGGGTTCTTGCGCTCACAAAAGAACTGGGTGGAAACATCCATGAATATGATATCAAAACGAAGTTGAACAAATGAATAAAATCTAAGGATTGTGCAATTCAAAAGATTATAAACCCAGACTTAACAAATGCTTGAACAATAGCAGAAACACTGAAAAGAAACAAATTATGCACAGAAAATTTGTAAACGGCGTTTAATTAATCTGAAATGTTTTGAATGAATACAAGACACTGTTTGTTCACTTTTCGAAAACGTTAAGTCCATTGTTTATGTTTATAAAATTGAAGTTGCAGTTTGCGTGTCTTCCACATATACAATGAATAAATTCATTTCATTATAATAGAATGTCATATGTCCAATATAAAATAACATACATTAAAGAAAAGAAAATAATAAAAAATTAAGAAACTCCATATAAATATAAAAATGCAAATGTGTAGAAGAGACTCTCAATTTTTCTAAAAATAATATTTATATGAAAATTTTGAATAGGTTTCAGAGGAGTTTCAACTGTGTAAAGATAATGGAGAATGGGAGGATAAACTAATATATATATTTCCAAATATTATGCAAGAAAATGGAACAGTGAACTCAAACAGTTTTAAAGAAACGATATTAATTTTTAAGTATCACATAATAGTATTAGATTAAAAAAAAGCAGCTTGATCTCAAAATTGAAATCCCTATTAAAATTTCTAACTATAAAATAAAATATACAGTAAATTAGAATTTTTTTACCATTTTGAATTAGTTTCCTAAGAATGCATATTTTCTCATTTTATGTATCTTGCTACTTTGAGATCAAAAAATCAAATTTTAGTGCATTAAAGTTATGTATTGTAAAAACATGGATTGACTGCAAAATGTGTACAATAAAAGCTTAAAAATTCTTTAATGTATTTTACAGAAAATGAGCTACAACTAGAAAGCATCTTTTGTTAATTTTATTTTTAAAATTGGTGTTGTTTATTCCTATAATGAAGAGAGAAAATGTTAAGTTATTCACAAAATATTCCTTCAATTTAAAAAAAAATCTACATTTTATCATTATTTTAGTTAAAATTAATTATTACATTTTTGTTTATAATTAATTATTCGTTTTTTTATATTATAACAAGGAAAAGTAAATTTATAAATTTAGTTTTCTTTGTTTTTGATTACATCTAATATGTAAGTAAGAATTACGAGTATAAATTTCTCTTTAATAAAATTAAAATAACTAAAAAAAGTTTTGAAAGTCTCATAACTAAACAAATAAAGAATTTCTTATTTTTGTTCTAAACGGCGCAATGGAAGCAATGCAGTAATAAACTATTCACCAAATTGATTCATTAGAGCAAGATTGTGATTTTTCCCTTCCAGTTAATAGCTTCTTTTTGAAGTAAACACAGCTAAAATTTATTTAATTTTTGAATATTATGCCCTTAAATATTTCATTAAGCTAATAACAAGTGTTGTTATTCATACAGTAAATTTAGATGGAATTTGAAACCTCATGCCCTTTTATCTTAATTGTTTAATTTTCTTTTTAACTAGGAAAATTAGTATTTTTGAGTCAAGTTAATGAATACTTCGAGATTTGTGTGTGTGCAAAAGTTAAAAATAGATACTCAACAATCAAGTCTTTAAAAAAATATTAAGAAATAAAATTTCCTGTTTTTTAATTTTTTCACAACTTTCCATTGAAAGATCGAACCTCCAATAAAAATAAACCTTTCCAAATATTAATAAATACATACTAGTACTTCCAAGGTGTTTCATAGCAAGTATGCTCTGTCCTGACGGTGTATTTTTCCATCCAGAATTGCCAGTACATGTGTATAAATAAACAGATCTTTCTGCCTATCTAAAGCAACTAGAACTAGAGAGAATTGAAGAGATACCAAATAACGCCATTCAGAGTTTTACGGTTGGCAGTAACGATGATTATTATCAATCTGGCAGAGAACTTTACATCAAATTGCAAGTCCATAACTTAAGAATCTGGAGGAGAAATCTAGACGGTTGCTCAGTTTTTCGCAGTGAGCTAATAACCATTGATGTCTTGCATCTCTTCTAAGCACTTGGCTGTCTTGCATCTCTTCTAAATAAAAAATAAATTTAGATACTGTCTGATAGAAGTGCAATGTAACACTGGTCCAATTGGTAAAGTGTGATAGATAATGTTGGAGTGTCAATACTCAACAAGTTAAAGCTATTTTCTACATCGCATCAGATTAATCTGTAGTGGATTTCCTCCCACGTACATCTTGAGGGAAATGAGATTGTGGACACTTTGACCAAGGCTGGCGCTTGCGAGTCTCCAGAGCCGTCAGCACTTCTCAAATTTTGGAGATTTTCTCAAAAATTAAACACCAGAATAAGACCGCTTGGATTTTCTCCCCTGAGCACCCATTTGTGTATCAGTGTTCTCGTCCTAGAGGCGCTCTGACTCACGGTTTTAATAGACAGGAAAAACTATTCTAGTCCGCTTTCGAAGTAGTCAACTTAAATCAATGAAATTTTCAGAAGGATTGTAATGTGTATCAACTGTTCTTCTGACTGTTCTTAGTCATGGACCTGATCTAACACTGCTGGCCAATGTGGGCGTGCAACAGCAACAACAACAGGGCAGATGTTTTAATTTCGTAAGACATTACATTTCAGAGAAACATTTCAAAATTAAAACCTTTGAATGGCACATTCTGCGCAATAATAAGTACGTCATATTCAAGACTCTAAATAATAAGTAATATTCCAGAATGTTGCAGGAAAGACATTTAAATAATTTAATTTCTAATGAAACACAGTAAATGAAAAAGCAAACTATTTAATACTCTATTTTTAGGGAGGGGGAGGGGATAAGTAGGACATTATTCAGCTTACTGTATTTCTAACTCTAAACTATTTCAATGCAATTTTAACAAAACTAATTTAAAGAATTACAGCATACAGTGGTGGCCAAAATTGTGGACACTTTTTAAAAATTCTTACGTTTTTTTTAAGTTTGTATGCCTATAGAAAATGTTACGTTGCACAAAATGCTATTTTTAATACCATTTTAAGGAGAATTTAATACTAATTTCAATACAAAAAAATTCAAATATTTGCAACGCAAAAAAGTTATGTTGCAATAACTGTTGATATACATTAGATACTAATGATAGCATTGAGTTATCATAGCTTAGTGATTGATTGATTGATTGAATATTAACGTCACACTGTTCAGCTACACGAGGACTTTTGGCGACGGACCACGTAATTTGAACCATGGTCAAGTGACGTGGACGACACCTGAGCTGGCACCCCCCTCTCCTAACTATCGCACCACACCAACGGGAGGACGTTTCAGCTCTCGACAGATTTAACGTGCATCGCTGCCCTACACGGCGGGTCTTTAGTGGTACTGGGCTCGAACCCGTGACAAAGCAAGCCACGGTCCGATACCTATACCATCGATATTTCATTTTTGTATTACAACTTCACATCGATGTTTCATTGAGCTAAAAATAGTTTTAAGCTCTTCCTTCGTTATTACATGATGCCAAAAAAATAATTATATCCTCAATTAGTTCCTTTTTTTCATGCATACCTCATTCGGACAAGAGTTTTCAAACGGTACCGCAAGTTTCGATAGAATGGAGGTCAGGACAATAACTCAATGATCTTAGAATGGTACTAAACTTTTAATTACTTTACTGTGTGGTAAGGAGCAGAATCTTGTTGAAAAATAAATGAAGCATTGTTGACAAATAGATCCCTGATGAAAGGCAGAAGTTTGGGTTCTATAATGGTGACAATGTATTTTATGACATTCAGTGTTCCATCGATGATATGAAGGTAACCGATACCATCTATTGATATGCATGACTAAATGATAAAACTCTGTTTATAATTTCCAATTGCCTGGATGCTGTCAGGATGTAGCATTTCTGCTATTTTATGTCTTACATATTTCAGGAGATCCCGAATAACGATATTTTAGTTGTGTCCCTCTATATAACTTGCGATCAATATTCATTTGTCCAGTTAATGTGTTCTATTGCCCACTGTAGTCACTTTTAGTGCTGCTTGAAATTGAGATGCGATTTTTTTCTTAGAATTCTACCTTTTAGTCATACATCTGCTAATTTACTTCTTATTGTTTTTGAGCTGACAGAAACACCAGCATCACTTAGATCATTTCTGATAGATGTCCATTAAATTTTTATCTCTGAAATATAGTATTTTTGTTCTTCTGTCATCAACAGATAGGATGCACCTTTTTCAGCCTTTTCCTGCTTTTTTTTATTAAATTTGTCTCCTGACATCTTTTTAATCTCCAGACATAGTCACTGAACTATATCCACCTGTTATGTAACTTTTTAACAAAGGAGAAACAACTTTCTCGTCACACATGTGTTCAATCATGCTTTTTGACTAAATAGCATTGTTATCCTGGTCAGGAAACACAGTCCTGACCTCAATCCTACCGAAAACTTGCGGCACCATTTGAAAACTCTTGTCCGAATCAGGAACGCATGAAATAAAAGGTAACTAATTGATGATATAATTGTTTTCTGGCATCATGTAACAACGAAAGAAGAGCTTAAAACTATTTTCAGCTCAATGAAACATCGATGTAAAGCTGTAATAAAGAATAAGGCGACCTCACTAAGCACTAATAACTCACTACTATCATCAGTATCTAATGTGTATCGATATTTATTGTAGCACAACTTCTTTTGCCTTGAAAATATTTGAATTTTGGTTTTTGTACTGAATTTAGTACTAAATTCCCTTTAAAATGATACAAAATACTTAGCATTTTGTGCAACGTGACATTTTCTATAAGCATACACACTTTAAAAACTAAGAATTTAAAAAAGTGTACATAATTTTGGCCACAGCTGTAAGAACATAAAGTATCTTCTTTATGAACTTACGCACAAAGAAAAAAGACAATCCTATATTTTTGAAGCATTCTACATCTTGCTTTAAAATAAAGAAGAATTAAGAATTTAATTTTTTCCTAAAACTCTAGCAACGACTAGCTTAACTGAATGTGATGCATGGCAAATAAATATTTTCGTTCCCATTTTTCTATTCCTCTTAAAAACGTGTTTTGCTTGAAAGCTGTGCATTATTTTAAAAACTAGGCTCGACGAAAATTTGAAACTTGGAAACAAATATTGCAAGCGGAGAAAATGCAATTTATTTAAAATGCATAGAATGAACCTACCGGGAATTAGAAAAAACATGGCTTTAGCAAATCGAGGTTTTCCCATGAAAACAGAGACAAATTAGGTTATTAAGTATTTTAAAACTCTGGGGTTAATATTTTCTAGTCTAGCATCAAATGCATTTCCAAGTGAAATTTTTAATAAAATTTTATTGTTGATGTAGCTTATTGCACTTTAAAATCGCATGTAAATGTTTCATCATTTAAGTTTTTGAAAGTTGTAGATACCATTTGATATTTACAAACAAAACAAGTATCCTGCTCTTAATTTAAAGAAATGGAAACGGAGTATAAATGCAAGAAAAAAAATCTCAAACGATATAAAAATAAATGCACATATATAACTGAATAGAATGAATAATTTTTCCTTTTGAATTTATGAATTGTTTATTACTGCAAAACGAAGCGTAAAATGAAATTTTGATTTTGCTAATAAGAAGTAAGTAAAATTATTTAAACCAGTATGCTAAATAATTATATATTTATACCCTCACATAGATTTTAAATAAATTTAACGTTCACGTTCTTAATAAGTGCATTCAGATTTATTTTCATACGTTTATTATAAATTGATAAGAAAAATTCCTGTCAAATAAAAAAAATCTAAAGTTAACATTTTTTCAATCTTATTCCATGCAAATAAAGAACATTTTTCAAATACTTGAATTTAAAATAAATAATTTTTAATTGTTTATTTTCAAACAATGAAATATTTTTTTTAACTTTAAATGTTTCCATTTATCAGTTTAATTTTTTTTAAACTTTTCCTAACGAAATAAAACATGGAGTTTGTTATTAAATTTAATTTTCTTATAGAATGTTATTGTTAAATTGATTACCATTAAAACACATAACAAAAAAGCATGCCTTGAAGTAAAATTTTCATGTATTTGTATTTTAAATTTTAGATCATAATGGTTCACATCATCAGAGCTCAGGTGTCTCCCTCTAGGAAGGAAACTGGGCGTCAAAAATACCTGCCGCTATTGATATCTGCCTATAGGGTGCCGCACTAAAAGGAAATACCTGCTTTCGGAGAATGTAATCGGTAGACTGATGAACTCTGTTAATAACTGTTCATAATCTGACATTCGAAAAAAAAAACTTTACATCATAATAATTTCTGTGAGCGTTTCTTTTAACTTATTGTGTTAAATTAATTGTTTAAGTAAAGAACTAGGCTAAGTTAAAATTATAATACAAAATTTTAAAAAATAAGGATTTATTTATAATCGTTAATCAGTAAAATCAGTAATAATCACTATTGATTCTTGAAATGCTCTAGAATTCGAATAACTTAACTCAGTGGCGCAACAACCCCTGAGGGCCAGGGCCTCGGTGTCCCTCTCAGTATTCGCGACCTGAGGCCTTGAAGTGCATGAGCAGATGTTCTGTTCGGATGGTCAGTTTGACGCGAAACCCCCAGTGTTAAGTTCCCAAGCAAGCTTAGTACTCATTTATTGACCTATTAAAGGGATGGAAAGCTGAGACAACCTTGCCCATCCCAGGGTTAGAACCTCGGACCTGTGGTGAGGAAGCGCGATGCACTAACCCCTCAGCCACTGGGCTTCAGAATTCAAATAAAATTACAAAACTTTATTAGAATTTATTCGAAATTAATTACATTCGTGATTTAAATTACTGTTGGTAAATTTTTTTCGAGTAATTCCTAAAGTTCAGATGTGAACCAACTGCATAAAAATAAAAATTTTATATAAAAAAAAAGAAAACAAACACACACACACACACACACATATATATATATATATATATAATTGAACTTTTGTACATTCGAAACATACAACTGTCGTTTTACAAACTTACGAATTACGCCCAAATCGTAACGTCCCAATTTAAAGAAAATAGTGAACAAAAAAACAATGAAAACAAATCGAAGTAAGACAATAGAACAGTTAAATATTTAAACATTTTTGGCGTAATTTCCAAGCTGTGAGATTACTTGTTCCTTTGGGTAAAACGTGTTATGATGGGGGAGATTTAAGGAAAGTGAAAAAAAAAACTAGTTGAGAAAAAATGTAGGTCCACTTCCAGTAAAAATTGCCCTTTGACTCGCAATTGATGCATCATTGTCAGCTGTTTGGAGATTTGGAACCTCTCACAAAAATTTAATGCTCCCCTATTTTTATGAGTTCAACACTTGTGCTGCTTTTTTTTCTTTCTTTCTATATACTTTCCATTATTTTAGACATTACAAATTTCAGTGATTTTAGCTTATTGTGTTAAATATCTCATTCCTCTCTACATCTTTTATTCTCAAAATACTTACATTGAAATAGGAAATCTATGAATATTTAACCATTGATACACAAAGATTTAATAAGAGTAGATCTTCAAAATCCAAATCTAAAATAATCTGAAATACTCTATCATCGAATTTTAAAACACAATTTTTCGAAAAAACATTGTTGTAAGATCGGATTTTAAATGAAAGATAACAAGTAATGTATATATAAAAACAAAGTCGATTCCTAATGAGGTCAACAAATAAAATTTTATTTTTGTTAACTCAATTTAGTTAATGGATTAATAGTCGAAAAAAAAACTATTTTTACATCAAATGTCATCCCCCCCACTACGATTTTAAGAAAAAGTTTTTTTTTCCCTAGTAGATAAAAAAAATAAGTATTTGAAGCCAATAAAAAAATTCGTTAGAAAAACGTAATGGTGCCATATGTTGCAGCTAGTTCGAACTCAGAAATGACAAAGAAAATAAATTTAAAATAAAAACTAATAAAATTTGGTTAATGAATTAATATATTTGAAAAATATTGTGTTAACATCAAGTGCTATCCACACTACAATTTTTTTAAAAAAATGTATTTCAACTTGAATGGGTGAATAAAAAGTATTTTATTAACGATTGAAAATTTAACAAGATATATATTTATATGTATATATATATATAGAGAGAGAGAGAGAGTGAGCTAAACGTAGGAATTGAAAAATGTATACGCGCACGAGTGTTAACGTAATCAAATAAACAAGTAATTTTTTTTTTAAAAAATGCTGTATTATTATAGAAATATATCAGTATTTTTAATTTAGTCAGTTTATAATATATATATATATATATATATATATATATATATATATATATATATAAAGAACTATCGTTATAAATATAACAATACTTCCAAAATTTGAGGAACTCGGTCGAAAAATTAAAATATATTTACAAGATAAAAATTCTGACCGGATATATTTCCTTTGCTTTTTAAAACACACACACACATTATTTTTGTAAAAACTACTTTAAAAGCTGTTGAATAAACATAAATAAGTGCAATTGTTTATGGAGAGAAATAAACCCATATATTGGAAAAACAAATGCTATATTTTTATGAAAGTTTCTAAACCCAAAAAACTACTAAAAATATAATACGAAATAGTAAAATGTAGAAATTATGTATAAGTATTCTGCTCATGGTAATGATATTAATATCAATATCTCTTTTTTCAAGCTAATACACAATTAGTTGTTTTTATTAAAAAATCTATTGCGAAATTTTATGCTAGGAAATCTAAATGTATGGCAGATGTATCTCTTCACACATTATCTTAATAGCTTACATCTTAAATTATATCTTGTAATCGATTTTATTAATATTTATTCCTATGAATTCATTGACTTCTTTATTTATTTTTAATCAGCATCACTAGGGATAAATAAATATTAGTGTCTTTCTATTCTGCAACTCAAGGGCTTTTGGTGACTGATCTCGCAATTTTGAACCATGGTCAAGCGTCGAGGACGACACTAAAAACTGGCAGCATACAAACCAACAGGAGGACGTTTGAGCTCTCGACAGAATTAACGTGCATTACCCCACTGCACAGTGGGTTTTCATCGATACTAGGCTCGAACTCATCTCAAGCCCGTAACGAGTTCGTGACTTTGACCACTAGGCTACCACGGTCACATCACCAATGATAAGCAATTCATAAAGACATTAAGTAGCTGTATATCATTCAAGGAACTCTGTTTCCTCAGAAAACAATATCCGAATATTTATGACGATAACAAATACATTATTCTATTACATAGATAAATAAGCCGTAATATTATGCACTGATTTGTTGTATTAATCAAAACCAATGTCACATTCTGCGTCATTATGGTAAATAATAAAATGCTTATTTACTCCTAAATAATGTCTCTCATTCATCACTCGGATTGGCTGAATAATAGAGAACGCCACCCTCATTTCTCATTTAAGCATTTGAAGTTGGTCAAGTGATTGCCTTCATCAATAACCTATAATAAATCTTGGATCACGAATTATTCCCCACATTTTCGAAAGCAAATCATTATAAAGCATTTTACGAAATGCAATGCTTTAAGATTTGTTGTTTTAACAACGGTTATTTGATGCTTCATAAAGGCATTAGATAATATATAATCTATAGATGAAGTCTTTGATTACGCCTAATAGAAACTGACCGCGAAGTATTGCCATATCGATTAATATTTTCTGAGATCTTATTAAATTAAATTGCATTGATATTACTCATATCGAAATATTGTAGTTAGCGATACTAACACTAGAAAGGCTGAAACTTAGTGTATATCTATATTGCCCCAAAGCAGTCGAAATGACTACATTGTGAAATAATCGTTAACGTGTAAAGAAATTCATTAAAAAAGTTAGCTGTTTTAATATTTTTTATATTATGTAGAGTAATATAACATGTTATTAGTAAATATTAACAATAAAAAAAATTTACTTCACTTGGAAAAATTTATATATTCTAAAGAATTCTAAGAAATTGTGCATTATATATATATAATTGTTTTTCTAATTGAAATTAAAAAGCAGTCAAAAGACTTTCTTGGGCAATCTAGAGTTAATTCTCAAAGTTCTATTTTAAATTTTCTTTTGAATCAAATTCCTTCCTTTCTCAGATGCTTGACAGCCCAGGGTGGGCCTTGGCTTTCTCAAGAAACTCTTTCTAGACAAGCCTTCTTTTGAATCAAAATAATAACTGAAATAATTTGCTGGATGTTTAAAAGGTGGGGGATGCATTCCCTTTGAAATGTGCTAAAAATACGCATTAAGCGTAAAAAAAGGAAAAACGCATTTCTCCTGTTATGTAATGATTTTTAAGTGATGAAACGGGAACAATTTAAGCTTTCCTTTTCAATTATCTCCTGGCAGTGAGTTATGGAGGCATAATACAATCGCTCTGAGTGAAAACTCTATCTGCAAACGATTCGCGTAGCTAGAGCTAAAGAAGACTTTTACACGACATAAACGAAGATACGCACATTCATTGTGCTGCGCTGAATTTTGTTGGGGATTGATTGCGTCAGTCAGCTCGGCAGTTATACGGTCGGTTTTACCATTAGTCGGTTAGTCTGTTTACCATTCAGTCTGCACGCAACTATCGCTTAATGACAAATGTTATATAACTTTTAATTATATATGTTTTGATTAGAATTCGGTAGGAGACTTGAATTACTTACTAAAATGATGATGAATATGTAAACAGTTTAAATTCAGTTATTGTAGTTTAAATAACTTTTATATTGGCTGCTTGTCCTAATCGTTAATTTCGAAAATGGCTTCGTTCTACTGATAACACTGCCCGTACTAATTAAAAATGCTCAAATCAAGTTTTAAACAGAATGGAAGTACTATTGATTATTATAAAATCAATTAATTAAATTATCATTAATTAAAACTGTACGACTGTATTTTCATTGAATTTTAACCTGTGTGTTTACCTACAAATTCTGAAAAGCTATTTCATCAATGAAATACAAACCTAATATGAAACGAGGTTCTATATTCAAGGCAAAAAAATAATATATATCACTCCATTCATTTCAAAAATTAAAATTTATTACGCATAAAATGTCCCAAATGTTAATTTTATACTTAAAGAATTCCTTTACAAGCTTGATTAAAAATATTCTTTAGAATTTAAAGAGTAGGTTTCTTTTAATAACTATCTACATATTGTTACGAATTTTGTGTCATATAGTGTAAATAATTTGTATCTGGATGTGTATAATGCCTTTATCTTACTCTAAATTAGATTTAATTTTAGTTAAAATTGTAATATTCACAAGAAAACGCCGTCTCTTGCGTTATAATGGTGATTCAATGGGAAATTGGCGAACTCTTGGTGATAGAGGTAAATTATTGTCATTTCTGGCGAGTTTGGAACCCTCTGGACTCTTCTAGAAATTAGTAGAGATCTATGACGTAAGCAGGTCTTTTCTCGGATTATCCGCGAGGGATATAAAAAGAGAGATGGTCATTGCGAAAGTCAGTCAGTCTGGATTTGACTAGCGGCCAGTTAGTATTGCTTTGACTATTGAAGCGATTAGTCATTACTTCGACTGTTGAACGAGTGTTTGTGAATAATCTTTTATATACGTGTATTTTAGACACCAATAATTGTGTCTGAGTGCTGTTGAAGGTGTGAAGACCTACTGAGATTTGTTTTGTGAATATTTCTGCTGAATCCATAATTTAAAGGATTAGACTTTCTAGAATAAATTGTTTACGCTCTTAAAGAACTGTCTTGTTCTTTGCGAGTGATTGTCAATAAAATCCTCAAACCCCCAATCAACGTAACAATTTTTGGTGTCAGAAGTGTGGTTTTATGCCAATAACAAGGGTGATGGATGAACAACTGAAGGCTCTGATGGAAGGCATCAATGCCTTTCAATGCCCTTCTATCAAAAATGTATATTTTGAATTAATACAAATATTAGTTTATTCACCATTGTAACGACTGCGCTTTGACACGACCCCCACCCTTCCATTCATGTCAAGTTTTACAGCTTAGAGCAGGAAGCTCGGATACAATGCACGTGGCTTTGGGGTCATTGTCTATTGTTTGGCCTCGGATCCACCACGGCACTCTGACTGGAATTCATAATGAGCATAAAGGTGCACCCCCTCGAGTGACAATTGACGGGGCTTGTCTGACGCCTAGGAGGATAAAGGGAGAAAGGCTTCAAAAAACAATGATCGCGTGATATACAAAGTATTCAGATGTCGGACAAGGCCAGGATCAGACTTTTGTTGCCCTGCCAATGAATAAGTGATGATGGGTTCGTAGTGGACCCACCCCTGCAGTTTAAAGGGTCATTTTTGTTGAGATTGGAGATCAGAGAACGGATAGCAGAGATGGGATTCAAGTCCAAAGCGGAGTTTCCTGGAGTAAGGGGAAAGGAAAGAGAATGACGCCGGTAGAGTCGTAAAATTATCCAGCCAACTTCATAGAGATCTGGGGAAGTGTCCTTCGGACAAAGCAAAGAGGTGTAGAGAATGAACTCCAACATTTAAGTGTAGTAGGTACCCCCTAACCCACAATGTTAAATTGAGCTTTATTATATCCCTGTTTCTCAGAAACTGTTAAATATAAAACCTTCAAATTTCGTCTGTATATTAATTGGGCTCTTTTATTTACACTCCGGTTAAAATGCTTCAAATATATTGTTTAATTTTTTCAAAAGATTCGTCGTAAAAGTATCACTTTGAAATTTGTGAAAATTGTTATTTTTGTTACGATAACTGTTTTTCGGCAAAATATTTTGAGAAATCTCCAAAAAGGTAGCTTCATTATATGTAGTTAGATATTATTTATGTGCAGTAAAAATTGCATCTACATTTATTCTTTAGATTCTGTGAAAAAGGTACACGCAGTTTGAAAACAATAATTTTTAGAAAATCGCATTTTTAATGTAAAAAGGCACTTCATCTCAAAAATAATGAATTACAACATGTATTTGCCCTATTTTATTAAACATTGGTAACTTCTTAATTTTTTTAGCATAAAATAGGAAACAAAAAGTCCTGAAATGTTCAAAAAATACATATATAGTATTTTTTAGTTTTTGTTCAACGAGATTTTTTTAACATTTGCATCAATTTTCTCCAATTATGTATCAATCTGTGAAGAATTTTTAGCTTCGATGAATTACAAATATCAAATTTGACTTTAAAACATCCAAAATTTAATGTAAACATGTATCAATATGTAAAAGTAATGATTTGGAAACATGTGATTTTACGACATTGCGAAAGGTATCATTATGGATTTGTATGTTTGCATGCAAACACAATTTCTAAAAGTTTCAAAATTCAAAATTTTTTCTAAACCGTACAGACTATTTCTAAAAATGTCAAAAAAAGCTGTTTTTATGTTTTTAAGTATGAAATTTGTGTATTTTTATGTATGTAACAAGCTTCTCGCAACGACAGAAAGCATTACACATCTGAGTTGTAATTAGTTACTTCTTATTGAAAAACTTTTGAATATTAAAGCTAAAAAACTTGTCTGAACTAAATATTAATATTTCCAATTAAGTGAAATATTTAAAATGTATTGTTTATTTTTCTCAAGAACATGTAAAACATAAAAGTATCACTATGAATTTAAAAAAAAAATTACGATATACGGACTCTAGTCAAATATTTTGGGAAAATCTCCAAAAAACTCACATGAATATATATAGTTACATATCAGTAACATGAGGGAAAAAATTTCATGTACATTCATACATTATATTCTAGGAAAAAAGATGAATACAATTTTAAAAACATCATTTTTGAGAAAATTCAATTTTTACTATAGAGAGCAACTTTATCACAAAAAATAATGTATTACAAAATGTATTTGTCCCATTTTATTAAACATTAGCTTCTTTAAAATTTATTTTGCCTAAAATAGTTAAGAAAAAGTCTTAAATTGTCCAGAATAGCATTTTACAGTTTTTTTACCGAGATATTTTCTAGTAATATATCAAATTTTGATGAATTTGTAGCTTTCATGCATTACTAATATCATATTTTAAAATAAAGCATCATAAATATAATGTGAAAATCTATTAACGTGGTTTTGGTATGAATTTAAAAATACTTGATTATACGACGTTTCTTAAGTTTTCGTAACATCATTATTAGGCCTTGTTGTTGCAGACAGTTTCTAAGTTTTAAACTTCAAAAGTTACTCTAAACTGGATAAAAGATTTCTCAAACAGAAAAATAAAACATGAAATTTATGTATGTAACAAGCTTCTCGCAAAGACAGCAAGCATCACATTTATAGTAACAACCATACCTTTTTCTCAGAAACTATTAAACCTAAAGACTCAAATGTTTATTTATATTAATTAGACATTATATTTATACTGAAGTGAAATTTTTCTACATACCGGGTGTCCATAATTAAACGATACTACTTCAAAATTGTGCACAGATGAAACCATTGTTCAGAAAGCTGTAAAATTATGTGTACGACATAAAGAATAGACGGGAATTTGTTTGAGCGAATAAAAAAGTTAGTTCAAAATTTCGCCACTAGAGGGCGGTTTTAATGGAGATCATATTTAGCATACATTAATACTTAGTATACATTTATAACAGATTACAAATTTTGTTACAACAATAAAGGCTCAACATGATGACCATCATTTTCAGCTACTATTTGAAATCATTAGATAGCATGTTCCACCGTTGACCGCAGTGTGTTCTGGGACATGTTAAGAACATGTCGTGAAATACTGTCTTTGAGATCAGGTAAACTTCTTGGTTGATCACGCCTTACCAGCTGTCTTAAATGGCCCCAATGCCAAAAATCTCATCTATTGAGGTCAGGTGATCGGGGGGGCCTCAGATGAAGAAATTTGCGGCTGATCACACGTTCTTCTGTGAAGTGATGTTTAAGAACGTCCTTAACACAACGTGTAATATATGGAAGAGCTCCATCTTGCATAAAAATTATGCGTGAAAGGCACTGACGTGCTTGCAGATCCGGAATAATTTTATTCCGTAATAACGATGCATATCGCTGACCAGTGATAGAACATGTTACTGGACCCCCAGCACCTAATTCCTCAAAAAAATACGGGCCAAGAATTAAAAACGTGGAAAACCCACACCACACCGTTACTTTTGGTGAGTGTAACCTAACTTGTAAGGTGGAATGCGGATTGTCTGATTCCCAAATTCGACAGTTGTGAGAAATTCCTGAACCATCCAAATGAAAGTGTGCTTCGTCTGTCCAGAGGATATTCCAAGGCCATTCTGGATCAACTTCCAAACGAGCAAGAAACTGCAGTGAGAACAGATGTCGAGTCTCGAAATCATGTGGAAGCAATTCCTGCACAAGTTGAAGTTGTATGGATAGTAACGGAGAATGTTTCGCATGATCTTCTGGAAAGTTAATCGAGGCAGATCCAATGTTTCTGCTACAAGGCGAACACTTGTACTAGCCTGCACGTTGGACGCTTTGTCCTCTTCCACCTGAAGTTCAACTTTCTCTATTGCTTCCGCAGAAACAGGTTTTTTCCTCTTCCAGAACGAACATTCAACGATCCTGTTTCTCCAAATTTGGTTACCATTTATTGAAGATTTATAGCGGTCAATGGACCTTTTCGCATCCGCTTTAATGTCCGAAATTTCCGTTGAGCAACTATTGCGGAGTTATCGTTTTGATAGAATAACTTTACTAACAACGCTCGATCTGGTAAACATAATGACATTCTGATTAGCAATACCGAGCACACTGAAAATAAACTAATCTTGCCGTAAAAGTTTATTGCTTTTATAACAGTTGCTGTGTGAAGTCGAAAAAAAGTTTGCAGTTCATTTTAGAGATTGTGTTTTTTAATGAGTATCAGTTATTGTGTTACCGTGTCCTGTGGATAAAAAAGCGATAAAATACAAATAGAAAACCGGCAATAAATGTGGCCTTCATTCAAAAGTGACCTCTAGTGGTGAAATTGTGAACTAATTTTTTTATTCGCTCTACCAAATTCCCATCCCTTTTTATGTCGTACACATAATTTTACAACTTTCTGAACAATAGTTTCGTCTGTACACAATTTTGTAGTAGTATCGTTTAATTATGGACACCCGGTATATTAATTAGTTTTTTCAAAGACACATTTTAGTTCACCAAACAATTATTATTAAGAATTTATTGAAAATTGTCATTTTTTTGTTATAACTGCTTTTTATTTAAAAGTTTTAAGAATATTTCGAAAATGTCACTGCAGTATACACAATTGCATTTAAGAAACATAGAATACATACATACAGTAAATTTACACAATTTTAAATATATAAATTTTAGAAAACAGAAATTTTGATAAAAAAAAATCTTACCCTGTCGAAATAAGTATTAGTAAGATTTCCAAATTTTTATGCATAATTCTTATATTAGCACAAATAGTTGAAACTTCAAATATTTTAAAAATATTTTTAACTCTTTACTAAGCTTTAGCAAGTTTAAATAATTAGTAATAATAACTAATTAAAACTAAATGTAAAGTGAAGAACAGACTTAAATTTAGGTAAAATCACGAAATATTAAATATAACATTCAAATTAAAACCACGCTTCCAAATTTAGCTCCAAAACTTTTTTGCATACCTAACACAGTTAAAATTGCAGTTATTTTACAGGTATCTAATGCGTATGAATAAAAATTAAATAAATTGAGACTTTGCCCCAGATTTAAAAAGACAATATGTTTATACTTATATCTGTCAAAAAAGGTGTGGTTCGTAAGCTGTATATTTTTTTATAAATCATTTTAAAGTACTTCTAATTCATATAATGGATTGTATTTTATATGATTGAAAAGGTCCTGATTTGGAGATTTTAGAAATATCAAAAACTTAAAATTGATTTTTAAAATGTTATTCCCCTACTGACTGTCCAGAGACTGAACGCACCGGCTTGGGGCAAAAAGACACTGTCATATTGCATTATTTGTAATTATTTAGTTGAGAAAATAAATTTTTTTGTTTATTTCTACAATTTAATATGAAGCCATCATCACCACGCTACCAGTCCACGATGTCACAATCCTTTTAAAGTATTACATATATATATTTTTTTGGAATAAAAGGAAAAAATTATGGGATATTTGAAAATTTAATGTTTAGATGATAAATATGTACTAAATTCGTTTTTCAAAATAAAGCACTAAAAAAAAAAACTTAAAGAAAAATGCAAATGTAACAGTTTCAAGGTTTTAAAACATATATGATTTTGTAAACGATTTCGTAGCAAGAAGGTATCGTTTCTGGTGTGTATCGTAATTCTGACATATATATAACATTTATATAAAATATGCCACATCAAAATACTTATATAAAATCCTACTCCATACTTTTATGAGGATAATTTCTTCTTATAAGATTTATAATATACTATATATTCGTAATATATAATAAAGTATGGCAGAATATTCGAAAGGGTTGGTAGAAATATATTCATAAAAATCGTAAATTTCTACGATTTAAGCAAGATTTTGACTATACCTGTTTAAGTTCCTAAGCAACTAGAATTAAGAAAGTAATACATTTGGGTCAAATAAAATTCATTCGACTTAAAAATAAATTTAGAGTCTAGGATAAGAAAACGTGACATAAAAATGGTATGTAGAAATTTTGCTTCCATTAAGTAAAGTAACGACAAGTAAGTAAAGTATTAAAACATAAATTTTTGTTGCAAGGAATAATATAGTTAAATTTTATATAAGTAAGACATATTAAAATATTTTATACTACAAAATGTGCCTACACATGGAACCGATGTTCATTTTTCAAATATTCCATATAAGGGTAACACTTCTACATTTTTCAAATATGTGAAAGATTGTGTATATAATGCATAAAATCATAAACAGTTTAAAAGATGGTTATATTAGTGCTGCAGTGTATGTTTGTATGCAGTAAACTGCAGTATATAGTAAAGCGTATGAAGTAAATAAAAGATATATTTATAGAAAAAAAATTGAAAGGAAAGCTATACTTTGGAATAAATTATGTATATAAAATACCAGTTACGCATGTGCATCATGAAATATGACTCCCAAGTTTTATATATTGCTGCATGAAGCTATAGTGCTGCTGTGATTGAAGTAAAAGCAATTTGCAGCTCTATATAAGAATGTGATTGAATTCTCGGATAAAAATGCATTATTTTCAAATAGAAAGAGCTATTTCAATGTGTGTGTGTGTATATGTGTATGTATGTGTATGTGTGTGTATATGTGTATTGTGTGTGTGTGTGTTCAACTCTTGCATCTTTACAATGTTTACATTAACTATAACAACACATTGGGATTTAAAAAAGATTTCTATGTATATATATATAAACCATTCTAAATTATTATATATTTTTAAAAAGAAATCCATGTTTGATGTTTGAGAATAACATTATTAGAAAATAAGCATGTATTGTCTTACCCTAAAACTTAATTCAAAAATATGAACTTCGATAATTTAAGATTATTATGTAAAGGCCTTTTGTGCATCAAGTAGAGTAAATTTTCTTGCATTCGAATTTTTAAAAAATGTTTTTTATTATTTTTAAATACAAAAGTCACATTAAAAAACTTATTTACTTTCCTGTGCTACAAATTGCGTGAATTTTTTATTCAAGCAGTTTATGCCGTAAAATATACACGAACTCCAAACTGATGTTTATCCTTCAAATATTCCAGATCACGGGAACACATCTAAATTTTTCAAACGTATACACTATTGCGTATAATGCATGAAGGTATAAAAAGTTTAAATAATGGATATATTTGGATCGCAGAGTATGCTTGAAAAATCCCATATGTAGTAAAACTTGACGTATAAATAAGATATATTTATAGGAAAAATTTGGAAAAGAAAACAATACTTTCGAGTAAGTTATGTATACGAAATACGAGTACCGCATACATTACAAAATATGACTCCCCAGTTTTATGTTTTGCTGCACGAAGCTGAAATGTTGTTGTGATTGAAGCAAAAGCAGTTTGTGGTCCCATATAAGAATGGGAGTGAATACTCGGCAAAGCAAATTGCATTATTTTCAGATAGAAAAAGTTATTCCAATTTTCAATGCTTGCATTTTACAAGGTACCCTCTAAAGAAATAATTTAAATACTTTAAAAGGCAAGATATGCTTTTCCCCACCTCACAATTTCCTTCATAATTCACTTTATTAAGAAAAAGTTACGAGCAAGAAAGGTCTTTGCTATTTCAGAAGTTGATTTAACTTTTCTAAAACGAAGAGGAGAAGGGACCATTACAGTGTTCTTCAGCAAACCAAATCATGTTTAATTCATCTCGGATAAAAACTTGGGCCAATTGTTCTCTCATTTTCCTTTTACCTCTAGTTCAAGTAGAATTGTCCCGAATTTTCCAAAGTTTGTTGAAAAGTAACATGCGGAGAAAGGAAAAGAGTAAACTTCTGGTCTTGAAAGCAATATTTTGAAGGTAACTTTTCATAAACGTCGAATCTTTTTAGACAAAATAACTCTCGAGTAAGGAGTATACCATTGGCTACCATAACATTACACTTAAACATGAGAGGTAGTTTAAGGCTTCCATTTTGTAAAGCAACCAGACAATTAATTTAATGACATTTGTTTAACTTAAATAAATTAAAAAATATTTAATTTTAGATTTTTGGAATAATTTTTTTGGTATAAATGAACGATTTTGTTTCTTGCTGTGTCTAATGATTTTCCTTATTTTTTAACTATTCTTAAATAAATAAGTAATGTAGTATGATTGAAAACATGTTTATTTAGATTGTGGATTTTTTAATGTTGGTTTTCATTTACTTCAATTAAAATAAGAAACACATCCATAATGAGGTTTTCGTCTTGAAGCTTAAAAAAAATCTGAAAGTTTGTCGGCAATAGAATTTTTTTGATATCATTGTCATGTATCTTTTGTAAAGGTTTAAAATTTCAAAAGGCATATTTCAAGTTAACTTTTTTTCTGAACCAAATATTTGACGTATAGAAAAAGTAACCACTGAACAAATGCATAAAAAACGAGCGTTTTTGTCTTAAGATATAAGTTTTTCAAAAATATTTCAAGATCATAACCTCTAATTAAAATAATTCTTACGCATTCATTACTAATTTCCATAAACAATTTAAAACCGTTTCTGAGTTAGCTAAGTAGAACGAGATGGATTTTTCTTTATAATCAAACAAGTTTGTTTTGGATTTTTATGGATAAAAACTTTCTTAACATGTGATCACCAAAAGAATCTAAAGAAATATTAATCACAGGAAACTTTTTTTTTACTTAGTTTCTATCTTTCATTTACCTAAATTCAAAGTTATGATTTTCGCATTTTGAGTATTCAGGGGGTATTCTTATTCTAAAACATATATATATATATATATATATATATATATATATATATATATATAAAAGAAATATGTATTATGTATAAAAAAAGAAATAATAGATAATTAGCATAACAAGAAATAGCGTAATAAAAATATAAAAGATGAACATGAAGAACAAAATTATAGAGAAATAAAAAAAAGAAAGAAACTACAAAAAAGAAGAACCTAGCGAGTCAGAAAGCAATTTCGGACTTAGGACCGAATAATTGGGTTTAAACTAGTTTGAAGGCGCCAAACTTCCCCCTTTGCAACTCGGTAGGAAAAAACCAAATAAAATAAAATAAACAAAAATTCAGAGTATGGATAACTCAGAGAGTATGATAAAACCACTCACTACTATTATGTAACAAACTCTCCCAAACTCTTAATGCAGAAAAATCGCAAAATAATTACGTAAGAAAAGTAGAAAAATGCCAAAATATTTACATAAGAAAAGTATCTTTCAAAAAATAATTTAACAAAATTTCTTTACTCACAGAGCTTTTACGAAGAGAATCAAGCGTCTTGACATCAATGAAAATCAATTATTCACCAAGTTAAAAAATTCGAATATACATAAACACATCTTTTGAGCTAACTTTTAAACCAACCAGCAAAGACAGGTATCAAAAAAGATGACAATCAAATATGATAGAATTTGAATTGGTTGATTGTCAAAAATGTAAATTTGCTAGGCTCTAATTTGGTTGGTTGTCAACAATGTGTAAGATGTTCAGGATGTGTGTGGAAAAAATGTAAACTGTGATATGAGTGTTATGAAATAATCTTCACAGCAAGACCACTAACATGCTGACTTTGAAATCCTATTGTTGTGTGGTGGTTTTGGAATTCGAAGTAGAAAGACGGTTATAACGTATTTGTGATGAATATAAGTTCTTAAGAAATTAAAAGGGTATTCATGATCTAAACAACATTGAAAAAAAATTATATTATTGTATTTATCTATTTTGTGGGTAGTTAAGTTATCATTTCTAAATAAAAAATTCAAAATGATATTTCTGTAAATTGATATATGCAAGTTACTATTCCATACAGGAATTTTAATTATATGGAACTTAAAGGAATCTCTTTTGTCAAAAATGTTACTGACTACATTATTGTTAATAAGATGCAAGTCTAAATCCAAGAATTCCACCATATTAGAGTTGAAGTTAGTTTTAAGGAGCTTGAGATAATCAGGGTAGAATGGAATATTTGGTTTGTATTCACTATTTTTACCAAAAATTATTATATCATTTATAGAACGATAAATCAAGTAAGAATCATTTACATCATGATCAATTTCAAAAAAATGTAAATATAGGTTCGCTAAACAATTACTAGCTGGACCACCCTGAGGTAATTCTTTGATCTGTTTATAAAGATTCTGATCAAAAATGCAATGAAATTTTCTTTTAATACGAGGTTAACAAGAATATCAAATTTTTCATTTTCAATTGAAGTATATAATTCATATTTATCATAAATTAACTGTAGAACCTTAATCATACCGTCAATATCTATATAATTAAAAAGGTCATCGAAATCAAAGCCACGTATGGAAAAAATTAACATATCCTTAGTAACTCTAGCAATCTCTAAGCTATTTTTTAATTATTGCCGTGTTTTATAAGTTATCAATTAGATTTTGAAGAAGAGATTGCAAGATCTTCCCAGACCTCGTGATATTTATATTGTATCCATTAGTGATACTACGGAATTTTATAGGGCTTTTTTGAAATTTTGGTGTTAAAAAAATACTTTTGGATATTTAATATTATTTAGATGAATATTCAGTCTTTTGTTCAAAGCCAAAAGACGATTATCATCTTCTCTATTATTGTGAACTGATTTTTGAAATGAATTATTTAAAATGTGGTTACTTAATATTTTACTGTAAAAGTATTTACAAATTATGGCATAATTAGCAGAGACATTATCAACATATGTAATCACGAAGTCATTTTTAATATTTTCTATTGATGATTTAAGATCTTTATACATAATTTCATTTTCAACAGTGAAATCTAATTCCCGAATTTCTGTTGCTACATAAGATCTAAATTGATTGAAAGCTTCAATCGGCATTCCGTATTTAATTGCCATTTTAAGGTAGAATTTATCTAAATCTTTTATGATTTGTTTCATAACGTTAGATTTATTTTTGGGATCATCAGTCTAAAACCGGTACCTTTTTCCATAAAATTTCTTAACAAATCATCTTTCACGATGCTAAGGTCTCCTGTGACAACGTGCTGATGATAATCATCAATATAGTCTCGATATAGATTGCATTTACATGATTCTGAACTTAGGAGCTCCGAGACTTGATTATAATTAAATATAAATCTACCAAGTTTCTTGTTATATTTGAAAGCCTTTTTAATAATAATATTTTTAATAGGAAAAAAGGATTGATATTTTTGAAATATACTTGAAAAATTAATTTTGTTAAAGGATTTATTCATAAATATAATAATGTATAATATTCTGTAGAGTAATTTTCACTTGCATCTAATTTAATATGCATTTTTTGTACTAAATAGTTATTAAGGTCTCGAATCATATGCATACCATGAGAATCCCGAAATTTATATCTGATTAAAATATCTGTCATAATTTTAATTTCAGTTTTATTCATGCCAAACATAAACGATTTAATTAAGCCTGTGTTGTAGTTATCATCAAATTTAACAGCTAATTCTAACATAGAATTCCTGAGGGTTGACATGCCTCTAGTAACTCTTTTTCTACGTTTAGCACTTGAAATTCTCGCTAAACGAATATTATTACTATTATCAATAGATTTATCAAAATTCGGAATATATAATAAATCAACGGATTTTTGTTTAAAAGCTAATAAGACACTTTCACCTTTCCATATAACATTCAAACCATAAGGATAATATGATCTAAATGAACCTATAAAAAAGTTTTCGAACCATAATCTTTGTTTAATATTTGGCACTATTCTAAGTATATGTACAGTTATGTTATTGAATCCATGTTTATGAAAGTGTCCTATCTCAATCTTAGCCTGGTTTTTGTTGTAATCAAATTTCCTTGTATCAGACCTATGTTGATTTAATCTAATATTGATAGTGTTTGAAGTCTGACCTATATAAACGAATTTACATATGTTGCATTTCATTTTGTAAACACAGTTAAAAATCTTACAAAATAAATAACCTGCATCCATATCCAACTGTTCATCACTCATCATGCCACACGCCTTGCATCTTTTATCAGTGCGACATCTAAATTTTAGTTTTAAACATGAATATCTCTGAAAAACCTGGTCTCCAATATGTTACTAAAACCCTTATCTCTTTGATTTTTATCTATACAATCGAAAACATGAATATTTCGTTTTGCTGTACGAGATAAATTCTTATATTTAGAGTTCCAAAAAATTCAAGTTTTAAAAATTCTAACACGACAATGTTTAGAAACAGAAGGGTAAGCAAAAAAATTCTGATTATCAAAACAATTCACACATTTTTTTTTTGTATTTTTTAAAAAATTTATAGTTTTTTTATTTGCCAACTCAGAACCCTTGTGCCCATCTCCACAATTATCTAAAGCCATACCTAAATATATACCAAATCTCTGTATAAGGGCTCATAAAATGGTAAATGGATGACGATGGTACAGATACCATTATACTGTACCACCGAGCAATGTCATACCCTGGTATAACAAATTGCCAGTCGCATAAAACTTGTTATTTTTCAAATTCATAGTTATTTAAAAGTTGAAGGTACATTGAAAAGACCCAAATAAAATAATTAGCAAAAACTTTTTCACAATCACAATAATATAAAGTGAAACAATGAGCAATAACTCCAAAAATCTAATCCACTCATAGACAACATATCCACGATTACTTTATAGGCACAAAATCAGAAGTTGGCATAATATTTTTATATACACAAGATAAACACACAAGGAAAATGAACAAAGCCAAATTAAACTTAATAAAAGAAAAACATTCATAGACAAGATTTTGAATCTAATGCCGATTTCAAAATTCGCTATAAGCAAACATACTCTATATTGACTACATCCATAACTGAACAATCTCATTAGTAAATAGATTTATACATAGATAGGCGCAAAGCAGCCAAATGAATGCATAATATATATATAAAAGAAATATGTATTATATATCAAAAACAAGAAATAATAGATAATGAACATAACAAGAAATAGCGTAATAAAAATATAAAAGCTGAACATGAAGAACAAAATTATAGAGAAATAAAAAAAAAGAAAAAGAAACTACAAAAAAGAAGAACCTAGCGAGTCAGAAAGCAATTTCGGACTTAGGACCGAATAAGTGGGGTTAAACTAGTATCCATGTTTCTTTTTTTTAACTCATATCAATGTAGATTAACTAGAAATATAGCTAAAAGTTAATCAGTTAGTTAATCTGATTAAATATAAAAATAGTAATACTGATAATAAGTATTAATATATCAAACATAATAAAATTTATCTCTTGCGTTAATCTTTATTCAGGGGAAGTTATATTTAAATAATAAGTTATTAAAATTGTTAAAGGTTTTTGATACTCCTTCACTTAAAAATCTCCAAGCAATTTGATCAATAATTAAAAGCTAGTAATGGCTAATGAAATGTGTGTGTGTGTGTGTGGTTAATTTAAATAAAATATTTTCATTCCATAATAACAGCAGATTTATTTTAATTTAAATTATTTCTATTAATTTCAATGAAAACTCAGAAGAAAATATTTAAAATGCATAATAGTGCTATTTTATTCTTTTTTTGCAAACAAACCCGCATATACATTGGTATATTAAATATTACAAAAAATAAATTTTTACTCATTTTGACATATTTTTTCCAGAAGTACTAACATACTGTAAATGAGTTAGATAAATTACAGAATCAAACAGTGTAGTACAAGGATTTCAAACTCAAAGGCGGACTCGGGCTAAATAAACAAGATTTAACTTAAGGTGGGCCGCAAAGAAAATTAATATTCATAGAAACATACATTCTTTTCGAATAATATATTATAAGAAACATATGAAAGAACAAGAAAAATTTAATATGTACATCACTACACATTACATCTCTTCTCTGCTATTATCTTTTCTATTTCGGGAAAAATTTTGATATTTTATTATATATTATTGCGTGCCAACACATTGAGTGGGCCGCAAAAATGTTTTCTTTGGGCCGTATGCGGCCCGCGAGTTTGATATTTCTGATGTAGTATGTCCGTTTTCATCATCGCAAAACGAACTAGAAAATAGTGTAAATGATCGTAAAAAAAGGAAATTAGAAGTAGGATTTTTTTCAGACAATAATACAGCTTTCAAAACAGGTGCATGAGAGTTATATTAACGTTCGTCATACGATAAAGCTGCACGAGGGGCTATACTTCCATGATGGGAATTAATTCGGGATATAAGAGCGTAAGAGTGCTAATCATTTTAAAAATTTACAAAAAAAAAATGAGCAAAAATATAAAATGTTGACGATGTCAGATTCGTATTTCAATGGATTCATGAAATTAAAAGAGAAAGAATCCGGGTAACAAAAATCAAATCTTGTAAATTAAGGGGAAAAAACGTTTTTGAAGAGTGTAGTGCGTTAATTAAATTTCATTATCATTCCCATGCATTTTCTTAAATTAATTTTGCAAAGGAGCAAATATTTTACTTTCCTTCAACGTCAAAGCAAAGAAAAGAAACTTAAAATATAAGTTAAATTCTCTTATTTTTTTAAAAAAAGGAATCTCGACTCTTTTTTGAAAATTAAATTTTCTACAAGGTATTGTCTTATTAAGAGCTTAAATAATTGCTTATCCTCTTCTATTCGTTTTTAAAAATGCCATTTTGCTTCATTTTTATTTATTTATTTTACCACTGATATAAAAAGTTTAAAAGAAAAACGTTATTTTCCGTCATGGAGTTTTTATTATCTGTGGAAAAGCTAGTGCCCCACCACCTTTATTTTGAAAAAAAGAAAAAAAGAAGACTATTAAAGAAAACTTCGACACAAACTGAATAATGTTTAATTCATTTCTGTTACAAACTTAAACCGCATGTACGTCCTTTCTCCGTTTTCTTTCGACTTCCTTTACGCGTCGAAACTTCCCTTAAACTCCAGTAGAATTTCCTTCCATTTCCTTCAAGGATTTTAAGGGGAATCAAGCTCGAAGGGAAAAAATGTTTAACATGCTGGTTCTGAAAGTGATAGCTAAAGAAAAATCACTCAATGAAGCGTTGAATTTTTTACTCGAAATGACCCTCTAGTGAAAACTCAAGTCGATATGGATTGGCTTTACCACAGTTCAGGTACGCTTTACTAATATTTTACGGGCACTGGTTTTGTTACTTGGAAAAAAACCAATTTCTGTCATTCGCTCAGCTCAAATGAGTTAATGGTTTTGAAATCAAGTTTCTGTAACTTTTTTTCCCTGCTTCGCTTTTTTTCGAGAAGAGTTGTTTTCGTATTTTCAAATCTAAGGTACATATACGGAATCAATTCTGCTTGGGTTCAGTGATTTATGAGTTGTGGTTTCCGATATATCTGACAAAAGTAAGATATTTTATAGATTTGGATTTTGAATTATTTAATTTGAGAAGCGTTTGAGGATGGCAGGTTAAAACAATATGATTACCCATTTAATATCATTGTATAGAAGCACTACCATCGAATAAGTGGACTATGAGAAATTTTGATCTAAGACTGAAAGTTTTGATTTCAAATTTCTGTCTGTTGAAAGAAAATCGATTTAAAGAAAAGTCCATGTTCAATTTAATATTTTTGAATATATTTGAATGATGAAGAATATTTCAATAGGAATAGTTCACAAATAAAATAACATAGTTCATATTCACATTTCGCAAGTTAAGTATTTTGACACAAGAATATACCACAAGAAAGCTTGTTTACATTTTATAGGAAGATACATGTACTGACTGTTGCCACAAAACTACTTCTAAATGGAAGCGGCTCACTGCAAAAGTGCTACCTTACAGCTTTAAGATTCAACAATCATTTTAAAATTAATATATCTGCTGTTTTAGAGAATTTTTCATTAAAGTTTTACGTATATAATAAACTAAATTATTCTAAAATCATATTATTAAAATAATAATCATATTCAGACTAGAGATTTAGTTATTTCAATAATTATAATTTTTGTTACTATACAATTGTGTATATATATACATGAAGTTAAAAAAATACTACAGAGATAAAAATCAATGAAATACTATAGATAACAGAAACCTGGAAATAGATATTGAAATATATATGTACACACACACACACACATATATATATATATATATATATATATATATATATATATATATATATATATATATATATATATATATATATATATATATATAGTATAATAAAATAAAAGTGAAAACGTTCTAAAACCTACAATGCCAAAGAAGAAGGAAATCGGAGTTCACGAGACACAACAAATGCAGATACAAAAATGTCTTTGGACGCGAAACTGGAGACCTATTATGATTTCTAAAGCTGTCACTGAATTAAGCCAGTATATATATATATATATATATATATATATATATATATATATATATATATATATATATATATATGTAACGTAGTGGTATAAAAGGTGTTTATTATACAAGGAAATGCAAGCCAAGTGTGATAAAAATAACATATTGCGAATAGCAAAACTATCACCTGTGAATTTCTTAAGAATTATTAATGATGTTACTTATCTTAAATATTTGTATCTTAATTGTTGTTGTTGATATAACAATAAATGTTTCTGTGTTATCTAAATTAATATCCGACTTTCAGGAAACAGTTCTTAAGAAACAGCAGAAAAAATATCCACTTATAGCAAAGGGATAACCTTTCAAATGAAGCAAAATATACTTGTTGCGATTAATATAAATATTTTTTAACAAAAAATAAAATAAATCCATAAATTATGTTAAATAAATGACAAAATATTTAATCATATGTCTTTAATAAAATTTGAAATGTTCTATGCAGTAGAATTATGAGTAAAATTAATTTTAATGTTATAAAGTTACTAATATGATTTTTTTTTATTGCTGGTTCATTATAAAGGTGGTTATTCATAAACAAAATTTAACGTCAATATGTAAAAAAAGTTTTAAACTGTTATTTATTCCTTTGTAAAAAATATTTAAAGTTACATTTAAACTAAAACATTACTACTTATTTGTAATTTACAAAATTTCATGTACGTGAAACAGATAAATTTAAAACAAAAATGTTTTACTTTTTTAATCCTTAAGAAAATCGTTATTTTTCTGATATTTGATTCTTTTTTATCTTTTATTTTTCAAAGTAATGACGTGAAGTGATCCTAAGAATTGGAAAGAAAGAATTGTCAAAAACAGTTCGTCTATGTTGTACAATTTCTAACTTATTAAATTTGTAAGGCGAATGTATCTGGAATTTTTTTTTCTTTTATTTGTGACTGCTTGACTTATAAGCTTTATTTTTCATTGAGCAGGTGTATTAGAATTTCGAATGATTAGGAATACTTTTTTTATTTATAAAAATATTTTTTTAGTTGAAGAAGTATTTTTAAAGATGTAACATGGAACTTTGCAAATTTTCTTCGAATAAAGTGTTAGTCTAAATATAGCTTGCATATTAAAAATTGGATTATATTTCAAGGTTTGAAAATTTTGAAGGAATATCATATTTACAATGTAAGAATGAATGTAAAAAAATATATGCAATATTTCTATCCATCTTATCTGGAATTGATAATATTCAAAAAAAAATACGTGTCATTCGATATTTTCAAAAATAGAATGAAACATGCATGATATTAAAATGTCTAAGAAAATAAGAACATGCTTGTAAGGATGAGTTGTGAAGGCACAAGGAAAACTTTATCTTAAGAAAAAAGTGAAGTCGAATTACTTGTTTTCCTGAATAATAAGCTTCAGACACTGATCCAAATGCAGGAAATCCTGATGAAGAAAAAATAATTTGCATTTAAATTTATCGTAACACTGAAAGGGAAATAAATAATGAAGATAGAGTGAAGACATTGTTTGGCATGATTCATGGCTTTCGTTTCATATATATACGAGTGTTACATAAAAATTTCGTAAAATAATTTTGAAAAAGGAGTATTTTTGCATAAAAGTAATTATTTGCCTTATTTTAAGAAGGAAATTATAACCACACATTCAAAATATGTAAGGGGCTCCCCTAACTCTCTTGCCTCCTAGATGTGTGGGAGGAAAGGAAGGAATACCAGGCATATTCAAAATCTATTTATTTATTGATCAGCACTTATTCACTTAAATTCAAGAAGATAATGTCTCAATATGAACAATACAAGTGGAACAATAACGAGATGCACGAATTATACAAAACTATGAATACCGACCACTTTAATTTAGGATCAATTCAACTATCCCAATTAGCTTAACTATTCTTTAAGTTTAGTGACCAATCATCGCTTTAAATTTTCGTATATTTAATATTTGAAATATTAAATAATTTGTAGTGATACCGGATCAGTTTCAATCTCACCTGACTCCAGGCTTTCTTTCTCTCCTTCTCCTCCTTGCTAGATAGAAAACCCTGATTGTATATATTAGACTTAATTTGAATATCACGGTTTCTTCTTCAGAAAGATTGATTGTGAATAAACGCGAATGATAGCCCAAATATTTCCCAAGAGGATTAGCAGAAGGTAGGCAAATAGATCCGTCACAAATATCGAAAACAAAAAGTTAGAGTCCATTGAGAAAATTTGTAAGTTTCTTTCGCCTTTATCTACTAATCCTGGATAAAATTATTTTCATACGTTGATTGATTGAAAAAAATTTTCTGTGCAAGGGGACCAAATTTTATGTTAATTAGAGCTAGTACCATATTTAATTGAATATAAGCCGCACTTTTTTCCAATATTAAAACTACTAAGAATCGGGTGCTGCTTAGAATCCAAATTAAAAATGTGTTGGATGGGGCAATTAGAGCAATTACAAGTTCTAAACTGTTTTGCACTATGTTTCATTTTCCACAAAGACATGTTAAGAATTTGGGGTGTGGCTTAGATTCGAGTAACTACAGTATTTAAAGCTAGGTGATTTGAGGTCGAGAGAGAGAGAGAGAGAGAAAGTTAAGGCAAAAAAACTGAACGTGTTGTTAACATTATTGAAGTACTTATATTTGAATCGACAGTGCTCCTCTGAAAAATGGATTGAATACTTTAGTGAGATCAAGGTATACAGTCAAGTATCTTCATTTATTGATAAATACTTTTTTTTTTCATTATAAATATTTAGAGTAGATTAAAGTCGATTTGTTCCTTTTTGGCTTTAGTTAGAGTTTGTAGTAACTGCAAATCTAAAAAACATTTTTTAAAAAAATGGCTCGTCAATTAATAAACACTCACACCAACGCAATATCGAAAGTTCACTACAGAATCAAACTCCCTTTTTTCGTTAAGTGCATAAAGTGCATTAATATCAAACCAAAAATAAGCGAAAACATATGGTTATCCGAGTATACTGAACTAAGAAAAAACTCACGATACTAGGTAGCAGTGTTTTATTCCTGAATGTACTCAATCCAGGATAAATCTGTAAAAGGACAAAAATTAGGATGATACTTAATTCTAAGTCTTAATGTTTTTAACTGTTTGGATCACGAAAAATTTTTCTTAAAAAGAGACATATCACAGAAAATTGAGTCAAAAAAGTTCATCTCATGTGATAAGGGGCTCAATTGCAACGTATATGACCCATGTTATCTTCGTATTTTTTACTCTTACCCTTGTTTACAGAATGATACACATTCCTTAGGAAGGGTCCGGGTCGTTGGATTCATAAAGTTTCTAATTGTAACTTTCCGCGGTAACACTCACCCAATCAAAAAATTCGCAACAATGGTCGAAAATAGTGTTGCTCTGGAATACTGGTGAGAAGCGGTGGTTTTTATAATGGGATGTACTCTAAATTCACAATAGAACTATGCAAATCATCATGTAATTCAGACGCTGAATATTCGCGACCAACACTGATTGATCCAGCAGCTCTTTCTCACTGTCATCTCCATTCCCAGATAAGTGGTTTATTTTCTTTGTAAATTCTCTTAATCTCAAAAAATAAATTTAATGTTAAATTAGCCATGTTGAGTCTTATCTCACTGTAACTTAAGCTTTAATTTAAATGTCGTGATGCGAATGCAAACTAATTCGGTTCTAAATTTTAAATGTTTAAAGGAGCGTTGCGTCACACATACAATCAACTCTTTAAACTTATGTGAAATTTTCTAGTACAAGTTATCCATTCTCTAACACCGTGTTCTCAACATATGATTCCCCAAAATGACTTTAGAAAAGAAACCACCTGAAACAGCACCTAGAAAACTGACTTCTTCAAGAGACAAATGGAGCAGTTTACAAAAGAACAATTCGCCTGAGCGGACTGACGGGACATCGAGACAGCAACTGTTCTCCGATTATCTGGTAGACCATGATACCGACGAGCGTCACAAAACTGTAATCATTTTTCACTCGTTTCAGAAAAATAAAAAAAATAAAAGGAATGGGCCGACCACTGAACAGAAAGGTGACCATTAGGGCAAGAAGACACTTGACCTGACGCTAAATGACATTTATAAAAAATGCTTCCATTTCGTGTTGAAGGATTAGACACAATTTGATATATCTTTTTCAATTTATGTTGAAAATCACTTCCTCTGCAGATATGTTAGAAAAATGAAGGATAATTGGACAATAATATCTATTGTTATTTGCATTTTGAAAGTCCAATGAATTTTTAAAACATTGCAGATAGCTTATAATGATAAAAGAGTATTCACAAAATTCTTTAAAAAGATAATATTTTTAAATATGAATATCATTATAGAATTTTTTTTCTTTGCTGCATATCTGTTGTGTTTGATTCTTAAATAAGGAAGAACTTCAATATTGGTTTTAGTTTGGAGCAAATAATAAACATTGCTTGAGGAGCAAGGAACACTGTACCAATTATTGGCAATGGACGTCTGAATTTTGATTCATAGTCTAATGACAAAGATGGGATGAACTCCTATCTTGTACTACCAACTTTTATATTGTATCATTTTGATATCCGGAAAAAGTGCATTCACCTGTTTGAAAACCTTAATACATACAACATGCAGTCTCAGACTTCGAATCCACAACCTTACCCCTCTGGATGGAACATAAATTTTTTGCCGCTCTTAGAAACATCCGTCTGACAGACAGGTACGCAAATTTTTGAATTTTATTCCCTTAAGGACTGTTTTTAAATGTCTTTACGCCCATGAAATTGAGTAGAAATTTTAATATTTAAGTCTTTATGAGGCACACTACTTTAATATATTTTTATCAAAAGAATTCTGACTAAAATTTATTTAAAAACTGATTAAAAATTATTTATAATCATGTAAAAGTAATTAAAAATAATAATGCCAAATACGAAAAAACTATAGGAATATCCTTCTGATCGACGGTGAAAGATGTGAAAAATCGCCCGCGGTTTCCACAGGCATCAAAGCAAATCATCCCCGTCTGAGGGACGCATGTTCCGGTCAGAGGGTTAATCCAATGCTTCTCAAATATTTACGACCCGATATTTACTCACAGTTTTAATCACTCCCCCTTTCCATACAATAAAAATGTATTCAATTTAATACTAATATACTTTGGCACTAAACCTACATACGACTTTAACCTCCTCTTAAGCAACACCGGTGTATATAAGCGTCTCGCCCAGCCAGTGAATTAATTGTCCCAGTCGTATATATACGTCTTTCCAAAGTACGATCTTTTCTGTGCACTTCAATCTATAAAATTATATTGAAAGCTTTGTAAATGAATAAAATGCCCGTGAAATTGTTTGTAAAGGATTTACTTATTTCAGAGAATTTGCTCCACCCCCCTCAATACGCCACATACGCAAGATTACGTGAAAAACAGTGAAATTGGGGAGCGAATCATGTATTTTTAAATCTGAAGTTAAAGGATTAATTATGAACCGCAAACATTATCAAGGAACATATTCAATTTTGTATATAAATTTATAAATGACAAGCCCATGGATTTTTAACTTGCATTTTGACTTAATGAGTATAGAGTGTTTTTTTTCCAGGTATAGAAGTTTAAGTTGGCATTACTTTCCAAGATGGCGACCGATTTAACAGCTGTCAAGTGATTTATTCTCAGTTTGGTTTGGCAATTCATCAAAACGATCATCAAGCAAGGCGTAGATTCGTCGAATGGGCCCAAAACGAGATGGCCGTTGTTTTTCATAAGCGAATTTTGTTTAGCGATGAAGCGCACTTCTGGTTGAATGGCTACGTCAACAAACAAAACTGCCGCATTTGGAGTGAAGCTGATTTACAAGTGTATGTTGAAACACCGTTACATCCAGAAAACTGACTGTTTGGTGCGCTTTATGGGCTGGTGGAATCCTTCTTCAAAAACGATGAAGGCCACAACGTTACAGTCAATGGTGATCGGTATAGAGCCATGATGACTAACTTTTCATTCCTGAATTGAACAGTCATGATGTCCAGGAGCTGAACAAGACGGCACAACATGTCACACAGCTCGTGCCACAATTTTATTGAAAGACACGTTTGGTGCCGCCTGATTTCACGTTTTGACCGCTTATTTTCTGTGGGGCTATGTAAAGTCATTGGTCTATGCGGATAAGCCACAAACGCTTGACTATTTGGAAGACAACATTCGCCGTGTTATTGCCGATATACGGCCACAAATGTTGGAAAAAGTCATCGAAAATTGGACGTCCAGATTGGACTACATCTGAGCCAGTCGTGGCAGTCCTATGCCAAAAATCATATTTAAAATGTAATGCCACAAGATTATCTTTCGAATAAAAAAAAATTCATGTCAATCGAATAATACATCGTTGTTTTATTGCAGTTTAAAGTTCTTTACCTCTAAAAATACCCTTTATTAACTTGTCTGAAGTCTCACTTGTTCTTAAAGTTGCTAAATTAATTATCAAATACATTATGCAGTACTAAGACATTTTAAGTGCATTATATCAGTGTAAATGTGTACTTTATTTTTTATTAAGTCAGAATGTATTTTGTGTTTATTTACTTTCAGTAAATTAAAAATTTTTATTAAATCTTTTGTTTCTACTTTTCAATACGCTCGCGCCTACCTCGCAGGGTTATCACGCCCCCTGGGGGGCGCGCCCCACAGTTTGAGAAACACTGCGTTAATCAAAAGTTTTTCTAGCCATGAGTATAAAAAGGAGTAAGAGTAATCGAAAGCATAACAGTACATGAGGAAGTTGATTAATGAAATGAATTTAAAAGCTCACAATCACAATACAACAAAATTAACTCCATTGAATTTAGGAAAAAATCCATGTACGTGTATGTTAAAAGAAAAGTTGAATAGTTTAAAGTGAAATCGAGTTTGTGAAAGACTACTACATATAAAATGGTAATATTTTTGCTGTAATTATATGCTTAGATGAAAATAGTCTATACCAGTGTGCTTCTCAGACTTCCAATATTTGCGACTGTTAGACATTTAAAAAGTCGGATCCAAATTTTTATGATCTCCTTGTCAATCCCGTTCCATGATCTCAATAAAAAAGTAAGCACACCGATTCGAACCCGATCTTTGAGTTTCGTGATTTGAGGTTGGCAGCAACTGCCATGCAAATCGAGCTAGTATTTAAACTCGGCTCATGTTAGTTTTAGAAAGGAGAGAAACGGAAATATAAGAAGTATGTGAGTGGTTTAACTCTTAGAGGGAGAGAACAACTGGTTGGCAATGCAACTGCAGGTTGCATCACCATTTTAGATTAGAAATTAATTTTATAATATTAGAAGACGGTTCGAATCGGATGTTTCTGGTAATGTTGCTTTTTGAACTTATTGTTTTTATCGCTCCAGTATCGAGCAGAGTGACTTTATGATTGATTAATCATTGCTAGCTTTGTTTAAATTAGCCGTAGGCTAAGCAGTTGAACCAGGCCATGAACTTCAAAAGTCTAGAACTATTTTTAATGAACTCTGAAATCGAGTAGCATATGGAGTTTAACAACCAGATATCAGTGTTGACTCCAAATAACTGGGAAGCATGATATGCAGTACAATACATTATGGTTGCTGGCAGTTTATAATACAGACCAAGACAGAGCAACCTGATGAAGAGGCAACATACAAAGATCTAAACTTTATAGATGTTATACCTGAATTTGAAAATCTGATAACGGAAACAACTGACGGATGTAGCGGCATGGAAGATATTAAAAGATCACTTTTTACCAACAAGAGCAAGGGTAATTCGATCAATTTTTTGGAACAAAATACCAACCAGGGAAGATGTTGGAATCATATCTCGTGTAAAGACAGCGGCAACCAGACTACAAGAAGCGGGTCATAAATTGCGACCTGTACATAGATTTATTGGCTTCCTCGGAATTCCAGTCTACCGTGCAACAAATCTACAGATGGAAAGAAGAGGACTGAGTTGTCAAAATTGAAGCAGAGCTGATATTAGAAGCCAATAGTTGATTTTGGAGAAAGCGGAGAATTTACTTGAGCAGTTTCACTTCGAAGAAGTCGAAGACGTTACCTGGTGCTACGGCTGCAGCTCATGGAGATCCAAATGGCAAGAATGATTACCAAAAGAAAAGTGGTAAGGTATTTAACTGTAAAACTATTAAAAATGTTTTATTAAGACTATAGGTCCGTGTTATTTTAAGTACGGGCATCTTAAAGTAAACTGTAAAGAGAAAAAGTCTCTACAAAAATCTCATTCAACTGTAAATGAAACTTTTAACACAGAGTTTGTAAAGGTGTTTGGGTAATAGATACTGCTGCCACGAGTCATTTTTGTATAAGAGTTTATTTCTAGATCTTAAACCGATAACTAACATGAAAATGTCGTTAGCTAAAAGTTTCCCGTAGAAGAATCGGTACACATTTCGCCGTGTTATGATGCCCTAAGTTGAGGAGAAATATTATCCGGTTCCAGATTAGAAAGTAAAGGTGCGCATTTTGTGGGTACTAAAGGTAAAATTAATGTTTTTAATAAAGACTGGATAAAATTGTTCTCGGCGACATGCCATGAAAATTTGTATTTTTTAAGCCGGATCATTATATTATACCAAAGAGTAAAGAAATTAGTTTTTCTAGTGAATAACCGCTAAAACAAAAACGGATCAATAAAAATATGGCATCAACGCTTTTGTCATGTTAATAACGATTACTTGGTAAAAACTAGTAAAAATGATAGTGTAAAGGTCTAAAATGATATGGTTCATTGTAAAATTAGCAAAGTCCAATAAGATCAAAACGTCCATTGGAATTGTTGCATATGGACCTCTGTGGTCCAATGCCAACTGAAAGCCATTATCTTTAATTGAATTATTCAAGAAAGGTGAAATCCAAAATTCTGACGTATTTCATACGTTTAAAGATTTCAAAACGAGCAGAACGTTTTCTAAAAAAGGTAATATTAGAACTGATGGCGGACTGTTTTGTAATAAAGATATGGATTTATAAAGTTAACAAATTTATACGCCAGAAATGAATGGGGTCGCGGAGAGATTCAATTTAACTCTAATGGCATTAAAACATTTTAAGTCAGTGAAGTTCCCCATAAGTTTTGGGGAGAAGCATTACACTTATGAAGTCTCACAAAGACAGTAACAAAACGCCTTATTCTTAAATCTAAAAACCTTTTTGTGTTTGGCATACGCTGGTTTTAAAAAAATTTATGCGTGCGAAAATGGGAATTATGATGGGATACATAGAATATGGTTGATAGTAAATTAGTCGAGACTATTTTAAGATTCGATGAAAATAAGAGGGGGAATTAATTTTTTAGACAAAAAGTTAATAGTAACCTTGATATAATTTAAACCTTCCTGATTATTATGATGATGAGGATGATTTTGATAGAGTAAAAGATTCATTAACGAGTCGTTTAGTTTCAAAGACAAGTTGCCCTCAACATCTTTTCCGATAATCATAGCTTGATCCCATGTTTAAGTGGATTCGAAATATAGGTGGAAAGTAACTGGATTACGTATTTAAGTATTTGAAATCTTTTAAAAATAGAGAGATACTTAAATAATATTAAATATGATCCTAGTTTATTTAATTTTAGAAAAGATAATACTGAATCACAGGGATTTTTTTGTCAGAGCAACAAGAAGCTTTTAATAACTATTCCTATTTGCAAACAGGCGATAAGATCCAGAGACGCATCTAAATGGCATGATGCAATGGATAAAGAAATTAACGTAATGAAGGAACGTAAAGTTTGCAGTTGATCATCCGGATAATATAAAAATTTTACGTTGGGTTTATACCTAAATATGATGAAAATAATAAAATTGGATACAAGGCCCGCTTAGTTGCGCGAGGTAACACACAATTACGAGGCGAGTCATTTGACGAATTTCAAGAATACAAATTAGAACTTTCAAAAGTTAAATCATTAAAACTAAGATGTTATTCAGACTTTTTGCTACAAATACATAGAGTGTCAATGGGAGGGTTCATAACTTTTATAAAAACTCCAATTTCATCGCGAACTTTCAAGCAAAAATCCGTTAGTCTGTCGACCATGGAAGTTGAGTATGTTATTTAAAGAAGCAGCTAACAGTTCATTTGGCTAAAGAATGTAATTGTAATAAAAGTTTAAATTTGATTAAAAAATGTAATGTTTTGTGATAATCAAGCTTTAAAAAGTCACAATTATAGAACAAAACATATCGATGTACATCTTTTTCTATTTGATACAAAAAATATAAGGTACCAAAAATAATTTGGACATTTTTACCAAACCCATGGTAAAGGAAAAATTGTTAGAATTTTGTAGAAAATTATTTCTTTTTTAGAGAATAAGACTTTTTGTTTCTTTAAGTTAAAATATTAGTTTGTTTATTACAATAAAGATAGTGAATAAAATGTATTTTTGTGTTAAATTGTATAACATATTTAAAGATTAAAATTTACTGATTTGTAAATCGAGTTTTGTTAAGACATTTAAAAAAAAGTCGGATCAAATTTTTATGATCTTTGTGTAAATCCCGTTCCATGATCTCAATAAAAGTAAGCACACCGATTTGCTGTAATTATATGCTCGAGCTATATTTAAACTCGGCTCATGTTAGTTTTAGAAAATAGTATAAGAAGTATGTGAGTGGTTTAACTCTTTTGGCAATGCAACTGCAGGTTGCATCACCATTTTAGATTAGAAATTAATTTTATAATATTAGAAGACGGTTCGAATCGGATGTTTCTGGTAATGTTGCTTTTTGAACTTATTGTTTTTATCGCTCCAGTATCGAGCACTTTATGATTGATTATTAAAGGCAAAACTGTATAAATTGCGAGCTTACCAATAAGTGTAACAGCGACCTTATTTTCAATCAGAGTTTTCATCGCTCCCCCTTACAATAGCAATGCATTGAATTCAATAATAATTGGCTTTGACACTAAAATTACAATACGGCCTTAGTTATAAGGGGTCTCAGTGGTGTTAAACTTTTCTAGAGGTCTGAAAATATAAACGATTTCCAAACGGGTATAATTCTTTTAAATGTAAATTAAATTATTTGAATCTTTTACACATTATTTACAATTGAACGGGGCTTCAGAAAAGTATAAAATGTTTATAATATAATAATAATTTTAAAAGTCATATGCATATGAAAATCATATAATAAATATTAAGTAATTTTTGCTTTGCACACGCTATTTTCTAAAATATTAGCCTCTGATGTATAAAACTTCATAGAATTATACAATGCATCATACTCTTTAAACCCTACCTAATTTTAGTATTATATATATTTTGTACCTCAAAATATTTGTAAAATATTGCAATTTTTTAAATATTTTTTAAAAATGTATTTTTTTATTTATTAAAATATATAAGTTATTATTATATTTATATAAAAGTAGCTACAAAGTATTAAGAATACATTTGTATTTGTAAATCAACTTATAGCTAGTAATTAAACCTACCCTTTTAGAAAATAGTATGCACGACGTAAAACTTAATAAATATTTCTTTTAGAAAAGTTTCTTATTTTCATATGCTTAAAATTTTTAAAATTATGATTATATTTTAAACATTTTATACTTTTCTGAAGCCCCATTCCTTTATAAGTAATGTGTAAAAGATTCGAATTATTTAATTTAAATTTAAAGAAATTATACCTGTTTGAACATTGTTTATATTTTCAGACCTCTAGAGAAATTTAACACCCCTGAGACCCCATAAACCATAAAATTTATTGAGATAAGTTTTAAATTTTGTGTATGCTGCTTTTATATATATAGGTAATAGATATTTTAAGTATGCTTCTTTTAAGCAATATGATAAGTATGATGCTACTTTTCCTTTTTGATTTTTAAATTGGAACTGATGGTAAAATAATTTTTAATTGAATTAAATATTTATTTCGTCAATTATCAATTTCTAAAGCCTAATGCTATATTCCCAATATCCTACCTTTATGTAAAACGAATTTTATGCTGTGGCTGCTTTAAAGACAAAATATAGATCTCAACTAAATATAGGGGGAAATGGAGTATCAATGTATATAACATTAAACTTTCCTTTGAAAAACTTTGCTCTGTAAGACATGCTCATTGGAGTCGATAGTTGTTATTAAACTTATTCTTCTTTTAGTGTTGATAAATTAATTAGCAAATATATTTTGCAATACTGATACATATATAATTATAATAAGTATTAATTTTTATTGTGTCAGAATGTGTATATTTTGTTTTGCTTTCTTTCAGTAAATTAGTATTTTTTTTAAATAATTGTTTTTTATTTTCAACTTTTCTATATACTTACACCCTTCCCCTTTCTAGGGTCATTATGCCCCCTTGTGGATCACCCCACAGTTTGGGAAGTGCTGGTTTACACCAAAGAATTTATTTTAGTAAAAAACACTGTTGAATATTGCAATATATCTTAAGAGGAATTCTAGAATGCTGCTTTAGCTCATATAAATAAAATGAGAGTTTGACATTTGCTTATATAATGCTTTCTGAAAGAAATATTATCAATTAGTCCATTTTCATGTTAAATAAAATTTTAATAGGGGGACAAACAACAGAAAAAATTTAAACATCTCGCAAAATCTTTTTAGAAAATTAAAGTAACTAAGTTGTGATAAAGTATTTAAAAATGAATTAAAAAACTAAAATATGCTGTTAATAAACTTAATTTAGATTTTTTAAACTTGTTTTGATTTCAAAATAGCACGGAAATTACAATACATAAGAAGTATACATGATTCTTGAGACAAAAGGGAATCCTAAAATAAAAACTAGAAGAGTATAAAAAAATTCGCGGCATCAATGCAATTTTTCACTCTTTATGTGTTTTCCTTTTATATATAGTTGCATTATTCAAAAACTTCTAAAATGTTTACCTTTGAGCGCTGTAATCATGAATCATATAAATACATGCTCTCAGTAAATTTCGAATTTTTTTTTAAATTTGAAATTGATATCATTTATTTCTTTTTTATCAGAAAGAGTATAAATTTCGAAAAATTTTTCTCTTCGTTTTATGAAAGATAGAATTTTTCCTCTATGCCCTTTTGAGTAAACATAAAAAAATGAGTGATTTTTTGCATTTATTTTGGATGCAGAGATATATCCAAAAAGTAATAAAATTGAACAAAAAAGAATCTTCACGTAAGTTGTTGTACGTAATTCTGATCATATTTATCCAATTATTTAAAAAGTTAACATAAAATATTTTTACATACTTTAATTCTGATAAATGTACGAAATGCTGAAAGACTTCCGGCAGGATTATTCAAGACTATTACTTAAAAAAACATCGCAAGAGTAATTTCAGTAGACTTTTTTAAGTGTTTTAACAGCCTGTTTAATATTATTTACATTCAACTTTTCTGCAACACGTTCATTACTTTTATGTGAAAAAATGATAAATTTTGCTTAAAAACAATTAAAAGTTCTTTTCATGTTATATAACGAACAAAAAACCTTCTTTATAAGACAAAATATTGATGTTTTAATTCGCTTGCATCTTACGATATGGGACTTCAAATACACAACAAAAATTAATTCTTGCTGGTATAATTGAAAACATTAACGATACTTAATTTTAATTTAACGTATATATATATATATATATATATATATATATATATATATATATATATATATTACGGAAATCCGTTCGGCCGCGTTAGCCAAGCGGTCAAGGTAACGGTACTCGTGGCTGGCTTTTCGTGAGTTCGAACCCAGCACCACTGAAGACCCACCGTGTAGTAGAGAGCTCAAACATCCTCCCGTTAATGTGGTGTGGTAGTTCGGAGAGGGGGTGACAGTTCAGGTGTCGTCCTCGTGACATGATCATGGTTCAAAATGACGAGGTCCGTTGACAAAAGCCCTCGTGATGCCGAACAGTGCGACGTTAATATTTACTCACTCACTCACTTATGAAAATGAATTAGGAAATTCATGTTTTATTAATAGGTATGTAACTGTGTATGTAAGGGTAGTTCATGTAAAATGGCAAATGTCTGAGAAATTGTCACATGTTGGGAAACTCACCCAACAATTAGGTATTGTAATAAAACTTCAATAGATGTTACAGATAATCTCTCCTAACAGCTCAGGTAACTGTTTCAGCATAGTAAAATTTTCTAGAACTTTCGTGAAGAACGATGGGTAACGATGCAAGTAGTCTTCCGCAATGTAATGTATATACTAACTGCATACAAAACACTGACATTTCAGAATGTTATTTAAGACGCCAAACAAGTAGCAATTTCCATATTGTAAAGAAGGTGATGTTACACCTATTGGCAGAAATAATCCAATGTTTCTAGTTTTTTTATTGTTTATGTGCATGCTATTGATGTGTTTTGAAACAAATTCATGCTTTGTAACGATTTCCTTGTTCGCTTGCTTTTAAAGGTTTTTCGAATCGTTGATTGTCACATCAACTGACATCAAGTCTAAGCCTCACTCCATTAACGCATTCCCATCACGTAGAAATGAGCATTTTGATAATATTAATATTAAATATGCTCTCTTATATAAATATCTTGTGAGCAAGGGGGGTATTAGAATAACATCAAACAAGATGTTTGCACATATTGTCTTTATAAGTTTATTTAAAAAAGCCGCTATGAGGCAATTTGTTATCTTGCCATGTTTTAATTTTATAGCGATTGCAATGGATTCTCTATAAGCATTTTTCACTGAAATTGAATAAATCTCCCTGCAAAGTTATCATTTTAGCATTTTTAATTGACATACATTACGCTTGTTTAGCAAGTCAAAACTTTACATTATATTTGCATAAAACTTTCATTTGAAAATACATTTTATACGGTTCAGCCAATAAGTTATTTAAACGTTCTGAAAATACTTAAGCACTTTGTTGTGTTCAGGTCAGTTGGTTAAAGATTTTTATCAAATAAAATACAGATCAAAAACGAAAAAATATTGTTCAAATATTTATAATCCCAATATTTAAATATTCATGATCATTAAATTATTTGTATATCTTGGAGAAACTTATTGAAGCTCATAAAATTAGTAATAAAAGAGTGTTTTCAATTATGCAAAAATTGAGTATACGAATACATAAACATATATAATTTTATTCAAATAATATAGTATAAAGTTATATTGTTGTGGAAATTTTAATATTGATCTTGATAAAAATTGTCTTCCTAATTATCTCAGACTTCAGCATCACACACTTTTTGAGATGCTTGGATCACAAGTTTGACTTCGTTTCACTGATTGCATGTGACAGGGAAATTTGAGAATTTAAGTCATTTATTATACACCATAATCTTGAAACACGGATAACGCGACGCACCTATTGCTCGATCAGAGACTCCTTAAGATATCCGACTACGTTTGGAACAGTAATTTTAAAAAAGCGCAAAAATGGATTATATTCATGATATTTAGTATCACTTAGATTAGAATGCATGGATAAAATTGTTTTAAGGAGATTACGACAAAAAAATTTAAGTGCAATATTTAGAATTATTAATTTAGAATGACCTTTTTTCAAACGTTCTCCTTTATTAAAAAATGTTTCTATAACAATAATATTTTGCTTATATAAAGTAAAGACTTCTCCAAAGAGTCTGAACTATGAGTTTTGAAAAATGCGCATTATTTTCAGAGTTACCACCAATTGGAATAATTATTGGCGTTTTTGATTTTTTTCTTAAAATTGATCCCGTCTGTTCAAGTGAAATATGGGTAAATCCACTTCTAAGTTACATATTTCAAAAATTCTAATTCAGCCTCTGTACAGAGGTTTGATATGCATACAGGTAATTATTATTATAATAGAAGCATTTATCATAAAAGGAGAATGTTTTGAAAATGGGTCATTCTATGCTTATTTTTTGTCAAAATATTGTACTTCAATAATTTTGTATTGTAATAACTTTCTTAAAACAATTTTGCATACATTTTCTAATCTTAATGACACTAAATATAAATATTACCCAATTATAAGCTTTTGTAAAATCACGGTTCCAAACGTAGTTGGATACCTTAAGGTATTCGAATTACGTTTGCGACCGTAATTTTGGAAAAATCATATACAAACAACAATTTTTTTTAATATCTAGTGTCACTAAGATTAGAATACAAGTATAAAATTGTTTTAAGAATATTGTTACTAAAAAAAGTATTTGAATGCAGTATTTGAGCATAAAAAGAACATGGAATGGCCAATTTTCATAACATCCTTCTTTTATGAAAAAATGCTTCTATAATGATAATATTTTGCTCATATATAGCTCTGATCTCTGCACAGAGCCTGTGAATCAGGATTTTTGAAATATATATCTCAGAAGTGGATTTATCCATTCTGGAATGCATCAGGTTGGAGAAATTTTAACAAAAAAAAATACCCGTAACTATTTCAATTTGTAGTAACTCTGAAAATAATGTGAATTTTTCAAAAATCCTAGTTCAGGCTCTCTGGGAAAGTCTTAACTATGTATTAACAATATATTATTATTATAGAAGCATTTTTCATAAAAAGAATGCTTTGAAAATAGGTAATTCTAAGTTCCTTTTTTTCTAAATATTCTATTTAAATAAATTTTATTGGAATAATATTTTTAAAACAATTTTATTCAGGCATTCTATTCTAAGTGACATTAAATATTTAAAAAAATTCCGTTTATACCCTTTTGCAAAATCACGGCTGCGAACGTAGTCGGATACCTTAACAATCATCGACCAAACATATTTTTAACTTTATTTTCACTAGCAAACGTTTGTGGTTTTCAGCTAGTGTTATACGGAGGTATGAATTGATCATCATTTTTATCAATATCTGAAATATTACAGCATCACAATATTTCCATTCGTTCGGTGTTGACATATTCCAATTTGTAGGTTTGTACACTCGACATTTTTAGTGAGTTTGGAATTTATTGGTATTTGCTCTTCTTTCAATCCTTTTTGATAATTTAGTTGTTTCTTGAAAATCTATAAATCATATTGTAACGGGTCTATCCACCTTCTTCCTATTAATAGTCCTCTTGGGGAATAATGGGTCTTTAAAAATTATTCTATTAAAAACCTTCCTCCTCCGAAGAAGATGTGATTATGTAAATTAAGACTTGTATATAAAGATTAAATTTTCGAGTTAGAGAGAGAGAGGTTAGACTGCGCTAACGGATATTAGTGATTGATAAATTTGAAGCTAGGCGTGTATATTTCGTAGCATTTTTGAGTAACATTAAGATTGACAATTTGGTTAATTAGTGAATAAATGGGATTAGGTCGATTGGAATTAGGTGTTTTGCCTGAGGTAAGTGCTCCAATTTATTGTTAAAGTCTTCTAATATCTCGTCTACCTCGCTATTGCTTCACATATTTGATAATTGATGCATTTATTAACTTGGATTGTTGAATTTGTGTTGTTGGTAATTGTGAAAAATAGAAATTGTTTTGAAAATGGTTAATCTTCCTTCTGAACTTTCCACACTAATGAACGGCACGGAGCGTTCATTACACTATCTTTCATCTTCGATACTATTTTTGCAAGAATATTAATGATATTCAAAAAAATATATTTAGTTGATAGTTCCACAATGTTAATTTATTAAAACCATACACTCACAATTTTTTTTTTATTTAGAAAAATGTGGTCTATGATAATTGGATATTTTTATATTGCTACTTTAGAAAGCAGAAATATATTCCGGTTTAAAGATTTCATTTATTTTATGAATAAATTTTTGTTTATAATACGATATGCCAGGACTTTCTTAATCTATAATAATCATCATGATGCATATTAATTAATTAGTAAACTCAGGAATACAAGTTTCTTCGAAACAGTATTTCATTTTGTAAGCCCCCATTTCAACTTCTTCACGAAAATATATATTTATACTTAAAGCGTTATATTTTGTGTCTTTCTTTGAAACAGCGCATTAAGACGCGGTTCAGACCAAAGTTAGACTGACAAAAATTCTCTTGGATTGCCAAATGTATTGGGTACACGAAATCCTTTAGAAATTATCTTAATACACAGTTAGCCAATTTTTTTACCACATTCCCCTAGTGTTAATAATCAACATTCTCAAAAGGCATGTGTAAAAAAGCAAAAGTACTTAGCGAGAAATTAATTGCCACCTTATCATTTGTCGGCGACAGATTAAAAAACCAAAATAATTGCGTGAAATGGTAAAGAAACATCTCCGTTTTCATAGCAACCTGAATGCGACTTGTCAAAGGCTAATTTTGTAAAAGAAAAAAGAAGGATGTCAAAAACGAGAGCTGCTCGTGATACTTTGGATTTCAGTACATCTACTATGTACGAAGAAATCTAACATCAGAATGCATTCTTCTCAATAAAAAAAATATGGAAATCAAAAATATGTTCCCCATTAAGTAGTTTTTCTTACTAAGACAAAAAGCAAAAGTAAGGTAAAGATTGACTGTTAAAAGTTGAATAAAATTAGAAAATATTGCAAAATTAAAAAGAAAAAAAATGTTTCTAAGCTTTTTGTTTAAGGTATCCGACAACTTGCGACAACTTTTTTTTGAAAAAATGGTAATATGAGGATTTTTTGTGATTTTTAGATTTATTTAGTATGTTTTAAGGAAAAATCCTAAAATTGAAAGCAGAAAAAAATTATTATTATTAAAATGGGAAAAAAATGGTGAAAACACACAAAAAATTACTTAAACGGGGCCCGCTCTGGGCAAACATTTTATGAACAAATTCTGAATTTTTCCATTTTGATGTGTTACTTTGTTATTCATGTTTAAATTGATCTTCAGGATAAGAGATATTTTAATTTTTACAAAAACTAGAGCACGTTATCTTCGTGATTATATGAAATTTCTTTAAAAAATCAGTGATTATATTCACATAAATGACTGTAAATTTTGTAATAAAACAGAGATTGATAAATCTGTTGGTCAAAAATGCTTCCACTGTTATACAGAACATACACAAAAAATTCATTAAATTATTTTCAAAATTTTTAGAGCAATCGCTGTCCTCGTTTGAGCTTTACGAAAAAAACTCATTTCAAGTAAAACGCGTTTTAAAGTTTGACATCTTATGTAAAGTTTTGGCATCTGCTTTTACTAAAACAGCTGTAGTTTTTGTTCTAGTGAATGGAAAATAAAAAACTTGGTATTTTTAATAAGATAAGATGGCTTATAAAATAAAATCATAAGAAATATTTGTCAATTTTTCAAAAAAAAAATCATGATTTTAGAATAGTCGTAAACAAAAGATGTTTTGAATTTACAGGTTTTAATTTTTTTCTCTCTCTCCTTGTATTCCAAATCTCAGATTTAGAAAAAAAGCGTGGCGAATTTTTTTAAATCTGACACGTGAGCAATTTGTTTTGTTTAGTTTTTCTTTAGTTAACTTTTTTTTCATTTGTACTCAGCTGGTTTAAAAGCACTTTTTACAATTTCTGGCGATCGAGAAAAAAAGCAGAAAGTTCACCTTAATATATTCTCTAACAAGAATTAATTGCACCCTGGAATTTTTTTATCCCCACCAATAGCTGGTGATGTCTTCACTACAAAGGCAGTTGTTGCCCAAATCATCTGAGACTTGCGTTTAACGTTACGTTACGTTTAACCAATCGCTGTACGATGGCAGCCATTATTTTTTCCAATTGTCTTGCATAACATATGTCAGTTTATCCGCTGATTTTGGACGGCGGTGGCACCATTTCCGTTGGCATTCCAACTCGTCCCAGAGCTGCTTCATAGAATTAAGATCTGGACACCGGTTCTGCCAGTTCAATCGCTACGTGCCAAAGTCACCATAACAAGTTATAATGGGCATCGATACTTGATAGCTGCCGTTGTCGTGACGGAAGTAATAAGAGAACATACCTTAAATTTTCCGAACGTAAGAAGGATACGTTCATCCAGAATGGTGCAGTAGGCCTCGACGTTGAGCGTGTCAAGCATTGGATCAAGGGTCTCAGGCCATACCGATAAGAATACTCCCCCAGTGTAGCATCACATTCACCAAAAATCACTGTTAGCACACTATATATTCCTACAGGAAGTGTTCTCCAGCAGATGTTAAATCCAGATCTCCCTTCCGATCGGTAAAATGTATGTGAGCTGAGACTCTGCATTCCGGACAGCCTATTTCCGTTGATCTACAATCCATTGTCGCTGAACTATTTTCACCACATTAACCGAACCACACTGTTGGACACTGGGAGCAAAATTTATGGGTGGTTGCACAACTAAAATAACCATGCAGATAAGCTTTTCTTATGAATAGAATCCAAAGATATCATTCTATATATCTGTTGAAACCACTCACGTTTGTTGAGGGGAAAGGTGATTGTTCTGGATAATTTTGAACAGCAGTTTGAATTGTTCTTGAACGCCTTATTTCCGGTATGGGCAAGGTCTGCTCACATTCCGGTTATCACCATTAGTTTTCCATTTGAAATTCATGCAGGCCACTGTCGATTTAGATTATTTCAGGTCCATTGAGATATCACGTATTTCTTGACTACTTTTGTGATAGACGACAATTAATCTTTTTTCGAAATCAGAAAGCTCAAACTACATATCATCATACGTACGAAGGACGGCAAAGTTTTTTGCCATTCAATTTGTAAAGGTGGAGGACACAACGTAATGCAAGACAATAGACTCATTTACACGTGTACCCAATTAATTTTTATAGATAGTATATACATGTAATAATTCCTTTCACTGTCTCTAAACAACTTTTTAATTTGTAATGGTCTTGGCTTTCAAGACTCGCACGTGAATAATTAACTAGCATACCCGAATAACGGAATAATCGTAACTCTATCTCTTGAAAGTTAACAGCTTGCATTTTTAAAGTAAGATTATATCAGAATCTACCAAGCGATATCTTCCCACCAATCATAGTTTCCGTTCACGGAAGTTACGTGAATTCAAAAACTTCCTGTTGACACTTTACATAAAATAGTTTTTAAGGACCAAAGGTTCCTTAAGAGGATTTGTTACTAAGAAGGACGTGGATAGAGCCGTCACAAAGTACCTCAAAATCCAAATCTACAAAATGTCCTGTGTTTGTCAGAGAGTAGAAATCAACCAAAAGCCATTCAACCCAAACAGAATTTATTTTAAATATGTATCTTAGACTCAAAAATACAAAAAACAAATCCCCCACAAAAAAAAGTGAAGTGGAAGAAAGAGAAGTAACAAAAACTGGATTTGAAATCCATTAACTCATTTAAGCTAAGCAAGTGACATAAATTGGTTTTTTCGTAGTAGAAGCATTAGCCATAATATATTTGTAAATAGTACCTGAACTGAGGTAAAGCCAATCCGTATCGACTCAAGTTTTCACTTGAGGATCATTTCGAGTAAAAAGAATTCAACGCCTCATTTAATGGTTTCTATTTAGCCATCACTTTCAGAACCAACATGTTAAACTTTTTTCCCCTTCGAGCGTGATTCCCTTTTAAAAACCCTGAAGGAAATGGAGGGAAATTCTACTGGAGTTTAAGGAAGTGTCGGCGCGTAAGGAAAGATGAAAGAAAACAGGAAAAGGACGTACGAAGGATCTTAGTTTGTAAGGAATTGAATTAAACATTATTCAGTTTATGTGAAAGATTCTTTAAAAAGAATAGCTTTCTAAAATAAAGTACCGACTTTTCAACTGATAATAAAATCTACATGATGAAAAAAAACCACGTTCATTTTTCTCTTTATAAGTAATAAAGGAAATACATAATAATTTAAAATAGGGAAATTTTCAAGGGCGGTATTTTTTCATGATAAAAAGAAGGCATAATTTTTTTTAAATATGTGTTCAATTTTGCTCTTAATATCTTGAAGTGTTTGCACAATCTAAAAATTCACGAAAGAGAATGAATAAAATCATTTAATATACTTAATAACTTTATCTCACTTGTTGAGACAGCAATTATTCAACTCTTTGCGAACTAATGGCAGCACGAGTTTAATAAACAAGCAAAAATGTAATAAAATTTTAGAATCTTATAGTTTGAAAAATAATTAATTTTTAAGGTGAGAGAAATTTAATAATTTTATATCAAGCATTTGTAATTTACTATTTTTTTTATTTTATGTAAACTAATTGAATTTATGTTTATTTCTTGTAAATCTGAAAACAATTTCTTTGTAAACCTTCTTCATTTTACCAGATTGGCAACGGTCCCTTTTTTGACTTCACACTAGTTGCAATGTTTTGACTTTAGTGGCAATTAAACCTAACAAAATAAAAGTGTTCTTTGAAGTTTTACGCACTTTGATATACTTTAACGATAAACAATCAAACATCCGTAACACACTTTTACAAATGAGTTAACTTTTTTTAATTTATAAGATTTCGATTTTGCAACTGCAAACCCATCTTATGAACTTTATGCAACAATTATATTCATAAATCCACGATGTTATTTTATGTATAATTGTATTACGAAATATCATCATTATATATTCTTTACTTTTCTTGTTTTTTTTATACTTTTAAAATAAAATAAACCGACTGTAAAAAGAGACTCAAATACAATCACCCATTTCCGTATTGAATCCAATTTTAAAAGCTATTTCAATGTTTTTCTGTGTGGAGTGTACACTCCCTATATTATAACCCCATTATTTTTCATATCATCTAAGTTCTCTAGAATCTTCTATAATGATGAGTCGTACGCATGATCATCACACTTTTTTTGGATTTATCCAACGTATATTTATAACTACTTTCATTATCACAACGTACAAAGGGCTTCTGGATATCCTCTACCAAAAATAAAAATTGTTTTTATTACCAACAACAGTACATGTAAACATGCTCATAAAACAAAGAGTGAAAGGCTTAGCGTCATTATGATTTTTGAATATGTTTATCTCAGTCTTACACATATAAATAATACAAATAAATAAAATTTAAATGAACATTCTGGGATTGTGCAGCGAACAATATGTATTTTATTTCAAATCTTTTATTATTAAATCAATAATGAGACTTAATTATTAATTAACAAGATTAGATATTATTACACAAATTTATTAATCTTTTGAATTATTCACAATTTTTTGTTATAGAATTGCAAATTCTGCAGTATATATATATATATATATATATATATATATATATATATATACATATATATATATATATATATATATATAAAATCGGAGAATCTGAAACTCTTTTTAAAGCTATTTTTTTTTCTTAATCATCTTCCTTACTATTCCTCTATTGAAACAATCTCGACAATGAGTTTAGTTAGTTTAAAATGCATTCATACAAAAAAAAGGCTCGGGAATAGGTGTTTAAAATTTCTTTAAGAAAGGAAAATGAAAGTATTATCTCAAGAATGAGGACACCGGCAGTCCCGATCCAACAAGTCAGACCAATCATCTCACGATCACAATTCTGAATTTAAGTCACAGATAGAAAGAAATGATAGGAAAATTTTCGACTACTACAACAATTTTTCAAAATAAGTGTTGAGTTAAAAAAAATCAGAAGTAACTTATTTTGTTGGGGGGAGGGGGAAATCGAAATCGCGTTTAACATAGTTAATTCAAAAATGGTTTCAAATTGCTCAAACTGACCAAGAGAAAATACATAGATATTTCGAATTATTAAAATTAGATGGAGTGATTTTAATTATTTTTGAGAGAATGATCAGTTTTCTTTGTAAGTGGTGTAAGTCCATTTTAAATTTTTTGCAGATATTTACCATTTTTCAAGTAACTATACTTTTATCTTCATTAATCAAAATATATTTTGACAAATTGATGAAAACTTTGAAGAATTTTTGGGGAACTGTTCATAGATAAAAAGCTCATAGTAGATTGCCCACATTTAGTGTTATAATTAAATAACTTTTCAACAAAAATAGACTTACACCACTTTCAAAGAAAATGGCTCATTTAATACAGCAATTTTGAATATAAGTATTAATAATGTGTGTATGTGTATGTATGTGTGTGTATATGTATGTGTGTATGTATATGTATGTGTGTGTGTATGTGTGTTAACTGGAAATCTATATTGTAGAACAATTATTTGACTTAAAAGGAAAATTATTACGAAACATTTTAATGTATGTTTCCAACACCTCACAAAACTTAATTGTAATTTAGAACGCCATTTTTCCTGCACTTCTTACCCTCAGCTGCAACTTTACACCCTTGCATGTGGGTATCGGTTATGAACAGGAAACGCAATGGACGGAGGGAAAGTCTTTGTCTTCATAAAAGGACTACCCCAATTTAGATTCTAATCTTTACATATCCCCAGCACCTTCTAAGGCGTGATGTTCATCTATGCCCACATTTTTCTATTTAAAAATAAGTGCAAATCAACTATAAATATTTTTGTAATAAAAACCTGATTACCTCTACCTCTAGCTGTTGCTAAAACACAAATTTTAACGTCACTAAAAATTTTTCACCAATACAAAATAACAAAAAAAGTTGGAGACCTCAAATACATATTTAAATTCTTTATATTTAAAATACCTTCAAACTATTTAAATGCCTTAAAAATAACCTTAATCAATGCGTTTTTCCTTATGTGTTATTTAATAACTGAAAAGTTTCTTAAAAATACAAAAAATACTAGAATAGGAAAAACATAATGGTTCAATTAATCTCGGAAAAAATAATTTAGGAAAATCATTAGAAGGCTGGAAAAAATGAAAACTCTTCAAATAATTTATACAAGACGAATGATAAAAAAAATTAGCTTTTTGATACTCATACAAACGGGGTCCTTTAAATATCAGTCGGATTTACCTGGGACATAGCCCATGAGCAATAACTCTTAACACGAGAATCATTACAAGTAAAAAGGTTCAATGACTCTGAACAGTTATTTTTAAAGGATCACTTCCTAGACCAAAAGGTTACCCTTTTCCTTTCTTCTCGCATATTACTTTTCAACAAACTTAAGAAAATTCAGGACAAGTTTACTTGAGATTGTGAAGGCGCGTAAGGAAAATGGAAAATGAGAGAACATGACACAAGTTTCAAGTTTATTAAAAAAAGAATTAGAAAGATATGGAAATTTTATATTCTTTCATTCATTTAAGTTAAACAAATGCCATTAAATTAGATGTCTCGATGCTGTACAAACTACCACTCATGTTTAAGTGTAATGTTATGGTAGCCAATGGTACTGACTCTTTACTCGAGAGTTATTTTGTCTAAAAAGGTGTTTAACGTTTATATAAACAGTTACCTTCAAAGGATCACTTTCAAAACCAGAAGGTTACTCTTTTCCTTTCTTTGCGTGTTACATTTCAACAAACTTCGGAAAATTCGGGACAATTCTACTTGAGCTAGAAAAGGTGCGTAATGTAAAAGGAAAATGAAAGAACAAGTGGTACAAGTTTCTATCCGAGATGAATTAAACATGATTCGGTTTGCTGAAGAACACTGTAATGGTCTCTTTTCCTCTTCGTTTTTAAAAAAGTTAAATCAACTATTTAAATAGCAAAGACGGAAGAGGATGTGTTTCTTCTCTTCCTCTTGAATTTTCGTTATAAAGTGGAGAATGAAGGAAATTGTAAGATAATGAAAATCATATTTTGCCTTTTTAAATATCTAAATTATTTCTTTAGAGGGTACCTCTAAATATGCAAGTATTGAGCATTCAAATAGCCTTTTCTATCTGAAAATAATACATTTTATTTTGCCGATCATTCATTCACATTCTTCTATGGGACTACAAACTGCTTTTACTTCAACAGCATTATAGCTTCGTGTAGCAGTAAATAAAACTGGGGAGTTATATATTTCGTAATGCATGCATAACTCGTGTTTTATATACATAACTTACTCGAAAATAAAAATTTTCTTTCCAAATTTTTCTTCTTTAAATATATCTTATTTGCTTTATACGTCAAGATTTAATATACATGAGATTTTACTGCATACACACATACACTGCAAACCAGATATGACCATTATTTAAACTTTGTATGCTTTCATACATTTTATACACAATATTTCATATGTTTGAAAAATGTATATGTGTTCCCCTGATCTGGAATCTTTGAAAGATAAACGTTAGTTTGGAGTTTGTGTATATTTTACGTTATAAACTACAACCAAAAAATTACGCAATTTGTGGTATACGAACGTATAAAAGTCAGTGCTTCTCAAAGTTTTACTATTCGCGACCCAATATTTAATCATAATTTTCATCGCGCCCCCCCATACAATAACAATGTATTGAATTCAATAATACTATAATGCTATAACTACGATATTACTTTAACCTCTTAATTTCCAAAAGCGTATATAAGCGTCTCGTACAGTCAAAACGTTAATTGTCCCGGACGTATATATACGTCTTTACGAAATACGATTTTTTTTCTGTGCAGTGCTATCCAGAAAAACTATTGCGAACGCTTTGGATTGCAGTAAAAGAACTTGATCAATGTTTGCGAAGGATTTACTTACTTCCGATTGTTAGCTTTTTTATTCCTTCCCGCCCTCAATACATCCCATACGCGCGTCTACGTGGAAAACGGTTGGCACTGGGAAGTGAATCGCAAAACATTTAATCGGCAGTTAAGGGATTTATTATAAACCCTACGGATTATCAAGCGTTAATTTTTGTATATAATTTTATATATGACAATCCCATGGGGCCACTGGTATTTATTAAACTTGTTCTTATCGTAATATTGTTAAATTAATTATCCGATACATTGTGCAGACAGGTACATTTATTCGTGTAACATATCAATGTAAATGTGCATTTTATTTTTTATTTTGTCAGAATGTATTTGGTTCTTTCAGTGAATTAACACTCCTTTAATTCTTTTGTTTTCGACTTTTCGATATGCTCGCCCCCGTAGAGTTGTCAAGCCCCCCAAGGGTGTCGCGCCCCACAGTTTTAGAAACGCTGATATAAGTTTTTTAATGTGACATTTTTATTTAAAAATTATAAAACTTAAAAAAAAAAGTTGAATGCATGAAATTTACTCTATTTGATGCAAAAGCTTTTACATAATCCGCTTAAATTATCAAAGTTTATATTTTTGAATTACATTTTCCCCTATATTTGTATAAAACTACAGCAAATTCGGTAAGGCACACGTACAACGTATGCTTATCTTCTAATAATATTATTCCCAAATGTTAAACGTAGATTATTTTTTTAAAAAAATATGTAATAGTTTAGGATAGTGTATACATAGAAGTCTATATTAACTCAAAAAATGTATTGTTATAATTAATAGAGCGTGTGAAGATTACAAAAATCGTATTACTTTGTCTCGTAAAATACCCAGATGTAGAAAAATAATTTTCTGTTTGTTTTGTGCTCACAATAAATTTTAATTGTGATTATTACAAAAGCAATTCGAATTCTGTAGTTCTGTAGTAATTCTGTATTCTTAATCAAATCTGAATTGGAAATATTTCCTGAGTTTTCAACAGTGCTGAAATCCAATGAAAATGTAATTTTACTTCTCAAATTAAAACAATTGAATTACTCATTACTCTTAGATTGGAAATTCCACATTTTCACGGAAATTGTGCAAGAGAGAAACATGTCACACGTGTTAAATATTAAGGAAAACATCATTTTTTTCATTCACTTTAATATAAAAGTTACACTAACTATTAAGATTTTCTTGAGAATATAAAGCTTATATATTTTTATTTTAGAGTTTGCATTAAAATTTTGAAAGTATTCCCCGGAATAGAGATTTTTTACTGATTAACTTGTTTAATAATTCAATATTCATCATTAAGACTAAAGAAGTTACTTGGAACTGGAACAAAAACGAAGATTTTCATTTTGGGCAAAATTGTAACCACAGAATCTATAATATTTATATTTTTAAGATGCCAAAATGCAATATATGGTATAAAATCGTAAATATTTTCCAACTTAAGAATACAAAATATTTATTAGATACATAATAATATATTATGTTTTTAAAGAAAAACGAATATGTTATTTAGTTTATGCTTACATTGCTAAAAAAATGAATTTGTATTGAAAGCAGAATTTATTCTAATAGTTTATGATCATCATTTTAAGTCATTTTATTTAGTTGAGGATTCGCTATTTTCAAACTGTTCACAAAACATTAAAACTATATGATGATAACTCTAAAAATAGGGAACGTTTACTTTTCTGAAGGTAATTTTATACCAGGTGATAAAAAGTAATATTTTACAATATGATAACTATTTTTCTTAAGTTTTGACCATTCAAATTAAAACCTTTTCTCATAGCACTCCGCCAGTTTTCTTATCTCTTCTGCGTATTTAGTTCCCGCCAAACCCCAAGAGTTGAAAACCTCCGCGGGGAATTTTTTTTCTATAGCCCAAATAACAACTACGAATTTCAAAAAGGACCGTTTCAAGAAAGAAGATGCTCATTACTTCAAAGCATTAAATATCAACACAGCTGAATTTCTTTCTTAGTACCTTGATTTTACTTTTCCAATCACTGAAAATCATTTTCTCTTTGTATATTTATTCTTTTGCCATTAAACATGATACATCAGTTTCATTCATCACATTTCCAAAAACTTTGGTACATTGTAAAAGATTTTTTTTTGTCATAAGCTAAAGTCAATAGGAATAGAAGAAATATACAGTCGAACCTCTATATAACGAACCTCTATATTGCGAATTTTTTTATCTAGCGTACCTTTTCCTGGAACCTGGAACATTTCGCGATTTTCTTCGTAAGATAACCTCTCTATAGCAAAGTGCATTTTCTATACAACAAACTTTTCTTTTGTGATTCAATTTTTGTTTTCCCTTTTTTTTAAAGTGTTTTTTAAAGTTAATCTCTATTTTAACACATTTTATGGTGGTCATAAATTTTGAACTGGTTTTATTAGATCCTAACTCGCCGAAAGCAATAGTGTTCTGGACGTTTCATCCAAGAAGTGCAACCTTGCCCAGTTTACTAGAAATATCTTCGATATCATCTTTCAAACTCAGTGGAGTTGTCCCGTATCCCCGTGTTCTATTTATAAAATATTGCATGTTTAATATCACTTATATGCTTTAAATTATAAAATGTCCTTACAATGAATTAATTTTAGTATAAAATTATTTTCTTTATTTATATAAACAGTGAATTCTTCGACATTCTTTTTTCTTGTTTTTCTTGCAGCTTTTCTTTCTTTCTTTCTTTCTTGATGGGTAAGATAAGTAAAATAAACATCTTAAATTTAAAAAAGCGAATATTTTTACTTTCTTTTAATATATAGTGTTTATGAATTTAAAATTTGTTTTATGTGGTTTATAAAGTATATTAAAAGATGAACCTTTTTATAACGAATTTTCCCTATAACGAATTTTTTCCGAGATTTGGCAACTTCGTTATACAGAGGCCCGACTGTATATCAAAAATAATGAAAGCACACTGTATTGATGACACAAAAGGGAAGAAGAATGGTTCATTCAAAGTTGAACAAAAAAATAAAAATAGAATAAAGGATCATCAAAGTTTTGCGAGAGGGTTCAGTCTCTTTTTTCTTTTAAACCAGCTGACAATGACGCATCCTTTGCGAGTCAAAGAGTATTTTTTACGCGAAGTGGACCTCATACGTACAATTTTCAAGCTATTTTTTCTCCTTCACGCCTCTAACAGCCTGTCTTCACGATCATAACACATGTTAGCAAAGGCAGGAACAAGCAATCCTATAACTTTGAATTTACGTCGTAAGAAACATTGGCTTATGTAATTATGACTTTCTTTTAATTTGTTTTCACACATTTTTCTCTGTATTCATTTGGTCGAAATGTTTTCCTTCGGGAAGCAAGCTCCAGTCACCTGTTCGTATGTCAGTCAGTTTTAATTCAATTTCCTATGAAGTTCAATTTAATGAAAAGTGATGAGACAATATAGCATATCAGTAATTTACAACTAAGATTTTAAGATTGTTCGACAGATATTTATTAAAGAAATTTAAGAGCATGATTATCTTAAAGAATATTCAATATCAATATTAACTAATGCAGTGATAAATGTAAAATAAATAATGATTCGATTGTATTAGTATATATATCATAAGAAAACCATTAGTGTTTATAATATACGAAGCAATAATTAACTATGCATTAATGTCGCATTCATTTATAAAACATAACATATTTATGTTTATAAACAAGTTGCTAAGTTGTTCCTTATATATGCTCTTCAATAATTTTCTATACTAAACAATTTCTCATATTAAACAAGAGAATTTAAAAGTAGTTTTGAGATAAAAAATTAAATAACGAAATATACTAAAAATACGTTAACCATTCTTAGAGTTTAAATTTGAAAAAAATACTGAATACAACACTAGTATTTCACGCCGTATAACTGATTCCATATAACATTTATAAGTGAAGATATCGAAGCATCTATTGCACATTTATCTTTAATTTTGAAGACAAGAAAAATTGTCTTAATTTAATTGTTAAAACTTAAATTTTTACTCGAATTTTAGAACAATTCGTAAAAACTAGTCAACAATTCGTCAGTACTAGTGCATCTCTCGACATTTACAATGATCAATAACTCATTTCTTTATTTTTATTCTAATTTTACTTCTAGGTTTTTTCCCCTAGTATAATTATTCCAGCACAAATTCTTAAAATATAAAAGCCCACGAGAATTAAATTTCATATACGAACATTGAATTTCTTTTTCAAGAACTATATTTTTTAGATTAATTCAGAAAATATTTATTTAGCAGCATGCAAATAAAAACTATAGAGCATGCATTTTATTTTACATTTGAGGGGATTTGTGTTTCTTTTTAATTCATAATAACGCAAATAAAAAAAAGGGTGTGTGTGATTTACGTGGCCACACGATAGAAGTGATAACTTCAAATTTTGTAATGTTTTTAAGGGATTAGTTAAGTGAATAAAAAACAAGGGGATATTAGTATTATCATATAAAATCATTTATTCATATGTATGTACTCACTTAAAGTAATATTTTTTTGTGAAATATATAATCATATTTGTGAATTAATTGTATTCTAAGAAGGAAGCAATACAGGTCGCAGAAACAGGTTTAAAATACTTTAGACCCAAAATTATTTATAAATATCTATAAAACTTCATCAAGCGTTATTGCATACTTAGTCGTGCTTTCATTTTGATCATTAATAGACATAATTAAATTGAATTTTGATTTTTAAAAAATCTACAAAAGGCTTTGTTTGTCTTTTGAAAAATCTGCATTAAAATCCCCACTTAAAATAATAGGCAATTTGTTCGGGAGAGTTAATCCGGCTTCAGTGTAGGCAACTAAATTTTTATGAATGAATTCGATAATTTTCTCTACACTTTGATTTGGTGAAATATAAATAGTAACCATTAGAAGTATTTGTTCATATTCTGCTCTACATTTCGCTGCCCAAATTTCTCCGGCACATGACTCATTAAACCCAAATGATTCAATAGTATATTTATGAATAGTATTGTTATCATTCAGTAGTATTTCTACCATTGTTACGAGCGTTACAAACCCGAGCGTAGCATTGCTTGGCTTTTTAAAACACATTATTCAAGTTCACTCTCCAACAAAACGCGCCTAAAGAAGTTATCACTTCAAAAGTAAGTGTAAGTATTAAGGGTAGAAATATTTAAATTTATTTAAAATCAATATCATTATTTTTAAAGCATTTAGTCAACTAAGTGTTTCAAACAATATAATATACTTCATGGTTCTTATATGAAAAAGATAAACCTTTTATTTTACACTTAGACGTATATGCATTTTTGTACATACGTTTCAGATTAGTTTATTTGTACTCAAATGACTTCTACATATTTAAACTGGGAGCAAGACATTTATTTTGCTTGTAAATGAATATCAAAAGTCTTTTACGCTTTTCAAAACCTTAAGAGCGAAGATATGTTTCCACAAAGTTACAAAGCGTACAATCAACAATTTTCTGTATCACTATTCAGTTTCATGGTAAAATCTACACGGAAATGAAAGGAAGCTTAAAAAATTTACTAGAGAGAATAGAAATGTTAACCTAATTTTCATCTGTTTTCAAAGGTAAAAAAGCTCGATTTGTTGATGTGACGCTTCTTCTAACGCGCAGGAAGTTAATTCTATGCACTAAAAATATATTGCATTTTCGTCGTTGGAAACGTTTGTTTCAAGTTTGAAAATTTTGATACGATCTCCTTCATTTAGCAAAAAATGGAGAATACTGACGAAGAGGGTATGCTATTGAGGTTACAAAAATATGAAATACGATATTTACTTACCATGTTTCACTTTCAACTCAGCATTTTGTTGATGATTTTTTGGCAAACTTTTAATTTTAAGATCTTGTTTTATCTATTATGCAAGTTAAAACGTGTAATGATTTTTTGGCTTTGTGATTTAGTCTATATAGAAGATGCTTTAGAAGATTGAGTGTTCGAAATACACTACAACAAAATGCAGGAATAAATTTCTCGAATTAAGTTTGGTAAGACTGAAGTGAGATAATTTAACATTATTAATATAGCGAAGTGAATGCTCAGCCCAATATCTTCTAAAAACTAAAATAAATATTTAATTTTCTTTTAATTATTTCATAATAAACAAATATTGTTATTTAATATTTAAATACTGCTAGAGAATTAAATAAAGAGAAAAATATATGAAAGAACGAATGAGATTCTGAAATATTCATACAACGTTACATATTCAACTCAAAACACTGATGCATTAGTATAAGTAGCTTTTATTACAACGTTTTGAGAAAAACTAAAACATTTTTTAGCTAAAAAATTTGCTTTCACATGATCCATTTGAGCTTAATAAGTTATTTAACCATCATTAAAGGGAAATGTAAGTTTTATACGGGGTAATTATACTAAAAGGGAAAAGGTAAGCTTCTGAATAAATGTATTTGTAAAAAGTATAAGAGCAAAACAACGAATTTACTATAGTTGAATATAGAAAGAAAACTTTTGAATAAAAAAGTACTCAGTAAAATCAATTTTTTTTTACATAAAAAGTATTTTTTTAAAAAAAAATCGTGCTCTCTCTCTTTATTATATGAAAAAGAAGCTCTAGTTTCGAAAAATATAGCGTAAATTATGCTTCGAAATTTAAGCTCATTTTTTTCTGAAACACAATTAAGAATATTTTTGCTTTTGTTCCGCGAACTTTATAGCGAATGTATGCAATTATAATGCATACATTTTTAGTTCGAAATATAAATTTTTAGAAAACTATAAGAAACATAACATTCAAAATAAGAAAAAAAGATGTAGTATTGAGAAAAAAAATCAAATGAAACGAAAAAAATTCTTATTTACGGTATATTCCGACATTTTAAAGCTAGAAATTTATGCAAAGTTTTTATAACATATGCAGGTTTTTTAATTCGTCCTTTTTTGGGATACATAAAAATTTACATCGTAATTTAAATATTTTTGAAATAACGGTTAGTTTTCCTGCATTGCATTTAGATAAAAAAATTGGCAAGTATCGCATCTTAAGATCTATATAAATTTTGTGTTTATTTTTTTTTCTGATGCACTGAAAGATTTTTGCAAATTTACCTTTACTTTTTTGAGTCTTTTTTTTATGTTGTTTTATAATTATTTTCTATATCTCATGCATATTATTTTATATTGTAAGTTTGGGAAAATATTTTATGTAAAACTGCGGTAAATAGTTCAATTAACTTAATTATTCATTTTACATAAAATGTCATGAGATTCATCTTCAATTATTATTCTCTTTAATAGAAAATCCAAAACTTTTAATTATGTCACAGAAATAAAATCTTTATATTTTAGCTTTATATTTTATTTAAGAAAATGTATTAATACCGACCAACATAGACAAATTTTTTCCTTGTTAAATATTAGTCTGAATCTTTCCACCACTCTTTGAGCGCAAAGGTCTTCTCTGTTTAAAATAATTTTCTTGAATTAAATATTCTTAAAATACACACCAGTGAAAAATTTTCAAAAAAATGATATTTCTATTTAGATTCTTCTTAGTTTACTAATTAAATTCAGGACAGACACACCTTAATCTGATAAGCTTTATTTTAACATGGCTGACTTATTATATTTTCTTGTGGCAAAATCGCATTTTAGACAATTGCACTATGCATATACACACACTTGTACAGCAATAAATGTTTCAACAATGGAAGAAGTTCCAATCTCTACACACTAGTTATATTTCCTAATGTTATTTTTAAAGAATTTAAATATTTATGCATCCAGAATACATCTGAGTTATTCATTAATATATATTGATTTCAAAATATTATTAGATAATTTATTTCTTTGCTTTGTAATTCTGTACTATCCATAACCATATTTCTTACTATATACCAGAAAAAATCATATTCGTAAATGCATCTTACGTTTGCCAAACACGTCTAAACCAGACGAAAAATCAATTAACGTAAGAAGATTTGATTCTGTAAATATACCTTCGATGGAGTCGAAAATACGTTAACAACTTGAACCTTCCACTCCAAAAAAAAAAGTGAGCCGAAAAAAGTAATGGAAATTACAAAAAATTGATTTCAAAACCATTAACTGATTTAAGCTAAGCGAATGACAGAAACTTGTTTTCTTAGAGTAGAAAAAGTAATGTCAATAAAATATCAGTAAAACGTATACTTTTACTGTGGTACAGCCAATTCGTATCGACTTTAGTTTTGATACGAGGGTCATTTCGAGTAAAAAGATTCAACGCTTCACTGAGTGGTTTCTCTTAAGGTATCTTTTTCAGAACCACCATGTTAACCTTTTTCCCCTTCAAGCTTGTTTCCTTTCTTAAAACCTTAACGAATAAGAGGAAATTTCTCCTGGAGTTAAAAAGCTTCGACGCGTAAGGGAAGTTAAAAGAAAACGAGAAAGAGGTACATGTGGATTTTAGTTTGTAACAGAAATGAATTAAACATTCGGTTTGTGCTGAATATTTATTTCCTGAAAGAAGTCGGAGTACTGGATTCTGTACAGGTAATAAAAACTGAATATGAAAAACAAATTTTTTTCACTTCTTGTCAGCTCTTAAATAGACTGAGTACAGAAAACAATTAAAATGTGTCAAAGAACTTTTTTTATTAAATGAACAAAAAAAAGTCAGATAATTAAGTCGTTTTTATGAAAATAGCTTTGAAAGAATTTTAA